>JARQOC010000002.1:40346492-40403581 GCA_033576535.1 Allobates femoralis | reverse complement strand
CTCAGCTATGACATCCAGGTTTTATATTTGTCTGATGAGTTCTTTGTGTATCATCATGTCCGCCTCCGTTATGGGAAATCATATTCTGTTCCCTCTGACATCAGCGCCTCTTCCAATATTTCAGCCAACACAGCATCTGTTAAAGTTGTATTGTTAGGTCCAATTTGGCTCATTTACATATATGAATAATGCGCTTCCTTTGTTGTAATTGCTAATTAGCAAACCGGAGCATATTTATGTCAGAGAACAGTTTTCCATCAAACAAATTTTTAATGTTCCCCATCTCTGAAATGTATCCAGCTTTCAACTCCACCATCATCCAATATTTTGATTAGACGGCAACACGAGACAGGCTCAGGATGAGGCTCTTAATTAGTGGTTTGGTTGACGATAAAATTATTGAACGCTCTGCCATTAGAGGAGATGGAGGAAGCAAATAACAGAGAAGCAGCAATAAATAAACTCAGCCAGCATTCACAATCATCTGATGTGACTGGAACATGAATGACCCAGGCCAAGGCATCTCGGCACAATATATTGTGACCCTGCAAACTGGCCTGAGCGCAAAAAATAACGTGTGTTTTAGGTTAAGAAAAATTACTAATAAATGTTTTCTTTAATTTTGGCCCCAAAGCCCTACTTCCCCCAATAATTTAGACATCAATCCAAGTCAACACCTGGAGAAGAGAGTTGGCCTATAGAGGAGTGTTGGCCTGGAGAGCAGACAATCTGAGTAGGAGAGACAGCAAAAAGGAATGACAACTAGTGATGGGTGAACCCGAACTGTAAAGTCTGGGGTCCGTACCAAACACCCAGTGTTCAGGCACAGATTCCAAAGAAGGACTTTCCTGAGAAGTCCATGGTAAGTTCGGGTTCGCATTCGGGAGCTATATAAAAAATGGTTATTAAACATAAGCGTTATACTTACTGCAGTCCCGCTGCTTCTACTGCTGCGGCCGCTCATTAACCTCCTAGATATTCACTACAGAGAGGCCCAACATCCAATCATAGACACTGCCATACAGAGTAGGAATCTATGATTGGCTGTTGGAGTAACTTGGAAACTACCCATACATTCTAGATGCTAGAATGTATGGGCAGTTTTCAAATTACTCCAGCAGCCAATCACAGATGCCATAGCATCTGCGATTGGCTGTTGCGCCCCTCACCCATTGACTGACATCATAGTACTGTAAGAATAAATAAATAAAATAAAATATTGTAGCGCTTCCTTTGTATTTTTGATTCTCAGCACAGATAAAGCAGACAGCTAAGGGCTGCCACCCCCAGCTGCCTGGCTTTAAACTACAGGGAAGCCCATTATTAATTTTTTAAATATTTAAATAAATAATTTAAACAAGAAATGTGTGGGCTTCACCCTATTTTTGATTTCCAGCCAAGGTAAAACCCAGGCAGCTGGTGGCTGGGATTCTCAGTGTGGTAAGGACCAGGCGTTCTGTACATTGCCGTCACCTGAACTTCCAAACCCGATTCAGATCAATAGGAGGCAAAATCAATGGCCTTCAAAACAACTTCAAAGGGGCCCAAAAGCTGCCAAGCAGAGTTCAAACCGTTTCACAGTGGAGCCCCGCTGTTTTGGCACAGACATTATCTTCCTACACTATTACTTAGACAGTGCTGCTGTCACAACCACCATGCTTCAGGCTTGCTTATGAACTTGAGACATCCTCATGACTTCCCTGAGGCTGTCTCAGGTTACACAGTGGGTATCACACATCAGGGAATCGCACTGTGTGACTTGAGATAACCTCAGCAGTGTCAACACATGTAACAGATGCGGTCTCATGAGAGCCACAATATCATGAGACAGTGCCAATACAGGCTGCCAGCCAATCAGAGGCCAGCAGATCATATGCCAGTGACAGGTGGTACATAGCAGTGACATCATGTGTCACATAGCAGTGACATCATGTGTCACCTACAGGAGGTAAGCTGAAGTCAGCTGGCGGCCTTTGCACTGGCAAATAGGAGCGAGGGGAGATGAGAATAATGTTTTTTTTTTTTTAATGTTACAGACCAGGTCAAAAGATTGGGTCCAAGGTGGACATTATACTAAGAATGGGGGACATAATTACAGGGAGGGGCCAGGATGGGGACATTATACCAGGATGCAAGACATCTTTACTGAAAAAGGCCCAGATGGGGGACATTATACCAGGAAGGGGCCAGGATAGGGACATTATCACAGGAAGGGGCTCAGTATGAGGAACAATATAGCAGGAAGGTTTCCAGGATGTATGAAATTTCTACTGGAAGGGGCCATGGATTGGAAACATGCTTACTGGAAGAGGCACAAGATGCTGGAAATTATTACTGTAAAGGGCCCAGGATGGGGGAACTTATTACAAGAAGGAGCCCAGGATAATGGACATTAGTACAGGATGGGGGATATTGTTACATTATGGGTGGATAACATATTTGTGTTTTCATGAGATATAGAACACTACAAGGGCACATACATCTGATCAATATTCAGGGGGCCCAGGACCAAATATTGCAATGGGGCCCATCGGGCTCATGTTCCACCACTGATCAGTAGGACTTTGTATCTGTACCTGAACAGATTGTAGCTGCTGGCTGGTTCTTCACTGTAGACAAGACACTGATGTTTCCTCGTAGGTTAATTACATCTCATTCATGGGATCTCATCACGGACAGACTCCTTTTCTTAAAGCCAAAAACAGTCATTTTGTCTAGAAAGGTTTGGTCTTTTCTTTCCTAAACATCAGCTCAGATCAATAGAAGTTTCTTCTCAGTTCCTCAGATAATTACTTGCAGTTGACACTCTGAGGTCTTCGCCGCTGTGATCAGTTCCTTCTTCGTATCGATCTTTCCTTGTATATTGTTGGTGTATTCCCTTTCATAAATATCTGAAACTAGCAATTTTTTTGTAGTAGTTTTATACTGCGGGAGATCGCTCATGTGTCAACTGATTCCAAATTGGAAAAACCTGCCGCTCTGATTGTGGCTTCTTCATTGTTCTTAGCACTAGCTGATGAGGGTGCACTTCCCTTAAAGTCAGGCGCTGCTGGGCCGTTAGAGAGTAGAGGCCCAACCCCAATCCCAGTTGGTCTTATTTTTTAGGACCCTTTCACACAGGTCAGTAATTCACAGAATTTGCTTTAAAAATGATTAAAAATAATTTTCCTGGATAATCATGGCATTGACCAGCCAACGAAAAACAAAATACCTCTTCCCGTCTTTTGTACAATCCAAAAAGTCCTAATTGTTGGCTGCACAGTATCTAGTGATAGTCTGTACCAGCAGTGGCGTAACTTCAGGCACAGGGGCCCCGATGCGAAAGCTCCAACGGGGCCCCCAATTATTGCAAATCTTTAACAGCATTATTCTTTTTCTATAGGTCAAAGGGACCTCTGGGGCCCCCCTAGGCTGCAGGGACCGGGTGCGATCGCAAGCCCTGCACCTATTGTAGTTACGCCCCTGTGTATCACTCAATACGAGATGAACTGCTGTACCCAGGTACAGCCACTACACAGTGTTTGAGTCCATTCACTCTTAACATCAGAACTGAAAACATCTGATTCATGGTGGTCCCAGGTGTCAGACCCACACCGATCTGATATCGGTGACTAAGGATAGGTGATCAATGTATTGAACCTGTCCAACAGCCATGGACCATCTGTGGAGAGCTATAGAAAGCAGGTATAATTGTTGGAAAGAAAACAGTAAGAAATGCACTCACCCTCCTTGACCTGTATGCACGCTCCTGTATGCACGCTCCTGTATGCATGCTCCTGTATGCACGCTCTTGTATGCACGCTAACCACGCAAGACTCCATTGCTGAACTAAAAGCATGTGTTTAATGTTTATGCAACAACGTTTAGACAAGTCTGTGAAATCCTGGGAGAATATAGTCTGGTCAGATGTGACCAAAATTGAACTTTTCGGATGCCATAACACACACCATGGAGGTCAAAAAGCAAAGCACCCCCAAAACACCAACAGTGAAGTGTGGAGGTGGGACATCATGGTGTGGGGCTGTTTTTCAGCATACGGCACTGGCAAACTTCATGCATTTGAAGGAAGGATGAATGGACAAATGTACTGAGACATTCCTGAGAAAAATCTGCTGTCAATTACCAGGACGAGGGTGGACATTTCACAAGACAATGACCCCACACAGACAAGGAAACTCAAGTGGCTTCAGAGAAAGAAAATAAATCTGTTACAATGGCCAAGTTAATCACCGGAGCTGAATCCAATGGAAAATGTCTGGAAGGAAGTAAAGCTCAGAGATCATAGAAGGATCCACAGGACCTGCAGGATGTGAAGAGCGTTTGTGTGAAAGAATGGGCCAAAATCCACCTGAGCAATGCAGGGACTAGTGTCTCCATACAGGAGGCATCTGGAGCTTTATCATCAGTAAAGGCTTCTGTACGAAGCATTAAATATATTTCAGTAACGTGTTCAATACTTTCTCAATGTGTCATTTCTCATTATTACACATGACGTAATGGCCACCTATGGTTTGATTTCTTTGTGTGGATTGGATAGGTTGTTACTGACATCTGGTGAGAAATTCATGTCAATAGCACCTGTAGAAATATTTTTACTTAGAAAACTGGTGACGTGTTCAATATATTTCTCACCTGCTGTATATTTGTGGAGTAAGGAGAAGCCTCCAATTTATGATTGATTTTGCATATTAGTACATTCCTATAGACGTAGTAAAATAAAATGTCTGAATTTGGCTAAATGGACCCTCAATAGTCTGTGCTTTCTTTGTCTTTCCTCATCAATAAGTGGCGCTGTGTCAGTAATATCTCACACCGCCGAGCAGAACATGTAAAGACGGTGGCAGCGCCGGGGACCTCAACCTGAACCAAAATCATTGATTTGCTTTAACAGTCATTTCTGGACTTTTTTCTTCATTTTGACAACTTTTTCCATAAATTGAGTAGTGAACCTGGCAAGAGTCCCCCCGATGGCTAAATTCAAATACAGTTGTGGCCAAAAGTATTGACACCCCTGCAATGCTGTCAGATAATACTCAGTTTCTTCCTGAAAATTATTGCAATCACAAATTCTTTGGTATTATTATCTTCATTTGTCTTCAATGAAAAAACACAAAAGAGAATGAAGCAAAAAGCAAAACATTGATAATGTCACACAAAACTCCAAAAATGGGCCGGACAAAAGTATTGGCACCCTCAGCCTAATACTTGGTTGCACAACCTTTAGCCAAAATAACTGCGATCAACCGCTACCGGTAACCATCAATGAGTTTCTTACAATGCTCTGCTGGAATTTTAGACCATTCTTCTTTGGCAAACTGCTCCAGGTCCCTGATATTTGAAGGGTGCCTTCTCCAAACTGCCATTTTTAGATTTCTCCACAGGTGTTCTATGGGATTCAGGTCTGGACTCATTGCTGGCCTCCTTAGAAGTCTCTAGTGCTTTCTCTCAAACCATTTTCTAGTGCTTTTTGAAGTGTGTTTTGGGTCATTGTCCTGCTGGAAGACCCATGACCTCTGAGGGAGACCCAGCTTTCTCACACTGGGCCCTACATTATGCTGCAAAATTTGTTGGTAGTCTTCAGACGTCATAATGCCATGCACACGGTCAAGCAGTCCAGTGCCAGAGGCAGCAAAGCAACCCCAAAACATCAGGGAACCTCCGCCATGTTTGACTGTAGGGACCGGGTTCTTTTCTTTAAATGCCTCTTTTTTTCTCCTGTAAACTCTATGTTGATGCCTTTGCCCAAAAAGAGAGAACATTCTTCCAAAACGTTTTAGGCTTTCTCAGGTAAGTTTTGGCAAACTCCAGCCTGGCTTTTTTATGTCTCGGGGTAAGAAGTGGGGTCTTCCTGGGTCTCCTACCATACAGTCCCTTTTCATTCAGACGCTGATGGACAGTACGGGTTGACACTGTTGTACCCTCGGACTGCAGGGCAGCTTGAACTTGTTTGGATGTTAGTCGAGGTTCTTTATCCACCATCCGCACAATCTTGCGTTGAAATCTCTCGTCAATTTTTCTTTTCCGTCCACATCTAGGGAGGTTAGCCACAGTGCCATGGGCTTTAAACTTCTTGATGACACTGCGCACAGTAGACACAGGAACATTCAGGTCTTTGGAGTTGGACTTGTGGTCTTGACATTGCTCATGCTTCCTCACAATTTGGTTTCTCAAGTCCTCAGACAGTTCTTTGGTCTTCTTTCTTTTCTCCATGCTCAATGTGGTACACACAAGGACACAGGACAGAGGTTGAGTCAACTTTAATCCATGTCAACTGGCTGCAAGTGTGATTTAGTTATTGCCAACACCTGTTAGGTGCCACAGGTAAGTTACAGGTGCTGTTAATTACATGATTTTTCTAACAGTGCCAATACTTTTGTCCACCCCCTTTTTTATGTTTGGTGTGGAATTATATCCAATTTGGCTTTAGGACAATTCTTTTTGTGTTTTTTCATTGAAGACAAATTAAATGAAGATAATAATACCAAAGAATTTGTGATTGCAATCATTTTCAGGAAGAAACTGAGTATTATCTGACAGAATTGCAGGGGTGTCAATACTTTTGGCCACAACTGTAGACTATCGCCTGCCCAGTTTATTGTTACCTAGTTTTAATATTCTTATTTTTAGATCTATACATGCACACATTGCAAATAATAACATTTACAAATGAACTTTGATGTGAGGGTTAACAGCGTCCCACCACTATTATTGGCGGCTATGTCACAGACCCCCACCGATCCAGGGGATAGTGGAGCTCCAACTTTTATTTCCGAGGATGCACATTCAGATGACAAATCTTGTGTATGGTGTATAGTTTTGACATGAATGTGTTGCATCCTCTGGGGGATCTGGGATCAGGAAGTCTCAACACTTTATTGATCAGAGGTCCTCCATGGAGCCGACTTGACTATTATCTTGTCTTGAAATGGATTTATTTTAATTCTATTTTGAACGGGTTCTGGACTTTTTTGGCATAGATTACTCCCAGCTGCAGCTGTAGCTTCTTATCATCACTCCCTTCCGCTATATTTACTCTTGGCTTCACTCTATGCTCCTTACTGACCACACTGTTTCAGGAGAGGGTGAGATGTTCTTTTCAGTTGCAGCTGTGAAGTTTCCTGATAGAGAAGACTTGGATTTTTTTTTGTCTCTGTTTCTGGCCTCCCTGGCCCTTCCTCAGGACAAATCAAGATCATATTGCCATGCTTCAGGAAGCCCTGAAACGCATTGACTAATAAATCAATATTATATTCACCCTTTGATGTCTGGTGGAATACAGCAGCACAGTTTTTAACCCTTCATCCTCCCTACTCTATATGCACCACACTGGGGACTGCAGCAGCCGTGATCTGCTTTTATAGTGGTTGTGACTCTCACAACCACACAAGGTGAAGCCTCTGGTACCTATTTAGGTCATATTTTATTTCTCAGGCCCTTCATCCTCCCTACTTTAATTTTCTGAGATAATGATCTTTGAGTTTTCATTGGCTGTAAGCCATAATCATCAACATTAACATACATAAACACATGAAATAGATCACTCTGTGTGTAATGATTTTCCCTGCTTCTGTCTGGTCACCGACTTGTTACGTGAATGAGTGAGGATTTCTTGTCATTTTTTCCAATTTTCTTTTGCCTTTTTTGTATATTTTTTATTTGCAGGATTTAGGAGTGTCATAGAGTGTATGAAGAGCGTGTGCCGTAAATGTCATCGTGAAGAGCACGGTGAGTCAAGACCGCAATAAACTCAGGACATAAAATGTTGTTTTCCCAGAAGTGCGCTGACTAGTCAACAAATCAAGCTGCGTCGTGGTGAGCGAGGATGGACGGCTGCGCGGTGATTACCGGCTGCTCATCTTCAAAGGACAGAGAATTATGGAGTGGGAACAGCCAATATTACAAGGCTTCTGTTACATCAAATACGTCTTACAAAGAGCGAATCTATAGGAAATGACGCAAATGACTGATAAATGACATTCCCGCGCTGGTGTGGCGGCCATCTCTACATTCATTCCATGCACTTGGATTGGGGCCACCCCATTAAACAAAGTTGGGTCCAAATTCTTCAAAGCTAGTTATACCATAAAGGTGGATATGCCATGAATATACTGTATGTGATGGAGGTTAACACAGTCGTCAATGCATTGTAATTGGCCTTACGCAAAGTGCGAAAAGCTTTCACCATTACTGGTTTCCATACATGAAAGACCTACATGATCTCTGCTCACCAGGAACCCATCCAATCAATGAGTCCATTTCTAGGGATTATTGTGTGTCCTTTCTGATGAGTTATCGGTATTAGACACATTAGCAGTAACAGCGCAAGTGATGAAAAATCTACATTTCCTCCTACATCATTAAGCACTTTATTACTATTTACCGGCCTGGTGACTTGATGAATGCATACTCCATAGGAAGATTGATCTTGTGCAGCCTAGATAGGTCCAATAGGGTCTTCTCTAAGCCTAGATAGGTCTACAAGGGTTTTCTATAAGTCTAGATAGGTCCACTAGGGTCTTCTCCAAGCCTAGATAGGTCTACAAGGGTTTTCTCTAAGTCTAGATAGGTCCACCAGAGTATTATCCAAGCCTAGATAGATCCACCAGGGGCCTTCTCCAAGCCTAGATAGGTCCACCAGAGTCTTCTCCAAGCCTAGATAGATCCATCAGGGACCGATTCTAAGCCCAGAAAGGTTCACCAGGGTCTTCTCCAAACTAAATAGGTCTACAAGGGTCTTCTCCAAGCCTAAATAGGTACACTAGGGTCTTCTCCAAGCCTAAACAGGTCCACTAGGGTCTTCTCCAAGCCTAAACAGGTCCACTAGGGTCTTCTCCAAGCCTAGATAGGTCCACTAGGGTCTTCTCCAAGTCTAGACAGGTCCACTAGGGTCTTCTCCAAGCCTAGACAGGTCCACTAGGGTCTTCTCCAAGCCTAGATAGGTGTACAAGGGTCTTCTCCAAGCCTAGATAGGTCCACTAGGGTCTTCTCTAAGTCTAGATAGGTCCACCATAGTCTTCTCCAAGCCTTGATAGGTAAACCAGGGTCTTCTCCAAGCCTAGATAAGTCCACTAGGGTATTCTCCAAGCTTAGATAGGTCCACTAGGGTCTTCTCCAAGCCTATCTAGGTTCACCAGGGTCTTCTCCAAACCTAGATAGGTCTATAAGGGTCTTCTCAAAGCCTATAGTGTAGGGGTCTCAAACACTCGGCCCCTGGGGCTTCACTGTGCGGCACGCATCACCATCGGCCATTTAAACTCGCCAGCGGTCCATGCTGTGTCATTGACTTATCGCCGCAGGAGTCTGACAAGCACTGCCGCTCAGTAACATCAATACAAGCTGCCAGCCAATGAGAGGCCCGCAGCTTCCGTCGGTGTATGACGTCACCTGCGGGCCCCCATTGGCTGATGGCTTGCATTGATGTTACTGAGCAGCAGCGCTTGTCAGACTGTCCCGCGGCCGGAAATCAATAACACAGTGGGGACCGTGGCGACCCCACGCACTGGACCACCGGCAAAGTTAAAAAAAGTGTGTGAGTGTGACTGTGTGAATGTGTGTGTATGTGAGTGAATTTGAGTGTATGTGTGAGGTAATATGTCAGTGAATGTATGAGTGAAAGTGTGTGTGAGTGAATGTGGGTGAGTGAATGTGTGAGTGTATGAGTGAATGTGTGTGAGTGTGTGAATGTGTGAGTGTGTGAGAGTGAATGTGTGTGAGTCTGTGAGTGAATGTGTGTGACTGAATGTGTGAGTAAATGTGAGTGTGAGTGAATGTGTGTTTTAGTGTGAATGTGTGAGTGTGTGAATGTGTGTGAGTGAATTTGTAAGAGTGAATGTGTGAGTGAAAGTGTGAGTGTGTGAGTGAATGTGTGAGTGTGTTAGTGAATGTGTGTGAGTGAATATGTAAGTGAATGTGTGAGTGTGTGTGAGTGAGTGTGTAAATGTGAGTGTGAATGTGTAAGTAAGTGTGAGTGTGAATTTGTGTGTGAGTGAATGTGTGTTAGAGTAAATGTGTGTGAGTGTGTGAGTGAATGTGTGTGAGCGAATATTTGAGTGAATGTGTGAGTGCGTGAGTGTGTGAATGTGAATGTGTGAGTGAGTGTGAGTGTATGAGTGAATGTGTGTGAGTGAATATGTGAGTGAATGAGTCAATGTGTGTGAGTGAATGTGTGAGTGAGTGTGTGAGTGTGTGAGTGAAAGTGTGTGAGTGAATGTGAGTGTGAATGAAAGTGTGAGTGTGAATGTGTGTGAGTGAGTGTGTGAGTTTGTAAGTGAATGTGTGTGAGTGTGAATGTATGTGTGAGTGTGCATGTATGTGTGAGTGTGAATGTGAGTGTGAATGTGTGAATGTGTGAGTGTATGTGTGTGTGATTAAATGTGTATGAGAGTGTGTGAATGTGTGTGTGTGAGTGAGTGAATATGTGTCTTTGTGAGTGTATGTGTAAAAAGAAGGTAGACCAGGTTGGGGACATTACTACAAAATGTGACCCAGATGGGGACACTACTACACTATGGGGGCCAGGATGGGGACATCACTACAAAATGGGACCAGGATGGGGACATTACTATATGATGAGGACCAGGATAAGGCATTAATACAAGAAGGGGATCAAGATGGGGTCCAGGATGTGGGACATTACTATAGGATGGGGACCAGTATGGGGACATTACAATAAGAAAGGGACCAAGATGGTGTCATTACTACAAGAAGGGGATCAGGATTTGAACATTACTACATTGAGCAAAAAAATCTGGTATTACTAAAAATGTCACTTAGTCCTACAAACAATGTGGCCCCCGATATCAATTTATTTCTGTGTGGCCCTCTAACCCTGCCGAGTTTGAGACCCCTGCTTTAGTGCATCTCAATAAATTAGAATATCATCAAAAAGTTATTTTTGTTCAGTAATTCAATACATAAAGTGAAACGCATATATTATACAGAGTCATTACACACAGAGGGATCTATTTTATTATTATTATTTATTTATGTAACGCCATTGGTTCCATGGCGCTTTACATGTGTAAGGGCAGATCAAGGACGAGAACATAAATAACGACGAATAAATCATACAGGTACATTAGGGTAGAGATCATATACACAAGGACTCACAGTCTATAGGGGATGGGTGGGACACAGTAGGAGGGGGAGAGGTGAGATGGTGCAGCGGATTAGGTCTCAGTGTGGGTTGTAGGCTTGAAGGAAGAGGTGGGTCTTCAGGTTTTTCTTGAAGGTTCCCAGGGTCGGGGAGTGCCTGATGTGGTGGGGGAGGGAGTTCCAGAGTATGGCGGATGCACAAGAGAAGTCTTGTATGTGGTTTTGGGAGGTGGAGATGCGGAGGGAGAAGAGAAGGAGTTCTTGAGAGGAGTGCAGATTGCGTGAGGGGTGGTATCAGGAGACCAAGTCGGAGATGTATGGAGGGGACAGGATATGGATGGCCTTGTATGTCAGGGTTAGGGTTTTGAACTGAGATCTCTGGGGAGTAGGGAGCCAGTGGAGGGCTTGGCAGAGGGGGGAGACGGGGGAGTAATGGGGCAAAAGGTGGGTGAGTCGGGCAGCAGAATTGAGGATGGTTCGGTTGGGGTGCAAGGGAGGAAGCGGGGAGGCCAGTGAACAGTAGGTTGCAGTAGTCGAGGTGGGAGATAATGAGTGCGTGGACAAGCGTTTTGGCAGTGTCACGGTCAAGAAATCAGCGGACCCGTGAGATATTTTTAAGCTGGAGGTGGCAGGAGGTGGCGAGGGCCTGGATGTGTGGCTTGAAGGAGAGGGCAGAGTCGAGGATTACACTGAGGCAGTTGGCATGGGGGACGGGTGAGAGTGTGCAGTCGTTGACAGTGATGGTTAGGTCGGGTAGGGGGAAGAGCGACTTGGGGGGAAGACGATGAACTCGGGTTTATCCATGTTGAGTTTAAGGAAACGAGCGGAGAAGAAGGATGAGATGGCGGACAGGCAGAGTGTCAGGGCCGGAGAGGTAGAGCTGGGTGTCGTCGGCGTATAGGTGGTATTGGAGGCCGTGGGACTCGAATAGTTGGCCTAGGCCGAGGGTGTAGATGGAGAAGAGTAAGAGTCCCAGGACTGAGCCTTGGGGAACTCCAACAGATGGGGGTAGGGTGAGGAGGAGGTGTGGGAGTGGGTGACGCTGAAGGTCCGGTCTGTTAGGTGCGAGGAGATCCAGGAGAGGGCTTGGTCAGTGATGCCAAGGGATTCTAGAATTTGAAGCAGGAGGGAGTGGCCGACTGTGTCGAAGGCAGCAGAGAGGTCGAGGAGGAGAAGGATGGAGTAGTGTCACTTGCTCTTGGCGGTCAGTAGGTCGTTGGTGACTTTAGCAAGTGGAGAAGAAATCGGGCACTGACCTGCTTAGAGTCTCTCATGTTGTACAGCGGCGTTAGTGAAATCCTGTTGCTCAGCTGAAGAGTTAATCATGCAGAACAAAAAGTGAGGAGAACAGCGGCACTCGGGAGATCTTTTTTAGATACCGGCTTTATTGTGCTTTTTGGGTTACATCTTAGGTGCTGGGCAGGGAGGTGCAGGAGGAGTAACGGTCCGTTTCGCGGACTTCAGGTACCTTTACACGCCGCTACGACAGGATGGATACAACACGCTACAGGCTACAAATGTAGCTTGTAGCGTCAATATAGCCCGTAGTAGCAGCGTGTGAAGACGGGACGTGACAGCCGGCAACAGATAAATCTGTTTCCGAGCACTGCTCGAAAACAGATGGCTACAAGGCCGATTGTAGCGAGCTGTATCGGCGTGTAAAGAAGGAACAGAAGGGTTGTTTCTACACCATGCTATGTAGCTGGGGCGTGACACAGGCTCCGGGTTTCCGCGCCCCCTTCAGCGATCATTGGAGGAAGCTCCGGCGTTGCGATTGGTTGTCGCCGCACAGGGCGGCATATTTAAGGAGCTGACGAGTCACACTACACAATTGCTGGAGCGTCAAGTATTAATCAGCCTCCTGCGATGCCTGGCCAATCATGGTATTATTGCTTTGTCCTATCAGCATACGGACGTCTCGTAATCCACAATTGTAGCACGCCTATGTGCTGTCCCTGCTGCACCAGGTCCGCCCATAGTAGCTGGTTGTAGCGGTGTGTAAATGAGGTAAGATGAGCTACAGATGGCTACTTGAGACACCCGGCGATGTAGCTAGCTATAGATGTAACGTAGCGTAGCGCACCTTGTGGCGGCGTCTAAAGGAGATGCGATTACCGTTTGTAACCGTTGGAGCGTGCTCGTGCACGTGAAGTAGTGGATTGTATCCATCCTGTCGTAGCGGCGTATAAAGGTACCTTTCCGCTTCAACAGGCTAGGTGACTTTGGTTAGGGCTGTTTTGGTGGAGTGGTGAGCTCAGAAACTGTATTGCAGGCGGTCAAAGAGGTAGCACGAGGAGAGATGGGAGGATAGTTCGGAGTAGACATGTTGCTCAAGTAATTTTGAGGCAAAGGGGAGGAGAGATATGGGATGATAGTTGGAGACTGTTGCAGGGTCGAGGTAGGGTTTTTTGAGGATGGGTGTGATGAGGGCATGTTTGAAGGATGAGCGGAAGACGCCGGTGGTAAGTGATATATTGAAGAGATGGGTTAGGGAGGGGATAAGGACAGTGGTGAGGTTAGGGATGAGATGGGAGGGGAGAGGGTCGAGGGCACAAGTGGTGAGGTGTGATCGTGCTAGAAGGGAAGAGAGGCAGGCGCACTTCAGTCATGGAGGGGAAATTACTTTTGGTCGAGGGGGGTTGGGTGATAGAAAGGGAGGGTCAAGGGGATTGGGAATCAAAGCTTTCTCTGATTTTGTCAATCTTCTGTTTAAAGAAGCTGGAAAAGTCGTCGGCGGTGATGAGGGGAGAGGGATGGTGTGCGGGGGGATGGAGTAAGGCGTTAAAGGTTATGAAAAGTTGATTGGGATTGTGGGAGAGGGAGCTAATGAGAGACAAGATGAAAGCTTGTTTTGTGGTGGTCAGTGCTGTCTTGAAGTCGATGAGGAACTGTTTGTACAAGGCGAGGTGCGTTGCGGAGTTGGATTTCTTCCATCTCCGTATTTCAAGTGTTTATTTCTGTAAATTTTGATGATCATGGCTTACAGCCAATGAAAACAACCCAAGGGTCATTATTTCAGAAAATTAAAGAGGACCTATCACCCCCCTGTTGTATAGCACAGCAAATGCACCACGGAATGCAGAGTGACTGCTGCATTCAGGGAAGGGGTCCCCCATGGCTCTAGCGCCCTGTACCCTGAGAAATCACTTTAGAAAGCTTATAGATAACTAGTCTAATGGGTGGGATCATTTTTCCAGCTCTTCTCCACTGGCACGGTCCTCCATCCTACTTTGTAGTTGTTCCTCCCCCTGTATGTCTCTGCCGCGCCTCCTGCTCTGCCCTAAGCTTCTGCTGCGCTGTCAATCACACTGGTCGCATAGAGCGGCATTGCGTGACATCAGCGGCAGAGCCCTGCCTGCTGTAGGCTTTATGCAAACAGCAGGATGGGCCCTGCTGCTGAAGTCACACTGATCCCACCACCCGCTTTACATGCGCCCACTGTGCACCAGCACACGGGCAGCTAAGGGGCCCGCCTGTCAGGGAGCCTCCTGCTTCCTACTGCAGCCTCTGCTCCTCCCCTTGCTTCCTCTTACCACAGCAGTGATGGCATGCGTTCCACAGTGTAGCGCATAAAACAGGAAGTGCCACCTACTCCACACTAAGAGTAGGCGGCACTTCCTGCTTTATGTGCTCCACTGTGGAACGCACACCAGCATCTCCTCCTTCTGTGTCTGCAGTTTTGGCAAGCAGAACAGAGCTGCGGGAAACCAGGAGAGGTAAGTACAGATATATTTTTTTAATGAGAAAAAAAAAATACTGGCCAGAGGATTATGGGGGAAAAGAGATGGGGGCATTATACTGTATGGAGAGTTATGAGGCTGCACTATGCTATATGGAAGGCTGTGAGGCTGAATTATGCTATATGGAGGACTATGGGAGTGCATTATACTGTATAAAGGGCTATGGAGGTGCATAATACTATATGGAGGGCTACGAATGTGCATTATACTGTATGGAGGACTATGGGGGTGCATTATTCTATATGGAGGTCTATGGGGGTGCATTATGCAATATGGAGAACTATGAGGTTGCATTACACTGTATGGAGGACTATGAGGGTGCAATGTAACTGTATGGAGGGCTGTGAGGCTGTTTTATGCTATATGGAGGACTATGAGGCTTCATTATACTATATAGTGGCATATGTGGCTCTATTATACTATATAGAGATTAATGGAGGTCCATTATAATAATTGGTTGGCTATGGGAGATACCTTATGAATGGGGGACTATGGGATGCATTATAATACATAGAGGACTATGGGGTACATTGTAATATATGGAGGAATATAGGGATGCATTATAATAATTGGAGGACTATGGTGGCGGGAGGAGGAAGACCATATATACCAGGATAAGGGACATATATACCATGATAAGCTCCATATTCCAGTAGGATGACCATATATAGTAGGATGAGGGACATTAATACAAAATGAAGTGGGAGAGGGGTTAATTTGTGAGTCTTTATAGAATATAGCAAAGTATTCACTGATCTCAGGGAGACCAGTCCAAGAAAACACTGCGGGCAGCTGGCTAAAGCGCTCAAACACAGTGAATTCCTAGGCACATTGCCCCCTGGGAAATATGAATATGCAAATAGAGTCTGTGGAGCCTCTGTTAGGAGTCTCAAACACAGAACTAGCCATATATCCCTCCAGGGAAGGACCCAGCCAAGGGGTGGCTCCTTGCGGAGAACACCATAACCACCATATGAAGTGGCCCTTTAAGTCAATATCCAACTCTTTTACAAGTTTACAGATATGACAAGGGAATACCAAGGCCAAGTATCCATCCACAGACAGCTGTTTCGGGGTGTTGCCCCTCATCAGTGTGGAGTAGGATTCTGGCTAGGTGGGAGCAAGGCCTAGTAGACCAAGATCGCAAAGTATTCACTGATCTCAGGGAGACCAGTCCAAGAAAACACTGCGGGCAGCTGGCTAAAGCGCTCAAACACAGTGAATTCCTAGGCACATTGCCCCCTGGGAAATATGAATATGCAAATAGAGTCTGTGGAGCCTCTGTTAGGAGTCTCAAACACAGAACTAGCCATATATCCCTCCAGGGAAGGACCCAGCCAAGGGGTGGCTCCTTGCGGAGAACACCATAACCACCATATGAAGTGGCCCTTTAAGTCAATATCCAACTCTTTTACAAGTTTACAGATATGACAAGGGAATACCAAGGCCAAGTATCCATCCACATACAGCTGTTTCGGGGTGTTGCCCCTCATCAGTGTGGAGTAGGGTTCTGGCTAGGTGGGAGCAAGGCCTAGTAGACCAAGATCGCAAAGTATTCACTGATCTCAGGGAGACCAGTCCAAGAAAACACTGCGGGCAGCTGGCTAAAGCGCTCAAACACAGTGAATTCCTAGGCACATTGCCCCCTGGGAAATATGAATATGCAAATAGAGTCTGTGGAGCCTCTGTTAGGAGTCTCAAACACAGAACTAGCCATATATCCCTCCAGGGAAGGACCCAGCCAAGGGGTGGCTCCTTGCGGAGAACACCATAACCACCATATGAAGTGGCCCTTTAAGTCAATATCCAACTCTTTTACAAGTTTACAGATATGACAAGGGAATACCAAGGCCAAGTATCCATCCACATACAGCTGTTTCGGGGTGTTGCCCCTCATCAGTGTGGAGTAGGATTCTGGCTAGGTGGGAGCAAGGCCTAGTAGACCAAGATTGCAAAGTATTCACTGATCTCAGGGAGACCAGTCCAAGAAAACACTGCGGGCAGCTGGCTAAAGCGCTCAAACACAGTGAATTCCTAGGCACATTGCCCCCTGGGAAATATGAATATGCAAATAGAGTCTGTGGAGCCTCTGTTAGGAGTCTCAAACACAGAACTAGCCATATATCCCTCCAGGGAAGGACCCAGCCAAGGGGTGGCTCCTTGCGGAGAACACCATAACCACCATATGAAGTGGCCCTTTAAGTCAATATCCAACTCTTTTACAAGTTTACAGATATGACAAGGGAATACCAAGGCCAAGTATCCATCCACATACAGCTGTTTCGGGGTGTTGCCCCTCATCAGTGTGGAGTAGGATTCTGGCTAGGTGGGAGCAAGGCCTAGTAGACCAAGATTGCAAAGTATTCACTGATCTCAGGGAGACCAGTCCAAGAAAACACTGCGGGCAGCTGGCTAAAGCGCTCAAACACAGTGAATTCCTAGGCACATTGCCCCTGGGAAATATGAATATGCAAATAGAGTCTGTGGAGCCTCTGTTAGGAGTCTCAAACACAGAACTTGGTATTCCCTTGTCATATCTGTAAACTTGTAAAAGAGTTGGATATTGACTTAAAGGGCCACTTCATATGGTGGTTATGGTGTTCTCCGCAAGGAGCCACCCCTTGGCTGGGTCCTTCCCTGGAGGGATATATGGCTAGTTCTGTGTTTGAGACTCCTAACAGAGGCTCCACAGACTCTATTTGCATATTTATAGAATATAGGACATTACATGGGGCCCGTACATCTAATCAACGTGTGCGGGGGGTTGGTCTAAATTTCGCACTGGCTGGATTTAGGATCTGTATCGCACAAATACAGTTTTACAGAAAATGTAATCCAATCCATAGACTCGGCTAAAAATCTCTTACAGTTTTAGGGATATGACTTATAGATCTTCAAGGGTAGAGACCACAAACAAACCTACTATATGATCTGACCCTGCAGTCGCTTCCATTTTTTCCTCTGTCTGTGGATAGGGCCAAGTTTAGAAAATGTGCAAAATGTGCAAAATGACCCAAATACCAGATGAATGAGCGTTTTGCACCCTCGTCTACACTGCCGGCATCTCTAAATGCTATTGACATGAATAATGCATGTTACATGTACACACACACACAGCATGTTACTATAAGGTTTCGCAGGGCGAAGGACCATAATTTCACCAAATATCTCTCTCCTTTATTAGTGTCATTTCTGGCAATAAAGGATAAGGGTCCTTCAAGGGTTGGGGCACTGGCAATTACCCAGTTTGCCCCACTTACGCTCGCCCTGCCTATGGTTTAATAAGAGGTAGGAGACAAACACCTGAATAGTGTGGCACCTTCTTATATAAGAAGATTTACTTCTTTCAAGGTGGACATATTGTAATGGACTCACCTGGAAAGATGAAGGTCTAGGTGAGCAGCACGGACCTGATGCACTGATGCAGGAGAGCTGGACTAGCTGTTTCACGCGTCAGCGCTTCGACGGGTCCACCAAGTGTAAAGGGAGCTTGACTCCTGGAAAACCCATGGCAGCCCTATGAATTTGCTGCCTGAGTACTCTCTCTATGTGCAGCCACCCAAGACAGTCATAAAAGACCTTAGATGATGACATCAGAATTGAGCACCTGGTTGCCAAAGTGACTCAACTTTCAGTAGGACAGAGGGAGCCATCCGAAGGGTAAAGAGGAAACAAAGCCTGGCACTGGGGCTGGGACAGGTGAGTAATACATCCTCTCTATGGGGTACCAGCCACTGGTGAATATCTCTACTATGTATGGACATGTTTAAGAAAACCGTATCAAGAAAATGTGATGTCCCTGTAATCCCTCTAGATCAGAAATCTTGCATTATTATTATACGCTTGTGACTCACCGTAAGCCGGGTTCTCAGGTCTCAGGCGCTGGCTGTGGTCATGGTTGTGTGCTTGAGGCTGTGGAGGCCCGGTGGTCAATGAAGGGTAAAATAAGATTAATAGGAATAAAGTTTGTTATTTCGTGACGCCACCTGTAGGGATCCGGTGATGGCACCGGCACTGCTTTGGACCTCCGGGGGATGGGCTGCAGCAAGATGCATCCGCTCCCTACAGGACGAGAGGGAGTCCCCGGGGTCAGGAGCTGTAGTGATGGAATATGGCAGCTCTGTTGATTCTGTAAATGAATTGGTTAATAACAGCTCTGAAAGAAGGCTCGGACACGATGCTCCTCTGCATGGGTCTTTACTTAGGTTACACAAGGTACACGGGATAACGGTTCCACTCTCAGGTAATGGACCGGGTGGTCCCTGTGATGAACAGTGTCCCTCCAAGGCTCCACAGTGTCTCTCTTTAACTGACTGTCCCTTGTTACTCTTCGCTGCCTTCATGCACCAGGTCAGGATACAGAGGAACTTCTATTGGGCACCCAAGCCGTTGGCCGGACGGCTCCCTGGACCTCAATGGTGGGTACCCCTCTCGGTACAGCTGCGGTGATGGTGGTTTTTGTGATGCACTCCTATGAAGCCGTCTATCACCCCGGTTCTGTAGAGCAGCGATGGACGTTTGCACTACCTCAGAGCCGGTACTCTGGGTTGGACTGGGCTCGGGTCGTCTTTTCACCCGTTACTTGTTTACTTGGCCCCCTTCGTTTCTGGGTCACCGCTCCTTGGTGCCCTCTCTGTTAGCTGTTCTGTCACGACATCTATTCTTGATCTTGTCTCTCCCACTTTCTAACCCTTTCTACTCTTTCCCCACCACTGCTATACATCTCACTCTCCTCCCACCAGGACCTAATTGGTCCTCTGCCTCTAGATGTTGCATGTGGTGTATGGAGCCTTGGGATTAACTTGAGACTGAGACAAAGAATACTGCACCTTCAGTCAGGGTGCAGTACCCTCCTGTGACGCACTCGTTGCGGGGCATCACACTTGCTCAGTTACATAGCTAGTGGGAGGACAGAGGGGGTGGTCAACCAGCGCCATTTGCTCAGAGGGGTCCACCTAGAGCTACTGCCACTCTTATCTGTGTCATATAGTTAAGCTCCACGGTAGAGCAAGGACACATGGTCTCCCTGCACTACCGCTTTCCTTTTTGTAGGCCGCAGGTTGCTTTCAGCCTGCAATCTACAGAATGATGGTGTGGAAACGTCACTGCTAGTGATGGGCGAATCCTAAATTACTCGGAATCGCTTGACTCTAGCGAGTCCGAGCACAGGACTCGCTACTCGTTGCGAGTCTAGCGAGTCCAATGTTAATGAATGGGGAAGCGAGTAATAGCGAGTAGTGTGAGATTTACAAATCGCAGATGTGTCTCGGAAGCTTCAGCCTGAAGCAATCCTAGTTTTGCCATTTATTTGCATTGGACTCGTTTACTTTGTAAGTAATCGCTGGGAAACTCGCACAGATAAGAGTCCTGTCTGCTCTGTGTGCTGGCTGCCACAGCTCCAGGGTCCTAGAGCCCGCCTGCTGCCTGATGTAGCAGTGCTGAGATTGTTCTAAGTCTGCTCATTCCCTGTGTACAGACATGAATGTCTGTGCACAGAGATGATGTAGCAGAGATGAGATTGTTCTCAGTCTGCTCATTCCCTGTGCATAGACATCTATATCTATGCACAGGGGATGTAGCAGAGAGGACATCGCGTTTTGGACTGCGTCGGACGGAAGAGGATTTTTTTAATTAAAGATGGAGTCCCTAATGGCTTTTTTTTATTTCTAATAAAAAATTTTCTCTGTGTTGTGTTTTTTTTAAAACAATTTAATAGAAATTCATGGCGGTCATGTCTAATATTGGCGTGACCGCCATAAATTTCGGGCTTAGGGCCAGCTGATAATACAAAGCTGGCCCTAACTCTTTATTACCCAGCGTGCCACCGCCACCAGGGCCGCTGGAAGAGCGGGGTTCAGCGCCAGAGGATGGTGCTTCAATGAACGCGCCATCTTCTGGGGCGGCTGCGGGCTGCAATTTGCAGCGGGGGGTGCCCAGAAAGCTTGGGCATCCCTGCGCTGCGGATTCCAGCCCCCAGCTGCTTAGCTGTACCTGGCTAGACATAGAAATTGCGCAGAGCCCCACGCATTTTTTTTAAATTATTTCATGAAACTCTGAGACTCTGACTCTGAGACTCTGACTCTGAAATTCATGAAATAATAATAAAAAAAAATGCGTGGGGCTCCGTGCAATTTCTATGTCTAGCCAGGTACAGCTAAGCAGCTGGGGGCTGGAATCTGCAGCGCAGGGATGCCCAAGCTTTCTGGGCACCCCCCGCTGCAAATTGCAGCCCGCAGCCACCCCAGAAGATGGCGCGTTCATTGAAGCGCCATCCTCTGGCGCTGAACCCCGCTCTTCCAGCGGCCCTGGTGGCGGTGGCACGCTGGGTAATAAAGGGGTTAATACCAGCTTTGTTATACAAGCTGGTATTAAGCCCGAGATTCTTAATGTCAGGCCACGTTTGACCCAGCCACTTAGAATCTCCAATAAAGGGTTAAAAAAACACAACACAGAGAAACATTTTTATTAGAAATAAAAAAAAAAGCCATTAGGGACTCCATCTTTAATTTAAAAAATCCTCTTCTGTCCGACGTAGTCCAAAACGCGATGTCCTCTCTGCTCATCCCTGTGCATAGATATAGATGTCTATGCACAGGGAATGAGCAGACTGAGAACAATTTCAGCACTGCTACATCATCTCTGTGAGCAGGCGGGCTCTAGGACCCTGGAGCTGCACAGAGAAGACAGCTGGACTCGGCTCGCAAAGAAACAGCAGTTACTTTGCGAGTTTCCCTGCTATCACTGGCACAGTAGCCGAGTCTAATGCAAACAATAGCAATCCTAGTTTTGTCAGCGTTTGCCATTGATTTGCATTGGACTCGTGCGAGTAATCACTGGGAAACTCGCAGAGTACCGAGTCCTGCGAGTCCCTTACTACTCGCCGAGTAACGAGTCCTAGCGAGTAGATTCGCCCATCCCTAGTCACTGCACCAAGACGTGCCTCTGGTGTCCTCTGCGTGCACCATTGCAATTGCATCCACATGTTTGTCTGCCCACGCTCTGCTGATGGACTCGTCAGGATTCTGGATTAGGTGAATATATGAAGTGTTTTTTATTTTATTAAAGCTTTTGGTATTACTGTGCGGACATCATAAAGTATGGGGGATCTCATACAGTGTGAGGATTACTGTGAGGGCCCCTCATGCATTGCAGGAACCATGTGGACTAATGTAGGGGCCATTATACAGTTTTGGGCCTACCATGGGGGTCATCATAAAGTGTTAGGGGGGTACTGTGAGGTTCATTATACAGTGTGGGAAGTACTGTAGAGGGTCCTCATACAGTGTATGGACCCTCATGAAGCAAGATGAATACTGTGGGGGCTATTATACAATTCAGGGGATACTATATGGGCCATCAAACAACGTGAGGACTATTGTAGGGAGGCCCTCATACAGTGGGGGCCCTCAAAGTGTGGGGACTGCTGTGGCGACCTTTATACAGTATGGGGGGCCATTATACAATGCTGTGGTTACTGAGGCAGTCGACAGGGTATGGGGTACTTGGGAACCGGGGCTGATGGCGACTTTGATGGGGGAATCACGGCTGGTCAATCCCCGATCCTGTGCCCTGGACCCTCAATGGCGGGGAACAGTGGGGGGGGGATTGTTAACGTGACGCCACCTATGGTACCTGGTAACGGGTATACCAGTGCTGCAGCCGGCCGCTGAGGTGATGGTGGGTGCAGCAGAGTGTGGTACAGCTCCCCACAGGTGGGGCTTTACCTCAGGGCAGCGGTGGATTGCGGCGCTTAGACAGGCACACAGACACACAGGGATTGTTGTTTCGGTGCCTTTTACTGAAGATAGGGCATTAGGTACAGTCCAGAGTATTAACCAGGTCCCCGGTGCAACTTGGGACTTCCACCTTAGAAAGTTATGAGGCCTCCTCTGTCTCTGTGTTCTGTGGTGTGAGGTAAGTCCTGCCTGAGCCTGAACCCACCGCTTCTTCTCCCTCTCTGGGCTTTGTCCTAAACTGGCAATGAGGTCCTTCTGCGGGGTCCCTGTTTCCCCTATGGCCCCTGGTCCTATACTTGGTCACTTTTAGTGTCTCTTACTTGCTCTTCTCAGGGCTGAACTCCTCCTGAGTCTTCTGGGCTTTTGCTGTAGCTCTGAATGCTGGCAGCATCAGACTCCAGTGTCCTGGTGTACTAAAGGGCTGAGCAACCGATTCCCTTTCTTAGTTCCCTTCTTTCTCCACTTGCCTCCGACCCTTTCCCTAGGGTGCACACGGCGGTCAGTGGTCCCTGGTCCTGGGCCTGGATCTCTCCCAGCGACCAGCTCCTACATCTCCTCTCTCTTCCCTCTCGCTGCAGTCTCTAGACTGACTTCAGGGAATGACTAACTCCTCCCCTCAGGCCTGGATGTTCTTAAAGAGGAACTGACTTAAGGCAGCCAGTAGGGCTCCCCCTTTAGGTCTGGGGTGGAAGGTGTTGTGTGCTGTGCTAACCAAGGTGTCAATCCCTCCTTGCATTGGTGGATCCTGTGGCAATCCCCCGCAGGGGGCATTATACTGTAGGCCTTTAAAGTTAAGTGAAAATGTAAATAAAAAGACCTTCTCCTGTAGGGGTTTCCTATTGCCACCGATGTTGCTGCTCCACTTGGGAGCCCCTGGAGTCGATGGAGATGTTATCTCAGGGAATGGAAAACAGTGGGCCCCTTCATATATTGTAAACGGACCCTCAAATGCTGCATTATCAATACACACGATGCATCCGATGAGCTCGTCTTCAGTGAAATGTGAATATGTCGGAATAAGATAAACAGAAGCATAAAATGAAGCTGAATGTGCTGAAGCTTCGGGTGCAAGAGCTGGAAAGGAAAGTGATTAAATATAATCACCTTGGGGCAATGGATATAAGTTAAGCGGTAAAAAGGATGAAACATAGAAGAATATTCAACGGCTACAAAATAAGCAAGCAAAAAAATCTTAAAGATACACTCCAGTAATTTTATTTAATTCTCTAGACTCTCAACCTGGTTATATAGGAGTGCAGATTGTAATAGACACAGCATAATAACGGCCCTGGAGTTTTGCCTCCACTTTGCTGCTCTTCAAACTTTCATTTCCCATATTTGACCGTATATTTTATATCTAGGCTATGAATCCCATGATGCAGGGGCGGACCTACCGTGGTGCAGCTGGAGCAGCTGCACCAGGGCCCCGAGCGGCTAGGGGGCCCCTCAAGCCTGCAGGGGAACCCCCAGCCGACCCCCATGACCCTGTGCCAGTGTGGCAGAGGAGAGGGGGTTAACCGAGGGAAGCTTCCTGCTTCCCCTGGCTGAGCCCGCCCCTCCTCTCCTCTGCCGCCCCGGCTCCTAGCGCAGCTCGCACGACGCAGGTAGGAGAAGCCGCACACATAGCCCCGCTCACCGCCGTTGCCTGGCAGTACCCACCACAAGCCCCCCCCCCCCCCGACGGTCCTCACCATCATCTGCCGCTGCACCAGGGCCCCTGGGATGCAAGGTCCGCCACTGCCATGATGCATCAGCTAAGGTGTGTGTAAGGGGGGTCTAGGATGCTGCCACCGCTGCCCTGGGAATGCTGTGCTCTTGTACATATATTGTTTTATGGACTTATGTGTGCATCTATGTTGACATGTTACAGATTTATGTATAATCTTTGTGCTACTGCTCCCTGGTACTTCAGGTACACTAGAGTTAAATTAGCTATTGAGCTATTACACACCTTAACGGTAGAGTTGTTTAATCTAGAAGTGAAAGTGTGATTAGGTTAGCTAGTGAGTACACCCACTAAGGGTGGTGTTTAAGCAACAAAACAAGTCTGCATGTGTGTGCAAACAGGAGTGCACCCAGTGAAAGAGCACAGAAGCCAGGATGGAGGCAAAATTCCCATTTATGATTTGGCAAGACTATTTGAGTCACTCCAGGATCTGGGCCCAGTTTCGGGGATGTGGGTGCTGAACATATGGTGAGTGCTCATCCCCTGCCTCAGGCAGAACCCCTGGGCAGCGGCTGCTTTCTCCGGTGCTGGTTAAACAGACCTTGGTCTAGACTTAGGTGAACGGTTCACTACGTCGACTATGTACCTGAGCGCAATGCCCACCGGATGACTCTGTGGTCCTGCAGATGCGAGTGGAAACACTTACGCACTGCTTAACACTTATTATGAATAAAGATCAGGTCACATGTGCTAAAATTAAGATTACTTAATATCATGTGTCTCTGATTATCCCCATCGCTATGAGCTTTCTTGTGCTGAGACGCACGCCGAGAGTGTACGTAGAATGCAAAGACCCATCCACCCAGATTGACGGCGCTTTTAATGCACCGGAAAACAAAGCAAGCACTTCCGGGGTTGACGTCACCAGTCATGTGACACCTCCAGAAACACCCATTTAATGCTAGTCAAGGGGTTCAAAGCGCAGTTACCTCCCATCATCATGTGACTGTTCAATTAAACCAGTGACTCGCCTTAGACCCCCCACCAGCGGGAATCCAGGAGTCCAAATGTACTACTTAAATGTAATGATAGAAGGTAAACTCCTCCTTCCATGCATAGCTCTATAGTAAATAGAAAGGACTAATAGCGCAGTGCACCAATTCATTTGAAATAGAAAATATCAGTCTCATACTCCAGACATTAGAGACCTCTGCAGGACAGCGATACTGTATCACCATACAACGTCTATCAGATTCACTATGTATAGATACAGTATATCCATAGAATGTTGCGGGACAATTGTTTTGTGTATACTTGTTATTGTTTTTGTCTGACGTTCTGATGATATCTATAATATAATCTCCTAATCGCATCTGTCTGACGCCGAAATCGCGCTAGCGCTCATTGACCGCCGCCAGCTGCGGCAACCAATGAGCGCAGCATAGGCAAAAGAGATGCACGGCACTCGAATTTAAAATACCCGCGCTTTCCCCCCCCCCCCCCCCGCTCGCCCTGCCCGCGCTCCCCGTGTCTTCCCTGCATCTTCCTCCCCTCCACTACTGTATCCTGTTCCCCGCTATTCTATGCTGTCCCCCCACTATTCTAACCTCTTCCCTGTCTTATTCCCTATTCTATTCCATCTGTTTGTTAAAAAAAATAAAAAATCCCTCCATGAGGATGCATTACCTTACGGCGCCAGCTGATCGGCTCTCTGACATCATCACAGGTCTTTCTGCCCGAAGGTGCCAGTCCTTCCATGTTGCCTCCTTACATAGCAGGGCTTTCCTGGTGTGTGCCCTGCGCTGCACGGCATCCTACCCCCGGCCGGTGAGTGATGGGGCACAGGGGAGGTTGGCAGCCTATGGTGTGCCCACAATGCAGAGCATCCTGGCAGCTGATGTCACTCCTAGGACCTGGCAGGCTGAGGATGAGGGATGAAGCTCAGGCAGCCATTGTATAGGCAGATACTGGCAGCACTACAACTCCCAGCATGCCCTGACAGGCTGAGGATGAATAATCAAGCTCAGGCAGCCATTATATAGGCTGATGCGGGTGCACTACAACTCCCATCATGCCCTGACGGCAAAGGATGAAGCTCAGACAGCCATTGTATAGGCAGACGTGGGTGCACTACAACTCCCAGCATGCCCTGACAGGCTGAGGATGAGGGATCAAGCTCATTGTATAGGCAGATACTGGTGCACTACAACTCCCAGCATGCCCTTGACAGGCTAAGGATGAAGCTCAGGCAGCCATTGTATAGGTAGATGCTCGTACACTACAACTCCCAGCATGCTCTGAAAGGCTGAGGATGACAGATCAAGCTCAGGGAGACATTGTATAGGCAGATACTGGTACACTAGAACTCTCAGCATGCTCTGACAGGATAAGGATGAAGCTCAGGCAGCCATTGTATAGGTAAATACTGGTGCACTACAACTTCCAGCATGCCCTGACAATCTGAAGATGAAGGAGGAAGCTCAGGCAGCCATTGTATAGGCAGATGTGGGTGCACCACAACTCCCAGCATGCCCTGACAGGCTGAGGATAAAGGATGAAGCTCAGGCAGCCATTGTATAGGTAGATGTGGGTGCACCACAACTCCCAGCATGCCCTGACAGACTGAGGATGAAGGATGAAGCTCAGGCAGCCATTGTATAGGCAGATGTGGGTGCACCACAACTCCCAGCACACTGAGAATTCTGCACCAGTTCTGATAGGCGTTACTATGACCTCCCTGTCATTAAAGCCGTCTGTAACAGTCAGTGTTATAGCTGGAGAGACAACTGAAATATAAAGTAAAAATGTTCTATATACCGTAATCAATCACCTTTTCAATCTGTCAAAATCTAGACCCATTATATGCAAAACAAAATAGTCATTGTAATTGCTCACCGGCCGTCTTTCAGGTCCCACACCTCTCCTCAAAAATGCTGTAAAAGAAATCAAAACATATCTGCAATAAAATAGTATTAATAATCCCTCACACGGCTCCGTCCACACACAAATACAAGAAAGCCACAGGGCTCAGGAAATGGGAATGAAAAGCAAATATATTATTTACTAGATGGAGGCACAGACACACACAGACTCACAGACTCACACAGACACATACAGACTCACAGACACAGACTCTCACACACACTCACAGACTCTCACACACACAGACACAGACTCTCACACAGACACATACAGACTCACAGACACGCACACAGACTAAATAATCGTCTAATTCTGTCTGTCTGTAATGGAAATCCCGCGTCGCTGATTGGTCGCACCAGCCGCCCGCGACCAATCAGTGACAGGCGCAGTCCGGACGTGAATTGGCACGGGGTTTGAACCCAGCTTTGCTTTGCATTATTCTTAAATTTTCATAAGTAAACTATATACACATTTTAGAATACCCGATGTGTTAGAATCAGGCCACCATCTAGTCTTTAAAAAAAATACGAGTAAAAGTTATGTTTTGGGTTAACTCACCTTTTAACTGTCCTCAGTATAAGTGAAACTTAATGATTGCTGTTAATAAAGTGGAGGTGCCAGAAGATGGACTAACAGCCTTCAGCTTGATCTTGAGCCATAGCCACTTGATGAATGAATGCTCTTGTGGGAAGATACATTTTGTATAGCATATATAGATCCACCAGGGTCTTCTCTAAGCCTAAAGCGTCCCACCAGGGTCTGTTTCAAGCCTAGGTATGTCCACCCGGGTCTTCCCCAAGCGTAGAGAGTTCAACCAAGGTCTTTTCCAAGCCTAAAGAGTCCTACTAGGGTCGTCTCCAAGAATAGATGGGTGCACCAGGGTCTTCTCCAAGCCTAGAGAGTCCCACCAGGGTCTTCTCCTAAAATAGATGGGTCCACCAGGGTCTTATCCACGCCTAGATAGGTCCACCAGATTCTTCTTCAAGCCTAAAGAGTCACACCAGGGTCTTCTCCAAGAAAAGGTGGGTCCACCAGTGTCTTCTCCAAGCCTAAAGAGTCATACCAGGGTCTTAACCAGCCTAAAGAGTCCCCAGGGTCTTCTACAAGCCGATATCGGTACGCCAGGATCTTTTACACACCTAGATAGCTCCACCAAGGTCTTCTCCAAACCTAAAGAGTCCCACCAGGGTCTTCTCCAGGTCTAGATACGTCCACCAAGGTCTTCTCCAAGCCTAGATAGGTACACCAGGGTCTTCTCCACCGTTATCTGATAGCATCAAGCCATTGGGTTGCTGGGCTTCCTCTTTGCCTTGTCCCTTCTATTTTTCCTACCATGATGTCCTTCTCCAGTAATTTCTCTCTTCGTATGATGTGTAGACAAGTCGTATCTTGGTGATCTTGGCTTCCAGTGACCTGTCTGGGTTGATTGTGAATTGATGTGATTGTTCTTCTCGCCATCCATGGTATTGCTATCTTCCTTCTCCAGCTCCACATTTCGGAGATGTTGACTCTTCTTCTGTCTTGTTCTTTTATGTCCAGGTTTCGCACCCATATGTTACTAAATGCGGCCCCTCTAAGATCCCGTAAATGAGTCTCTAAAATGTCCATAGAAAAGATAGGTGCTCCGGGGCTTAGGAGCCCTTTTCTCTGGAGTTTTAAGAGATAGTGGGGTTTACATTAATAGACAATGACTAAGTATATTTTGAAACAAAAGTGATAATAACTGAATGTAAAACCCTGATTTTGCTCGTGTCCTCCATGCTGCACCTGGTGACCCCCCCCACCGTCCAGACAGCTTAGCGAGGTGAAAATAAAATGTAATTAACCACATTAAATCTCTACCTTGTTGTCAGTAAGGAATATCGACAAACCGGGTTGCAGCTGCAGATTCTGACTTTTATTTCCAACTCTGTTGCGCTATTTAATTGCCGGATGAAAAATTCATTGTGAGAGCGTTCCCGACAATAGTAACGTGCTGCCCTCTATAGCATTTCCAAATCACAACAGATGTTCCACAAAATGAGAACCAATTACCCGGCCAAACAAATGTCCTGCCGCGTCCAAAAAACAGTTGCATAATGCACCGGTGATTTGGATGTAATTAGATCGCTGGACAGTGGCCAAATGCAGCGTTATACGAGTGTATGTGACGGGCGGCCGCACCGGGACGTTAATCATCACCACAGAGAGATCAGCGGACGGCACTCCGAGCACCGACATAACCCGGACAGTGGAGCGGCTCGTAGGTGTCGCTGT
Source organism: Allobates femoralis (assembly GCA_033576535.1). NCBI lineage: Eukaryota > Metazoa > Chordata > Amphibia > Anura > Aromobatidae > Allobates > Allobates femoralis. Next base: position 40,374,167 of record JARQOC010000002.1, on the reverse strand, counting down.
GTGAATGGCGACTTCTTATAAAACAGGAGATTAATGTAAAAGTAATAGAAAATTCAATGGATACAGGAGCATCTCAATGAATTAGAATATCATCAAAAAGTTTATGTATTCAATTACTGAAATCAATTAAGTGAAACACATATTATATAGTCATTACACACAGAGGGATCTATTTCAAGTGTTCATGTGTGTTAATGTTGATGATTATGGCTTACAGCCAATGAAAATCCACAATTAAAGTAGGGAGGATGAAGGGTCTGAGAGATAAAATATGACCTAAATAAGTATCAGAGGCTTCACCTTGTGTGGTTGTGAGAGTCCCAACCACTATAAAAGCAGATCACAGCTGCTGCAGTCCCCAGCGTGGTGCATATAGAGTAGGGAGGATGAAGGGTTACGTGGTGCCCCTGCAACCAGGGCGGCCACAGGTTGAACTGCAGCCAGACGAGGTAAGACGACACACACACCGCCCCTACGCCCAGAACTCTATGTCAGGCAAGGAGTGGGGGGAGTTTAGAGAAGTGTGGGTGGAGAGTAGGACAGATCTGGACAAGTGGGTGGAGGAACACTACTAAAAACACTGGAACACTAAGTTGGAGGAGAGGTTCCCTGGAGGCAGTATACCCAAGAGAGGACTCACTCTAGAGAGAAAGGCGAGGGAAGAAGCACCACAAGCCGATACACCCCACAGCTAGACACTGACCATAGTAGGAGAACAACGGACCCGGCAGCCGCCACCAGTATAGCTGGCCGGAGGACCCAGAGCTGACAACCGGAGAAGCAGAAGGAGCCTGGTGAGCCCAAATTACACCTGGGTCACTGGAGGGCCAGGCCAGGACAACCAGAAAGCCGGCTCTGTAGAGGGGACTGGGGAGACTTCACAACCCTAATCACGAGACAACCCGGTGTGGTGCGGGGACTCTATGACCCGTGAACTACTTTCCGCCACGGAGTTGGAACACAGCCATCGTACTAGGGCTAGTGACCCTAAAGCAGAGCGAAAAATCACTAAAGAGCGGGTGACAGCCAGACCGGACCCGTGAGCGAGGACAGAGAGAGGAAACAAGCCATGCCTGAAAGGCATTTGAGGGAAGCAACGCAGAGGAACCGTCTGAGCTGAAGTAGAACCTGGATCCCTGGTAAAGTGTAAGAACTGTGACTGTGAACTGTGCTGTAGCTTGCTTTTAAGAACAATGGAAAGTAAAGTACCCGGTCAGCTCAACGTTGTGTGAGACTGTCTTTGTTAATTACTGAGACTCCTAGACCTACACCTGTAAATAACCCCCTTATTGTTTGCCGCATCGGGACCACAGAGCCGGGCCATGACACCCTGACATCCCAGAGACGATACGGTCTGGCCCAGAGTACCCCGGTCCCTAGTGGGTGTGACAGTTAAATACAGCGCTGCCGTATTCCACGAGACATCAAAGGGTGAATATAGTATTGATTTATTAGTCAATGCGTTTCAGGGCTAAAACATGGCAATATTGATTTGTCCTGATGAGGGGGTCAGGGAGGCCTGAAACATGTTGACTAATAAATCAATATTATATTCACCCTTTGATGTCTGGTGGAATATGACAGCGCGCTGTTTAACCCTTCATCCTCTCTACTCTATATACACCACGCTGGGGACTGCAGCAGCCGTGATCTGCTTTTATAGTGGTTGTGACTCTCACAACCACACAAGGTGAAGCCTCTGATACCTATTTAGGTCATATTTTATCTCTCAGACCCTTCATCCTCCCTACTTTAATGTTCTGAGATAACAATGACCTTTGGGTTTTCATTGGCTTTAAGCCATAATCATCAACATTAACAGAAATAAACACATGAAACAGATCACACTGTGTATAATGACTCTATATAATATATGTGTGTCACTTTATGTATTGAATTACTGAAATATATTAACTTCCTGATGGTATTCTAATTCATTGAGATGGACATGTATAAACAATCATTTCAATGATGACATTACACCAGGGGGCAAAACTGAGGGACGCAATCCAGGCAAAAAGTAAAAATGCGTGATTATTTTCTATTTATTGTAGCAGTGTCTACAGCGCCTTAGAAAAAGTATTCATACTCCGTGAACAGTTTTCATGTTTAATCCACAAGCTTATATTTTATTGGGATTTTATGGGATATATCAACACGAAGTGGCAGGCATTTGTGAAGTGTAAAGGAAATGATACATGGTTTACTAAATATTTTAAAAATATAGATCTGAAAATTGTGAGTGTATTTGTGATCCCCCTAAATAAAATCCTGAGTGACCAATTGCCTCTAGAAGTCACCTAATTAGTAGACTTAGTCCACCTATGTGTAATTTATTCTCTGTATAACTACAGCTGTTCTCAGAAGGCCTCAGTGGCTTGTTTGAGAACATTAAGGATTAAAGAGAAGCATGGAAACCAAGGAACACACCAGACAGGTCAGAGATAGAGTTGTAGAGAAGAGTAAAGCAGGGTTAGGTTATAAAAAAAAATAGCCAAAGCTCTGAACATCTCATGGAATACTGTACAATCTATCATTCAAAGTAAAAGGAGCGTGCCCCAACTGCAAACCTACTAAGACAAGACATGGCCGTCTACCTAAACTGACCTCGCAAGAAGGAGAGCAATAATTAGTGAAGCAGCGGCCGATGGTGACTCTGAAAGAGCTCCAAAGATCCACAGATCACGTGAGAGAATCTGTCTACAGGACAACTACTAGTCATATACACCACAAATCTGGCCTTTATGGAAGAGTAGCAAGAAGAAAGACATTTTTTTTTAAAAGCAAGAAGCCATAAAACCCGTTTGTTATTTTGCAAGTGGAAGAAGGTGCTCTGGTCAACTGACCAAAGTGGATCTTTTTGGGCTAAATGTAAAACAGTGTGTGGAAAACCAACACTGCACATCACCCTGAAAACATCATGCCCACCATCACACATGGTGGTGGCAAAATCCTGCTGTGAGGAGGCTTTTCTTCAGCAGGGGCAGGGAGGAGACTTTTCTTCAGCAGAGGCAGGGAAGCTGGTCAGAGTTGATGGAAAAAAAGGGATGAAGCTAAATAAAGTGCAATCCTGGAAGAAAACCTGTCAAGAGACTGCAAATGACTTGAGATTTGGGGATAGGTTCACTTTCCAGCAGGACAATGGCCCCAAGCATCCTGAGCTACCATGGATGACTTAGATCAAAGCACATTCCTGTTTGTGAACGACCCAGTCACAGTCCAGACCGGAAATCCCATTGAGAATCTTTTGTCAAGACATGAAAGATATAAATGTCTCCATCCAATCTCACTGAGATATTTTGCAAAAAAGGTGGCAGAGACGACAGCCTTCAAAAGACTTGAGGCATTTCGTCATCATCTGCATTGCCCCCCCTGGGGAAATCTGACCACAACCTCATACTATTGTCTCCAGCCTATCAACCAGTTGTCTGCAAACAACCAGTGACAATTAAACAGATAAGGAAGTGGTCTCCGGCAGCAGAGAAGAGGTTACAAGACTGCTTTGATTGTACAGACTGGGAGGTGTTATGTGCCAGGGAACATAATGATGATGTTAATGAGGTTACTGGGAGAGTTACTGATTACATCAACTTTTGTACTGAAAATATTGTACCTATTCATGAGATTCGGTGCTATGCAAACAACAAGCCTTGGATTACAAAAGAATTGAAACATCTACTAAACAGAAAGAAAAAAGCTTTTAACAGCAAAGACAAGGAGGAGATGAAAACTGTACAGAGAGACTTGAAGGGGAAAATTAAAATTGCCCGTGAAGCATTCAGAATTAAATTGGAAAATAAATTGTCACACAACAACTCCAGAGAAGGGTGGACGGGAATGAAGCTATTGACTGGGTTTAAGGCAAGGTCAGATCAGGCGGATGGGGGCTGATCATGGCTAATGAAATGAATGAGTTTTTCAACAGATTCAATGATAAATGTGCAATGTCAACAGGGGAGAAGGCCGGGGAGCGACAAGCAATATCAACTGGGGGGAGGAAGGTAGAGACTTTCTTGATCTCAGAAAATGATGTGAGGGAACAGTTTAGTAAGCTGGTCATTGGTAAAGCAGCAGGGCCTGATGGTATCTGTCCATGTGTCCTCAGAGTGTGTGCAAATCAGTTGTGCACTGTCTTCCAGCACCTGTTTAACTGGAGCTTACCATCACAGAGAGTACCAGTTCTATGGAAGACTTCTTGCCTGGTGCCGGTTCCCAAGACTACCTTCCCGAGCTCCCATAACGACTATAGACCGGTGGCCTTAACATCACATGCGATGAAGTCCTTGGAGAGAATTGTACTTGCCTACTTGTGTCCGAGGGTGTCTGCTTTTACGGACCCCTTCAGTTTGCGTATCGGCAGAGTCTGGGGGTGGACTATGCTGTAGCGTATCTGCTACAAACAGTACATTCCTTTTTGGACAATGATGGAACCACTGTGCGTGCCATGTTCTTCAATTTCACCAGTGCATTCAATACCTTACAGCCACTATTATTACGTAAAAAGCTGGTTGAAATGGCGGTTGATGAGGGACTAGTGAATTGGATCATTGATTACCTGTCGGACAGGCCACAGTTCGTAAGGTTGGGGGCGGCCGTATCGGATAGTGTTCGGAGCAGTGTTGGAGCCCCTCAGGGAACGGTGCTGTCGCCATTCCTTTTTACGTTATACACAGCTGATTTTCAGTATAAATCAGACCTTTGTCACCTTCAGAAGTACTCTGATGACTCAGTGATAGTCGGACGTATTGAGAGAGGCCGGGGGGAGGAGGAATACAGAAGGGTGGTCTCGGACTTTGTTGACTGGTGCCAGGCTAACCATTTAGAACTCAACGTAAAGAAAACCAGGGAGTTGGTGTTGTGTTATGGAAGGTGCAGGAAGGATTGCTTACCTATCACTATTGATGGTCAGGATGTGGAGATGGTGGAGAATTTCAAATATTTGGGGGTTCACCTGGACAGCAAGCTTGATTGGAGGTGCCATATGGAGAAGGTTTGCAAGAAAGGGATGAGTAGACTTTACTTCCTAAGGAAATTAAGATCGTTTAATGTGTGTAGCAAAATGCTTGAAATGTTCTACCAATCTATTGTGGCGAGTGCAATCTTTGCTGCAATAATATGCTGGGGTAGTAGTGTGCGCACAGCTGACGCTAATAAGCTGAATAAACTTATCAAGAAGGCGGCGGTGGGTCTACAACTTAGGACTTTCGAGGAGGTATCAGAGGATAGAATTAATAAGAAATGCAAGGCTATAATGAGCAACAATATACACCCGCTCTCTGAACTGTTTGCGAAGCAGAAGAGCACATTCAGCAAGTGTCTAATCCAACTAATGTGTAAAAAGGAAAGATACAGAAAATCGTTTGTTCCGACAGCTGTGGGTATGTTTAACAAATGAATAAGTGTAAAGCATCCCAAGACTATGTGAAGTTCTATGTGTATGGGGGGGGGGAATAGGTGAGGTACATGTACCAGTCTACCCGCATCTGCTGTCCATATAGACTTATTTTGTAAAGTGTGAAATGTTCTTGATCTTTGTTCTGCTGCTGTAATACTGTAATTTCCTCCGGGATCAATAAAGTTTATCTTATCTTATCTTAACATAAAAATAATTGCAAAATGTTTATGGGGTATGCATACCTTTTCAAGTCACTGCATATATTGACTGGATCGCTTCCTTTAATCTTATTATTGATTACTTTTTATTGTGAGTTTGTTACTTTCACATTAAATTGACTCCTGTTTGATTTTTTTCATACCCACAAACCAACCTATGAGCCGTTCTGCAGTCCGGGTTATAGCAGTGCTCGGAGCACTGCATTCCTATGATCTTTCCACACCAATGATCATCATCCCCGTCCTGCATGAGGCCACATAACTTCGTTATAAATGAATACACCGCTAATGGAATATCAGATTTTTACCAACATCTCACTGGATTAGAAGAACAATTTCTAATATTTTGACAAGACAGACTCATAGAACATTTTTTTAACCCATAACATGAAAGCAATTATATTCGAGAACTTACTAAAAAATCTCCAGTTTTACTCCAATTAGGTGATGCAAAAATGGAGTACACCCCACATTAAAAAAACTACTTCATCTAATATTTTCATGTGAGATTCTTAAGGACATCACCCAGTCTTCTAGACATGCAAGGAACAAGTTGGTGACATATTGCATCTATCTTCTTACATTCTTCGAATATAAGCTCTTTTAGAGTCTGGATGGAGAGTGATGACAACTATCCAGAATTCTTCATAAGTGCTCAGTTGGGGTCAGATCAGGAAAACCATGGCCACTGAATTATGGTCTACAAAATGCAGGGGAGCATCTACTGTATATAGAGGAGTTATCAGTCATTACACAGGAGGTGAGCTGTGACATCACCTATTGTGAATAGTGGATCCTGTATTATCTACTGTATATAGAGGTGTTATCAGTCATTGTACAGGAGGAGGAGGTGAGCTGTGACATCACCTATTGTGAATGGTGGATCCTGTGTTATCTACTGTATATAAAGGTGTTATCAGTCATTGTACAGGAGGAGGAGGTGAGCTGTGACATCACCTATTGTGAATGGTGGATCCTGTGTTATCTACTGTATATACAGGTGATATCAGTCATTGTACAGGAGGAGGTGAGCTGTGATATCACCTATTGTGAATGGTAGATCCTGTGTTATCTACTGTATATACAGGTGATATCAGTCATTGTACAGGAGGAGGAGGTGAGCTGTGACATCACCTATTGTGAATGGTAGATCCTGTGTTATCTACTGTATATAGAGGTGATATCAGTCATTGTACAGGAGGAAAAAATAAGAGGGTGGGGGACAAGAGGCGCAATAGTGCCCCATCACTAGTGACACTAGAAAGAGTGATGCTGAGGAGCCACTCACCTGATTCAGTTGTGGGCCCCACAACTGGTTTGAAGGCGTTTTGAGAAGAATCTCTCAGCTGCTGCAGGACCTCCACCAACTACTGAGCAGTAGTGAAATTCAAGGAGATGATGGGAGTACAGGTGTGACACGGTCCGCGCTGCTCCAATGTAAAAACTCACCAAAAGAGTCACAAAGTCATCAGTAGGTTTTATCTTTTTAATCCTCCTTCCTCCTACGTGTTTCGGCGCCCCACCTGGCACCCTGAGGAAGGTGCCAGGTAGGGCGCCGAAACGCGTAGGAGGAAGGAGGATTAAAAAGATAAAACCTACTGATGACTTTGTGACTCTTTTTGTGAGCTTTTACATTGGAGCAGCGCGGACCGTGTCACACCTGTACTCCCATCATCTCATTGTACAGGAGGAGGTGAGCTGTGATATCACCTATTGTGAATGGCGAGTCCTGTGTTATCTGCTGTATATAGAGGTGTTATTAGGCATTGTAATCCAGTCTGTAAGGACTTCACACTACCATTTTTCAGCATCCATATGAATCCTACCTAAACTGGATGATTGACTGTCAATGGGGCCAGAGAGACTTGCGGGTGCATCCAGTTGCGTATAGTTCTCCATAGGTCCGAGTGTCCACAGATTCTTCACAAAGACAAAATCTGCATCTTGTTGCAATTTTTGTGTCTGTGAAAAAAAGCATGAACACCTGCATCTACCCGGATCCGGGGCACCACGGGTTGAACCTGAAAGGGGGTCTATGAGACATGGATTAAGGAGTACTCCAGATCCATGTGGATCCGGATTTCCAGTCTATGTTCTATGAATCGCGCATGCGCAAAACCACCCACTGGAGCCCTGTCAATTATGCAACTGGAAGCTCATGCATGGGATGCGGGTTCATCCAGTTTCATCATTACGGGGGAATCCAGGGACATCATGCCCTCGTCTTCCAAAATACGCTAGTATGAAACCAGCCTGTGACGTCTGAAAATTGGTCTTTACGGAACAGCAAGTGTGAATTTAGTATCTTATGGTCAGTGTTTTCTTTCCATGCAGATAGTAATATGGAGAAGTGAAAAAATAGATTAAAAAATGCATTATCATTATGACAATAATTTATTTTCTGAGAAGTACAAATATTTACTTAAAACAGGCCAGTGAGATGTGAAATCGTCTTGTGCGATCGATGTGAGAAATAAAAAAGCCAAACAGAATCCATGCTTTCATACAATCTTTATTGCATTTATCTGTGCATCTAAAGTACAGTGAAAGATACCTGAAAATTTGGCATTATCTTATTACAATACTGAAACTTTATTGTCCTCACAGAAGTCATAAAAAGTTATGGTATCAAGGGGGGGTTTAGGAGACAACCCCTTTAAGTCTGCTTTAAAATGTTCATCTGGATAGTAGATAAAAATCGCACACACAACTTATAAATACAAAAATATAGCCTGGATACAAGACGTGGGTGAAATTCAGGGGAATAGATGATCGAGAGATCGACTGAAGGATCGATCGGTCAATGAAAGACTCCGGAGTCGTCATAGTTCGGCCATCGTTATATTAAGCAGGTAGGTTAGTAACCTTAGGAATCCGGCCGTTACATACTTCACACCATTGTGTACCTTTATCCCTGAACATAAGCCGTAACGCACGCATATGGTCTACCTACAATATGTAGTAGTGGCAGATTACTTCCTTTAGAAGACGTTTTGTGCCCAAGGATTGTGGATGTTGGAGGTGAACAAGTCTACTTTGTTGGCCAATAGCTAGTTCATAATGCCGATACTCTGTTCCGTCGGCTCTTAAATTGACTTATAAAAAGCCCCTGGGGCACGACTAAAGGAAAAGAGAAACCTGCTGGACCCATTATAGGTCAGAGGGATCCACAACACAGTCATGGCTATAGATGAGCAAATATGGCATAATTCAACTTCGGCAAAGTTGGTTGAATTAGGCTAGAATTTAGCTAATCATATGAGTTTTATCATGTTCTGGTGTCTCTCGAGATCCCAGAGGATAAAAATATGGGAGGGAAAAGGCAAAAGTAAAGCCCTTAAGTCAGCTCTCTCTGGTCCTCACCTGTCATTTTCCCCTCCAGTCTGGTCTTTTCTTTCTGGCATCTTCAGCACTGAGAAATCATTATATCACGAGACCTAGCCATCGCCAGAGGTGAGGGAGGAGAAGACCGGACTGAAGGGACTGACAGGTAAGGGCCGGGAAGGGTGAGTATTGTGTGTGTATTTTATATATGGAGTTTCCACTAAAATAAGCCCTACCGTGATATTACAGGATTTTTTAAAGTATGCCCACCGATTCTATTCTGACGTTAAGCTATTGACCATTAGGTCACCAAAGGTCCTTTATTTATGGAAGTCTATGTGAGCTGAAGAAGAGACGGGCTGGTGTTGGGGTGGGGGAATTTGGGGGTGAACTGGGTTATTTCTCAGGGTCTCACAACAGTTCTACTCTAAGGTTAAGACTGCTTAAGGACCTCTGGTGACATCATGGTCACGCGGCTATGAAGTCACCAAAGGTCCTTTAACTGCTGGAGTGTGGAGGAACTGAAGGGCAGACAGGCTGGTATGTACCATATATGCAGTGTGTTTGTATGTACATGTGTAGTGTGTATATGCAGTGTGCGCATATGCAGTGTGTGTATGTTCAATGTGTGCATGTGCAGCGTGTGCATACGCATGTGCAGCGTGTGCATACGCATGTCAGCGTGTGCATGCATGTGCAGCGTGTGCATACGCATGTGCAGCGTGTGCATACGCATGTGCAGCGTGTGCATACGCATGTGCAGCGTGTGCATACGCATGTGCAGCGTGTGCATACGCATGTGCAGCGTGTGCATACGCATGTGCAGCGTGTGCATACGCATGTGCAGCGTGTGCATACGCATGTGCAGCGTGTGCATATGCATGTGCTATGCAGCATGTGCAGGTGTGCATATGCAGCATGTGCAGCGTGTGCATATGCAGCATGTGCAGCGTGTGCATGTGCAGCGTGTGCATGTGCAGCGTGTGCATGTGCAGCGTGTGCATGTGCAGCGTGTGCATGTGCAGCGTGTGCATGTGCAGCGTGTGCATGTGCAGCGTGTGCATGTGCAGCGTGTGCATGTGCAGCGTGTGCATGTGCAGCGTGTGCATATGCATGTGCAGCGTGTGCATGTGCAGCGTGTGCATATGCATGTGCAGCGTGTGCATATGCATGTGCAGCGTGTGCATATGCATGTGCAGCGTGTGCATATGCATGTGCAGCGTGTGCATATGCATGTGCAGCGTGTGCATATGCATGTGCAGCGTGTGCATATGCATGTGCAGCGTGTGCATATGCATGTGCAGCGTGTGCATATGCATGTGCAGCGTTATTCATTTTCACCCTTTTTGATTAGCTTCAAATAGATTTGCTCATCTCTAGTCCTGGTCGCTTTAATAAAGGAAAAATATAATGCCAATGTGAACAGAAACCTTAAAATATTACCTAAACTAGCGGTAAACACTAGAATGAGTTCATTGAGATATCCGCTAAGCCTAGAATTGGAACCAATGATTGGCCCGAATGCAATGATCATGTGATATATTACCAGTGTTTGATTGGTTCAATCAGCAACGTCACTAGGAGATGATGATGATGTTCTCTTAGGGCGGCTTCACACTGCAGTCAGGTCTGGTCCGGGGCTGTCAGGGATGAACCTGACAGCCCCGGACTGGATCTGAACACAGAACCGGAGGGAATTCTGGACCCATAGACTCCCATGTTAGGGAGCACCGGATTGCCACGGATTCTCTCGGACAGATGGAAACCGGATGTCGGACAGCTGCCATCCGGCTCCATAGGATACTACTATGGTGCCAAAATCCGGTCCGGACCTGACCGCAGTGTGAAGCCGCCCTTAAAGAAGAGGCGTCCATTCTCCTGATATTTCTGTGTTAGTAAACAACCTGAATCCCATCCTTGGTAAAAGAATCTCTTGGAATGTTGCCATTCCTCTGTTGTCCCTTAACAAATATAGATTTAATTAATAACACCTGGGTGTTACCATTACAATGTAGAGTTTTTATGAATAGTAGGAATCACAATCATTTTTATTTTTTAGGGAAATACTTACTAAAACATATATAATCAGATAACTTCTTTTAACCAGTAAGTTTAGACTGAATCTTTTACATATACGGTATATAGCTGTAAACACACACAAAAAAAATCACAATAATATACACAAAAAAATAAAATCATAATAAACCTCCCCAAATGTATACCTGAGCCCTCAGTATATACACAGTAAAGAAAGATTGCATAATATCGGATGCTAAACAAGCACCTACCTTAGAGAGCTCTATAAGCCAAAGGAAAAAAAAACATATAAACATCAATATACATTTAATGCTTCAGTATAACGCACCCTGAAATCATCTGGAAATGAGGTAGTGTATGTCTATGCATTCGTCTATGATACACAGCATTATTGTTTGACTCCCAGGAAGATATCATTTTTTTCCCTAAAGATTAGTTCATGTTTTAATGAGAAATTTTTCGTTGTACAAGATTAGAAATGTTGCTTTTTTGTTCTTTTTTTAAACAAACAGCGCCACCCTTGTCCAAGGTTGTTTTTGGGATTGCAGCTCGACTCAATTGCTGTTAGTGAGGTAGAGTCGCAATACCAACTGCAGACAGCTGTGGCACTATTTTTTTTTTAATTTTCATTTATTTATTTATTTTTTTTAAAGGAAGCAACTTTATTAGTTCCCCATCTCGGACAACGCCCTTTCAATACACCAGTAGAACCAATGCGAATTTCCAGTGGATAATATTGCATGTTGCATAGCTAACAATCACAATGGTATTTCTACATTAAAAAAAAAAAAAAATTATAATAACATTAATGAAAAGGGAATTTGCCATCAGAAAGTGACATTGTTTGAATTTTTTTTTTGTTTATTACATTTCCCCCCCCATATCACAATTTTCTATTAAAAACAAAAAAAAATCTTGCTATTCTTACACTGGCAACTAGGGCTATTTTACATTCTAACTTCCATTTCTTTAAAAATTGCTTTTCTGCAGTCTCATTGTTATGATCAAAGGCACGATGACAATGACAGCTAAAACCTTTGTGCTCATAGTGATGTCACAGGTCACCTGCTCCCTTTCCCTTCACTATGACCTTTGCACATGCTCACTAGATGCTTCAAAGCAAAATATAGGGTCAGAGTCAGGCTATTGCTACCAACATAGGGTCAGAGTCAGTCTCTTGCTGCTAATGCACATGTGCATTTCCTCAAAGAAAAAGAAAAGACTCTAGAAAAGCTCCAAAATTACAAGATTTTAGTTGTTTTTGTTCAGATCATATATACTAATAGAACAAAAAATAAAACAAATTATACATATATATATATATATATATAAAAAAAAAAAACATTAAAAAAATTAACAAAAATCCAATATAATCATGAAGTCATTTTCTAATGACAAATTCCCTTTTTAGTTATAATAAATACAAATGGAGACATTTTTAGAGAATTTTTTTTTTTGGGGCGGGGGGGTAATATATATTTACAGAAAAAAAAAACTTTTCTGGATTATTTTGATTATATTTTAACAACCTTCAATACATACTATTATATAAATTGTATTCATTTGATGAGGCAGAGGCAATCGCTAAAAGTGTATCAGAAAATAAAAAATTACATAGAAACAGCGCCCCCGCTAACCCACAGGGTGGATTGGGTATTGCGGGTCAGTGAGATCTATTCAATTGAATGAGCACAGCCTATGTATAAAAATGGAGTTTTCCCCTCTAATCCCACCCCCAAAAAATGTATCATTAAGAGATACCTGTATACTGGCAGGTCGATGACAGATAAGTAGAAAATGTTCAATATTAGCAACTTTTTCCAAATTTGAGGTAGCTAATTTTTTTTCTTATTTATTCAATATGAAGGTTTTTTTCTATTTCTTCTTTAAATGATTTTTTTTCTCCCGTTTTTTTAATATTCTTTCCAAAACAAAAAAAAAATTTATATATTTTTTTCCCCTTTTTATTTTTCCTAAATAAAATATAATTCATTAAATGAGAAAATAATATCACTGAATCATGCCAACATTAAATAGGCAAAAGTCATTATTGTAAGTGCTGGAAACGAGCACAAATAGCAAAAAAACTTTTACATAATTAAAAAAGCTGTAATTCGTGCAAAAAGCCTATTTACATGAGAGCAGCTTTAGTTTTTATTTTCCTATCGGTTTTATACATGCATTATCGTTATTGTGCTTTGCAGCTAATTGAGAACTTAAAGGGACCCTTGATTATCCTCCTGTTATTTTGCCTCTTTTGCTTTGTAAAAGTTGTCCTGATCGGTGATATTAGAGGCAGGAGAGTTTAAAATAAACATTTCAACACCCTAACCTCTGCTGGATGTATATTGCCCTTTAGGAGTCAAGGGGCGGAGCTGATCAGGTCAAGACTCATGGCGGGCAAGCACAACTCCACCCCTTTCCCTTACCCTTCCAATCTGCCTTTGGTAGATATTCCTGAACATAGGATACAACACTTTCGTCCCATCTGTACGTCATTGTCTCCGTTTCCATCCGTGCGCCAATTTAGTAAGCAGATTAACAGAAAAGAAAGATAACACAAAAAAGACAACGGCGCATGCGCTGGACAAACTAAGGTCAGGTATATCCCCCAAAGCCAATCTGGAATCTTACATAAGCAGTGTTGCGTGATATTTGACGCAGGGCTCTGAAGAACTCCAGACAGGTAAAACCCAGATCAACGGCGCATATAGCAAAAAAAAAAAAACAAAAAAAAAAAACACAAGCAGCGCATGCGCAGGACAGATAAGGTACATCACCTGAAACCCATCTAGAATTTCAGGTAAGCAGTGTTGTTTTCCATTTTAAGCAGGGCTCTGAAGAGGCGAAGGCAGGCACATCCAGCTCCACTTGCCATGCACCGTAAGGACAGGGACACACTGTCCGACAGACATACCAGTCACTCGGACAAGTCTCGGATGACTAACTTGAAATGGCATCCCTCCTGTCAGGTCGGGAGTGTGTAGCTGCTTAGAAACACAAGCAGCTGACTCTCCCATCCAGAGAGGGGGAGGCCATTCAGAGTTAATCATTCTAGATTCGTCCGAGTGACTTGTATGTCTGTTTTTACAGTGTGTGCCCGCCCTAAGGAAAAAAGCAACGCATGCGCAGAACAGATATGATGCATCACCTGAAATCTGTCTCGAATCCTGCCTAAGCAGTGTTGCTTTCTGTTTTCAGCAGGGCTCTGAAGAAGCTGGAGCAGGTACATCAAGCTCCACGGTGCATGCAACAGAAAACAAAGGGAATGGCGCATGCGCAGAATTTCAAATGGGCGTGAGGCGAAATACCATATCCACAGAGACTGTGATCAAGGCAGACTGGGCAGGCTGTGGGCAGGGCTACCATGACTCTTCTCCTGAGCAGCTCCAAATCCTTCACTCCTAAACATTCATATGGTGCTTGACGTATTCATTCACCAATTATTATATATGACGTCACCTTTAGAAAGCAAAATAGATTGGCTGCATTCACACACGTTTCTGATCAGTTTTTTGAGAATCATTTTGCGGATTTGATATTGCAAAAAAACAGATCACCTATTCACACTGTGCGTTTTTGATCCGTGTTTGTGGCTTTTTCTTTTAGGCGCTGCGTTTTTTTTCTCCATTTACAATGGTTCACTATGGATAAAGTGGATCAAGAAAACACCACAAACATGGACAATTCATTCTTTGTAAGGATCAGTTTTTGAGCTAAAAAATAAAACGCATCCTCACAAGATGTCATGTCTGAATGACAAATCTGATAACCCATTGGATTTGCTAGGATGCCCGGAGTCGCTGCACAGAACGGATCCTCAAAACAACGCAAGAACGCGGGTGAATACAGCCATAATGTTACAGGCGGTAGTGTGGATTTAGCGTCAAAATCCAGTCTACAGCTTCTTTTTAAAGGGACAGCTACAGCTAGTGCTTTATAATGATGACCCTGAAGCCCCTAAATCCCATGATCGCCCTAAAAGGTGAGGTGGTCCTGTGAGTGTGACTCAATCAAAGAAGTAAAATGGGGATTCTGGGGTTGAGCGGATCCACATTTTTTGCTGTAGTGCAGAAAATAAATGATGGTACTGCTGCAGATCTAACATAAAGGAAAAAAACTTAAAAAAAATAAAAATCTAAAAAAATAATAATATATCTATGTATATAAAAATATACATACACACACACACACACCCAATAAATTTACACTAACGTTCAAATGTTTGGGGTCATTTAGAAATTTCCTTATTTTTGAAATCAGAAATACGCTCTATACATTGTTAATGTGGGAAATTACTATTCTAGCCACAAACATCTGGTTTTTAATGCAATATCTACATAGGTGTGTAGAGGCCCATTTCCAACAACCACCACTCCAGTGTTTTAAAGGTACATTGTGATTTTTTAAACTGTGTAAGGGCCCTTTCACATCAGCGTTTTTTTAAATTTGCGGCAGATGCGGTGAAAAAACCGCATCTGCCGCAATTGCCGCATAACCGCTGCACTTGCGGCGCGGTTGCGGTAATCCCCATAGAAAGTATAGGGGACTTGCGGCAAGTGCGATTTTGCACTTGCGGCAGGTGCGGCCGCGAAAAAAACCGCGGCTGACCTATTCTAGCCACAAACATCTGGTTTTTAATGCAATATCTACATAGGTGTGTAGAGGCCCATTTCCAACAACCACCACTCCAGTGTTTTAATGGTACATTGTGATTTTTTAACTGTGTAAGGGCCCTTTCACATCAGCGTTTTTTTCAAATCGTGGCAGATGCGGTGAAAAAAACGCATCTGCCGCGATTACTGCATACCGGCTGCACTTGCGGCGCGGTTGCGGCAAGCCCCATAGAAAGTATAGGCGGGCTTGCGGCAGGTGCGGCAAGTGCGGTTTTGCACTTGCGGCAGGTGCGGCCGCGAAAAAAAATGCTGTCAGCCGTGGTTTTTTTCGCGGCCGCACCTGCCGCAAGTGCCAAAACCGCACTTGCCGCACCTGCAGCAAGTCCGCCTATACCTTGCATGGCGTTTACCGCAACCGCGCCGCAAGTGCAGCCGGTATGCGGTAATCGCGGCAGATGCGTTTTTTTCACCGCATCTGCCGCGATTTGAAAAAAACGCTGATGTGAAAGGGCCCTAAGGCGGCTAGTGGCTGTTTAGAAAACCCTTGAACAAGTATATAAGTATATATAAATGAATAAATATTATATTATTAAGTATGTTAGCACAGCTGAAAACGGTTTGGCTGATTAGAGAAGCTATAAAATGGACCTTCCTTTGAGATAGTTGATAATCTGGAGCATTACATTTGTTTGTTCTATGAAACTCTCAAAATGGCCAGAAAAAGAGAACTTTCATGTGAAACTCGACAGTCTATTCTTGTTCTTAGAAATGAAGGCTATTCCATGCGAGAGATTGCCAAGAAACTGAAAATTTCCTACAACGGTGTGTACTACTCCCTTCAGAGGAGAGCACAAACAGGCTCTAACCAGAGTAGAAAGAGAAGTGGGAGGCCCCGCTGCACAACTGAGCAACAAGACAAGTACATTACAGTCTCTAGTTTGAGATATCGACTCCTCTACTGGCAGCTTCATTAAATAGTACCCTCCAAAGGTCTGCAATGCTGTAATTGCTGCAAAGGGAGTGATCTTTGATGAAAGCAAAGTTTGAAGGAGAAAATTGTTATTTCAAATAAAAATCATTATTTCTAACCTTGTCAATGTCTGGACTATATTTTCTATTCATTTTGCAACTCATTTGATAAATAACAGTATGAGTTTTCATGGAAAAAAAAAAATTGCCTGGGTGACCCCAAACTTTTGAACGGTAGTGGATGTACATAAAAATATACATATACCCAATAAATTTACTTTTACTACATTTTTGGATATCTGACTTTTAGCTTAGCGAAAAAAAAAAAAAAAAAAATTGTGTGAGTGAAAATATAAAATTGGTCAAGTTTATATTCCCTGACTAATATTCAGTTTAATTCTCTGTCCAATTGCAACGGGGGAGCAAATTATCACGACTTACGATTGTATTGATGTCATTTCTACATGATTTTTTTAAACATTTTTCCTAAAGAGTTAAACTAAAGACGAGCCGCCGGCCCTCGTGATATGTCCAGGTTAGTAAAAAGATCATAAGATTAACAATTCTGCTCTGTGCTGTTCCTCTGGTTTTCCTCCAGGAAATGTGTGACCACATTGACAACTGGGCGTCGCCATTCCCCCAAATCAGAAGGTAGCTCTGATTGGACAGTGTTAAGGACAACCCCCCCCCCCCCCCGTTGTCAACTGGTAACACCCACTATATTCAGAAATATCCTGGAGGAGCAGCATAGGAACAACCTTTTGTAGAAAAGATACTAAAAAAAATTTGTAGAAGGAGGAATGCTAGAGACGTGTCAGGAGAGGGAAAAGTTCCCTTTCGAAAACTTTTTAAAAAAAATTTCTTTACTCTTGTGCAGGGCTTCGTTCCTACATGGTAACACTATAATAGAGAGGTAAAGGGTACAGGCAAGCAAGGAGAGTCAATAGTTAGTAGTCTAGAAGCCTGAGAACATCTTTTTGCCTCTTTAAAATTATTGCCGGGGGAGGGAATACACAATTTTTTTTGGATCTGGACAGGTTCGTTGCTACCGGACAAACGGCATCTACAGCATCATAATATACATATGAAAGCTCTGCAAAAATTATTTTTTTGATATTTTAGATTTTTTTTTTAATTGGAAACGGGAGCCTTTTTTTTTTTTGCTTTTTTCCCAAAACCAAAACCAGAAAATGAAAAAATAAAAAAATAAATAAAAAAAAACTATTGCTTTGTATTAAAATGTAAAGTCACCCTCGTCCGAGTAATTCTAGTCTTGTTCATCAGTAGTGCATTTAGCAGTCGTGTGATGTCGAAAATCAGTGCTGGAGCCCCCGGGTAGCGTGGCTCCGGAGGGCAGGACGTGGCCAGTGTTCAGTATGTTGCTGCCTGCTTTCGCTTGGCGGGGAGGAGCCTCCCCGGTGTTTAGTAGCCCTCCTGTGAACTCCTGTAAAATGGCCTCACACTGGAGGAGCATTTTCCCTCTTTCCGGAGCCAGGAAGGACAGAGGACACTCCGAGCTGGAATATTTGGCCAGGACTTGGATCTGCTCGTGGCTCAGCGATGCCTCCTGGCACACCTGCTGGCACAGCCCGGACAAGTTCTGCTTGGTTTCTCCAATGTGGATAATATTTGGTCCCGTTCCTTCAGCAAATGGTGCTTCTCATTTTGCTATAAAAAAAAATAATAATTTGCTAAATATAAAAACATAATTAATTTTTTTATATTATTATTATTTTGGCTTTTATTTTGCAAATGACAATTATTTTAAGTTTTCATCGTGGAACATGAGGCACAAATGTACTTAGGCAAATTCATATATCAGAGTGGGTCCAGCACTCACCCATACCCCTCATCAATGGCATGTAAATAAAGAGCTGTATTGTGTTGTATAGTTAACCCTTTATCGGGATGTTTATTAATCACTTAGATATAAAATGAAATAGACAGAGCAACCAGCCTACTAAAGATACGCTCACAGGCTACAGAGAGACTGTAGACGACTGTAAGGTAGAGCATACTGTATTTAAGTTTATTACTATCCTATACTATAGTAAAATAAAATCTGTTACCATAGAAATACATCCCAAACAAATAAGACCCCCTCTGTCCAGAAGATCACCAATGATCTAAACAAGGTCCAACAAATGGACACCCCCCTGTAAATAATCCATGAGCCTACAATAAAGGTAACTAAACCAACCAGAGATGTAAAGGTGACTACCAGTATACCTTACTAACATTTATAATCCCTGTATCACGACCCACACTGGCACTGAAACTTAGCCATTACTGATAAGTCATCAATACGACTTCAAAGGGTTCGGCTCCAGGTTTTTGTGAGCCTCTTTAACACATACCTCGATTCATGAATATAATATAGAAGCTGCAGGCTGTGTATATATAATATCGAGGCTCCTGAGTGGGCTGTATATATAATATAGAGGCTGTGCAGGGCTGTAGATATAATATGGAGACTGCTGGACTGTATACATAGTATGGAACTGCCAGGCTGTATATATAATATAGAGGCTGTGGGCTTTGTATGTACAATATAGAGGAGCAGGTGGAATATATTATTTGGAGGCTGTGCTGAGCTGTATATATTATTTACTCCGATAGAAGTTATGTCACTTATCCATGTTATGTAAATAAAAGCTTATAACCCGACATTAAATTCATCCATTGGCTGTATAAATTACTCTTTTGAAAGCTGAAACCCTCCCAAATGTGGTTTAGGTTAAGAAAATAAATTGGCATCAATGCTGAAGTATTGATCATTTAATGAACACAGAATGGTCAGATTTTGGCAAGACAAAAGTTTTGTCGCCTGGTCATATAATGCACCCAATCCTAGCTTACATCCTCACCTGTGCTCCGTAAATGATCGGGTAATTAGTGGGTGTGTCTAAAAAGAAACCCAGCACCCGAGACCTTCACTTGAACTGCAACTTGAGCTCTGACAACATGCCAAAAATCCACCCTGCGACCAAAGCCTTGATTATCAAGAGACTGAAGACCAGATCCACTGCAGAGGTGGCTGGCACCTTTAATGTGTCTCAGCGTCAAGTACAAAGAATTAAAAAAAGATTTTAAGTGACTGGAGATGTGTTTGACATGCCCAGGTCCAGCAGGACAATTGCTCAGGAGGAACGTTTGTTGGTTAGAAAATACAAAGCAAGCCCCTCTTCCACTGCAGCAGAGCTCCAACAGGCCTGGTCACCTCAAGTACCTTTATCAACTAGAACAGTTTGTAGGATTCTGTCTTGAAATGGTCTCCATGGTCGAATCAGTGCCCAGAAGCAAACATTAAACAAAAGGCAAATAAAAAAAACTTGTGGCATTTGCAACGTCCCACAGCCTGCTAAACAGATGGATGTTAGAAATGTGGCAGAAGGTGGATTTCTCTGATGAATCTTCAGTAGAATTACACCACAGCCACCGCAAATACTGCAGGAGATGTACTGGAGCCCGTATGGATCCAAAATACACCCAGAAAACAGTTACATTTGGTGGTGGAAAGATCATGGTCCAGGGTTACATTCAGTATGGGGGGTGTGCAATACATTTGCAAGGTGGAAGGCAATATCAATAGCCTAAAATATCAAGAAGTATTAACTACCTCTTACATTCCAAACATTAAAAGGGGTTAAATTCTGCAGCAGGATGGTGTGCCATCTCATACATCCATCTCTACAACAAAGTTCCTCGAGGCAAAAAAGATCAAGGTGCTCAAGGACTGGCCAGCCCAGTCACCAGACATGAACATCATCATTGAGCATGATTGGGGTAGGATGAAAGAGGAAGCTTGGAAGACAAAACCAAAGAATCTAGATGAACTCTGGGAGGCATGTAAGACTGCATTCTTTGCTATTCCTGATGACTTCATTGATAAATTGTATGAATAATTGTTGAACCGCATGGATGCAGTCCTTCAAGCTCATGGAAGTCGCACAATATATTAAACATGACTCTAATAGCACCACAACTTCATTCACCAATGTTATGCAACATATATTTGTATTTTTGTCTTGCCAAAATCTGACCATTTTGTGACCATTAATTGATCAATATTTCAGCATTGATGCCAATTTATTTTCTTAACCTAAACCACATTTCGGAGGGTTTCAGCTTTCAAAAGAGTAATTTATACAACCAATGGATGAATTTAATGTCATGTTATAAGCTTTTATTTATATAACATGGATAAGCGACATAACTTCTGTCAGGGAGTGTAGTCATATTTGGAGCATTTTTAAGAAATCATTTTCAACTTTTTTAGTGTGAATGTGGTAGGATTTTCTCAGTGAGCGGAGACAGTCATGCCGCATCATCCCCGAGTGTTATCTGGTGGAAACACTCGGGATTGGCCTCAATGATCACACAGTAGATAATGCACACGAGGACCTGGACCTGACGATGTACAGTCCGGCTCCACTCAAAGTTTTGTATTCACGTTATTAAAGGGATTCTCCTCAAACCAGTATCATGGCTAGAGGAAATGGACATATTTGATCAGGAACTATATAATGGGAAAAAGTTACTTTAGTAGAGTAACACCGGCACCGCTTACATCCAAAGGCAAGACAATGCGTCACTAGACGTCTACCACTATATGTTCAGGTTACACACGTCCTGCCAACACAGCGCCAAAGGTGTGACCCAACTCCCGATGTTAGTAAGGCTGGAAAATCCTTTTAACTAATTATAATTGTTCCCTTTCTTTTTCTTGCCTGTAACAAGTTCGTTCATGATATTTCTTCCTCCTGAATCTTCCCCCATCACCTGTGATTGATATTACTGAGTAGTGGAAGGAACCTCTGCAGCTCAGACACTGAGTGGAGACCCCGTAACATTACAGGTTACAAAACGGGGGGGAAGGGAGAGTGAGGAGCAGAGGGCTGAAAAATCACCAACGCTCTGCGGACCCCATAACTGTCGAGTCCAGACCTCCTCTGGTAACATCAGCACAAACACTGTGCCGCTGGGAGTTTCATGACCGAGCAGCTGCAGCCGTACATCACCATGCACAATGCTCAGCAACTGCAGCCGTATATCACCAAGCACAATGCCGAGCAGCTGCAGCCGTACATACAATGCTCAGCAACTGCAGCCGTACATCACCAAGCACAATGCCGAGCAGCTGCAGTCGTACATACAATGCTCAGCAACTGCAGCCGTACATCACCAAGCACAATGCCGAGCAGCAACTGCAGCCGTACATCACCAAGCACAATGCAGAGAAGCTGCAGCCGTACATCACCAAGCACAATGCCAAGCGTCGGATGGAGCGGTGTAAAACTGCCATCACTGGGCCATGGAAGAGACATGTTCTGTGTGGTCATGGAACACACTGCTCTTGTCGATTATGAGGAATAGACCCATACCTCTTAGTTCCAAGAGAAATCTTAATCCTTCAGCACAAGATATTGTGGACAATTGTCGTTTCCAGCTTTGTGGGAACAGTTTGGAGAAGTCTCTTTTCTGCTCACCATGACTGTGCCCAGTGCACACGGTCCAGAAAAACATGGAGGTGGAGAACATAACTGGCCACACAACGCCCCATCCCACACCTATAACGGAGATTGTGAGCTGGTCCTCTCCTCATACAGGTCTGACTTCACAAATTCTCTTCTGGATAAAGGGGTAAAAACTCCTACTAAAACCTCCAAAATCTTATAGAAAGTCATCCCAGGAGAACAATAGCTTTTATATCTTCCCTTTCCACTGCCCTGTAGAATGTAAGCCGGCAAGGGCAGGGTCCTCTCTCCCCTTTGTACCAGTCTGTCACTATTAGTTTGTTCACTGTATTTTTAACTTGTTTGTATGTAACCCTTTCTCATGTACAGCACCATGGATTCAATGGTGCTCTATAAATAATGATAATAATAATAATATCTCAAGAGGGGCTGACTCCATATTAATGTCTATGGATTTTGATTGGGAGGTAAGGAAATCTGTCTGTGGGATGTGGAGGAGTCAGAATAGTTTTCTCCGTCTAATCCCAGAATATGCAATAAATACTTGATACATGTGGCTACACGTCCGGGACCTGCGCCTCCGGGACCCGCACCTAGGTTCCCACGCCCCCGGGACACGCGCCTAGCTTCCCGCGCCTCCGGGACACGCGCCTAGCTTCCCGCGCCTCCGGGACACGCGCCTAGCTTCCCGCGCCTCCGGGACAGGCGCCTAGCTTCCCGCGCCTCCGGGACACGCGCCTAGCTTCCCGCGCCTCCGGGACACGCGCCTAGCTTCCCGCGCCTCCGGGACACGCGCCTAGCTTCCCGCGCCTCCGGGACACGCGCCTAGCTTCCCGCGCCTCCGGGACACGCGCCTAGCTTCCCGCGCCTCCGGGACACGCGCCTAGCTTCCCGCGCCTCCGGGACACGCGCCTAGCTTCCCGCGCCTCCGGACACGCGCCTAGCTTCCCGCGCCTTCGGACACGCGCCTAGCTTCCCGCGCCTCCGGGACACGCGCCTAGCTTCCCGCGCCTCCGGGACACGCGCCTAGCTTCCCGCGCCTCCGGGACACACGCCTCTGGGATTGCGCCCATCTTCATGCACCTCTTGCACAATTATTCTAGCTCATTGACTACCAATTTTTGCAAAAACTGTCAAGCGCGCTTGCTCTCAGTTCGCCATTGTTAACAAGTAGTAAAAAAGCAAAACAAAATAAAACAATAACAACAACAACAACATTGTCCTCTGGGTCCCCAGGTATGACTTGCTCTACCCACCCGCCTGCACTGTAAGACTTACCAGCTTTCGTATCGCCGTCTCCAGGTCTTGGATGCAGTCCAGTTTTCTTTTCCGGCAGCGCTGAGCCGCAATCCTGTTCTTACTTCTCCGGCGTATGTCGTGGATAGAATCCAGCTGCTCGGGACTGAGGTTGTGCGTTTTTACCAAAGACTGGAAGTCGTATCGTGAAAGGGAAATTATTTTCTGGGAATTGAATGGCAGCTTCTTCTAGAACAAGAAAAAAAACAATATCAATAAAGTTTAGAAGAAAAAGCACAAGATGCGTCAGAATGGAGGAGACTGGGCAGTGACGATAAAAAGGATTACTGAGATTGCCAACACTATTTCATTCAAATCCTAGCCCATGGCACCTGGTCTGATGGCTCGGGTCACTGCGGAGACCGCTCCTTGTCACGTGGCCAGGCCCGCAGACATCACTGGGAATTATTACAGAGCTTTGTTTACTTTGTTACATTCAAACAGAATGGGGAGAATACACTGAAGACGAGCCACGCTGTCTGCAGCCGCTTGACACTCTCAAGGGAAAATCTGTTCCAAAAAATAACCCAGGGCTGCATAAAAAATAGCGAGGAACACATCAAATTACGGAGTTCGTTTTCAAAGCAGATTTGCAGCCAGAAAATGCACCATTTCTGGTGGTTTAATCTAAAATCTGAAGGTCCAAGTGGAGATGAGCAGATAAATTTGCAGGTCTTTGGTCCAGTAGCTACTTCAAAGCCCAGCAAAAGCTCCCCTACCGTATCCCCGGCTCCTCTTGTAATTAGTCGGGCTAAGGCAACAACTTTGTTGATGTGACACACACAACGTTGCGTCAAGCTAATCACTAGAGGAACTGGGGATGCAGGCAGACCGGTATGAGACATCTCACCAGGCTCCGACGTGGCTGCTTGACCAAGGTCATAGCTCCTCTCTAGTAACTACCCAAGACGTTTTCAGGTCTAGCGTAACGTCTTTGTTGCAGCGTGATAGACACACAACGTTGCATCTGGCTAATCACAGAGGAGTCGGGGATGCGGTCAGTTGGGTAGGGGAAGTCATCGCCGGGCTGCTGGACCAATGTCCAGGGTCATAGCTCCTCTCTACCAACTACCATTTGAAGTGACCAATTCTACATTTCTAATTTGACCAAGGTGGGCATATGGTGAATGCAACACTTTTGATGCAATTTAAAACAAAAATTTTTGCAAATCAGTTGATATAGTGTCTTGGACAGCAGCAGGCAAAGCATGGGATAACACTAATCAAATTGGTCAATTAGAGCGGTCACTGCTTTACTGCAAAAACACCCGGCAGTGCAGGACACTGTGGATGGACCCATTTTCTTGAACAGGGACTAGCAGCAGCGTAGTCGGGTGTTTGGGCTGTTGGGCGAGGAACAAGGGTGGAGATGACGTAAGGACCCTCTCTGGTGCACCCTACCTCAAAATCCTGTTCTTTGGCAGACCAAGATTCGCTGCTATCTTCCTCGCTGTCCGTTTCAGATTCCTCCTCCAGGTTTATGGGGCAAACATACGGGCAGTTTTCTGGCGTCGTTCCTCTGTCCATGTTCTCGCTGCTCCCACCTGGACTGGTGTTACACCCCTCTTTGGAAATGTTACTCATAAACGGGCACGACACAGGAATGAGGGTGGTGAAGGTCCGCTCGGGGGCATCATTGGAAATAGAAATGGAAAGCCACGGGCACTCGGACCGCTTATCCACAGTGTTTGCATCTGGCGGTTGCTTCTGAGTAGCTGTTTCTGTTTCCTGCGGAGCTGAATATTCGGAGGGGTAGACATCCGACCAAAAACCTTTTGCGAGATGTTCGGCTACTTCTCTCTCCACGTGACTACGTTCTTGGATCGGCTCCGAGGCAGGAGACACATCCGGGCCAGTTACCAATTCCTGTTTTGGTAGTTCAGGAGCCCGACTGCTGCTTGTTTCACTGCCGACCTTATCAGGTAGCACCGCCAGGGTGGAGCCGGTTGGGGTGTCCATGTAGTTTACGTTCCGGTATGGCTGGTACGCAAAAGGAAAAGGCACAGAACTGAAGTTTCCAAGAGGAAAACATGGAGGGTAGACTACCGGGGTTGAGATTTTATCCTCATTGCACAGAAGGTTGGGATAAGTCCCATCGGTGCCCAGATCTACGTCCGGCCTGGCTACCTGTACCTCCTCCACCTGGGATTTTGGCTGACTGGCGCCTTCGGACATCTCACTGGATGGTGCTGGTGACGGACTCTGGGCTTCTTGGTTGCTGGAGCAGGTGCTGACGGATCGGACCCGGCCCCGTCCACAAGCTTTCTGAAACTTCCTGTACTTTGGGCAAAGAGAGGAAAAGTTGGAAGCATTCTCTCGGGCAAAGCAGAAAGTTTCACATGGCTGTTTTGGACTTTCGGGGGACGGGGATAAGTTTTCGATCTCAGTGGAACACTTAAAGCTCTGGGAGAAGTCCTCCCTCCAGATGTCCTCCACCTCGTGCATCACCACTCTCTCCTTCTCGTCGGGTTGGCGCTGGCTGCTCGCCTTCGGGCAGAACGACTTGCAGCATTTCTTCCGGGGACATTCTGGGGTTTCGGTTTTATGGTCGGAGAATTGTAGGGAGAGGAATTGGAAGCAGGTCTCCTCGATGTCGTGCACCTCCAGGAGCTTCGCGCACTTTTGGATTTCCAGTAAGTTTTCTTTGTTGACGAGAAGTTTCGAGGTGTAAGCGAAGTTGAGGAGTGGGAGGAAGCCCTTCACCGTCACCTGCCAGGACGAGAGGGGAAAAACTGAGAATTAACCAGTAAAAAACTAATGTCGCAGTGTTTTTCTTAAAAAAAATATTGTCAAAAAGGGAAAGAAACGAGAAAATGCCATAAAATTATTCAGGGTAACCTTGAACAAAGAGGAATAGGCACAGCTGCTCCTCAACTTCTTTTCTTAAAAGTTTGAATTGTGTCCCCTCAGGTTATTCCTTCTGGAAATATGCCACCAACCTCCCTGAACTCTATTCATACAGCTTTGTTCTGTGCTGTCCCTCTGGTTATTCCTCCTGGAAATAGGTCATTAAACAACCTGAACATCCATCCATTCTTACAACTTTGCTCTATGCCGTCCCTGTTACTCCTATTTAAAATAAGTTATCAACCAATCTGAACATCTATTCATTCAATTTTGCTCAATGCTGTCCCTCTGTTATTCCTCCAGGAAATAAGCCATCAACCAATCTGAATATTTAGTCATACACCAATGACCATTGATTTCCATCTGTTATTGCTCCTGGAAATATGCCATCAACCAACGCGAACATCTATCCATTCATACAACTTTGCTGTGCTTTCCCTCTGTTATTCCTCCTGGAAACATGCCATCAACCAACGCGAACATCTATCCATTCATACAACTTTGCTGTGCTTTCCCTGTTATTCCTCCTGGAAATATGCCATCAACCAACGCGAACATCTATCCATTCATACAACTTAGCTGTGCTTTCCCTCTGTTATTCCTCCTGGAAATATGCCATCAACCAACGCGAACATCTATCCATTCATACAACTTAGCTGTGCTTTCCCTCTGTTATTCCTCCTGGAAATATGCCATCAACTAACGCGAACATCTATCCATTCATACAACTTTGCTGTGCTTTCCTCCTGGAAATATGCCACCAACCAACACGAACATCTATTCATTCATACAACTTTGCTGTGCTTTCCCTTGTTATTGCTCCTGGAAATATGCCATCAACCAACGTGAACATCTATCCATTCAGACTACTTTGCTGTGCTTACCCTCTGTTATGGAAATAAGTCATCAACCAACCTGAACATCTATATTCATACAACTTTGTTCTGTGCGGTCTCTCTCTTATTACTCTATGAACCTAAACATTGTTTTCATGGGTTTCTGACTTGTGTTCTTTCTGTTATTACTCCTGAAAAATGTTAGATCAACCTACACATCTATACAATAAACTTTGATTTGCTATGTACCTTTGTTATTACTCCTGGAAATAAAATATCAACTTACAGATCTTTTCATGGAAGTCTTGAATTGTGCTGGATATATGACAGCGCCTAAATACCGTATATACTCGCGTATAAGCCGAGTTTTTCAGCCCAAAAATTGGGCTGAAAAGTCCCCCCCTCGGCTTATACGCGAGTCACTGTATACTGTATACAATGTATACAGTATACAGTGCCCCATCTATATACAGCCCCCCGCCGCAATCCTGTAAAGGAATAGGTTAGTATACTTATCCATCCGCTGCAGCTGCCCCGCCGCCATCGCGATTCAGCATCTTCCGACTTCCAGCGTCTCGCGTCTCCTTCCGATGGTCGCAGGCAATGACGTCATTGCCTGTGCGACCGGGGAGGAAACCGGAAGAAGACGCGAGACGCTGA
>JARQOC010000002.1:40002246-40346392 GCA_033576535.1 Allobates femoralis | reverse complement strand
TTGCAGATTTGATGCAGAAAATAATCTGCAGTGCTGCGTTCACATCAGTATGGCAGCGTTTGCATCTGCATGATCTCCACATGCAGACACAAAGGCTAGTGTGAAGGTAGCCTTAAGGCCACGTCACACGTTTCAATTTTATGAACGATATTGTTAGCGATCACGTGCACGCGCGATCGCTAACAATATCGTTCAGATCGCTGGTGAGCTGTCACACAGGCAGACTCACCAGCGATCAATTGACCAGAAACATCGTGGAAAGGATTTAGATATCGTTTCCACGATGTCTTGACGACCGATAACACAGCTCCCAGCGCCTCTCACAAGCGCTGGGAGCTGGTATCCAAGGTAAACTGCGGGTATCTAGGCAGCGCGCGCTGCCTAGATACCCGACGTGTACCTTAGTTACCAGCCTCCTCCGCTCACCGGCTGGTATCTAAGGTGCACAGCGGGTAACTAGGGTCCCAAGTTACCTGCTGTGTACCTTAGATACCAGCCGGTGAGCGGAGAAGGCTGGTAACTAAGGTACACGTCGGGTATCTAGGCAGCGCGCGCTGCCTAGATACCCGCAGTTTACCTTGGATACCAGCTCCCAGCGCTTGTGAGAGGCGCTGGGAGCTGTGTTATCGGTCGTCTGCCAGTGTCACACGCAGCGATGCTGCGTGTCCACCGGCCGACCAGCGACAGATTTGTGAACATGTTCACAAATCTGCGATCAACAATCAAGCGATTTTAAATTGTAAAATCGCTTGATTACACGCAGCGACGCACAAACGATATCGCTTAAGCGATCAAAAAAGCAGATCGCTCAAGCGATATCGTTCATAAAATTGAAGCGTGTGACGTGGCCTTTAAGGCCACGTCACACGCTTTAATATTGTTAACGATATCACTGAAACTTCACTTTTTTTAATCGATTAAACAATATAGTTTGTGCGTCGTTGCATGTAACCGAGCGATCTTGCGGTGAAAAATTGTTTGATCGCTCATCACAGATTTGAGATCCTGACCTGAAATCCATCGTGCGTCGTTCAATTAACTAACGTTCAATCTGCTGCATTGTTGTGTGTGACACCGCGATAACGATCTTGTGAACCACTTTGCCTATTCACAAAATTGAACAAGTATCGTTCCTGGGTTGTGTGAACAATAGCTGCTCTCCACATCGTTGGCGCCTCGTTCACGATATCTAGACGTGTGACATCTTACCAACGATCTCGAAAGATTGTCCGGACGATCTCGTTCACGGGAGATCCCTCATGCGTTCGTTACCGATATTGAAGCGAGTAACGGTACCTTTAGTGTGGCGTTTTGCTGCACCACTAACGTTCAATTTCTTACCTTCCCCACAATCCCACGGTGTGCCCCGATGATGTCTTCATCCCGTATATTGGCTGGTCCTGTCTGTGACCAGTACAGTACTTTAGGACCTGTGCACCAGGTGACTGAGTCACATGTTGAGTTCCATGGTGCACAGGTCCTAAAGTACTGTACTACTCACAGACAGGACCTGCCGATGCCTGGGAGGAAGATATAATTGGGGTTCGTGGTGGGATCACCAGGGAGGGAGAAAGTGTGTCTGTCAGTGTCCCCTAAAAACGCAGTCAACACATTTGTGATGCTTTTTTTTTGCAAAAAGAGGATTCGTTTTTAGTGCAGAAATGGCACCAGAGATGGATCAATAAAGGAATGGAGCAAAAAAAAAAAAAAAGAAAGAAATCTTCCCGCTCCATTGGATAGATGCAGCTTGGTCCGTCCCGCCTCACCCTCCGGCCCTCCCCGCCTCGTCATCCAGCCCACCCCACGTTCGACAACTTCTTCTGAGTTCCCATAAGGAAAAATACCAACGGACAACCCTAACCCCAATACTGTCGGCATTTATCTTTCAGATATTTTTCTGGTCACCAATTGAATCACGTGCCTATGCAGTGGCTTCTCTGGATCGCGCAAGTGCACTGTGCTCTGCTCTGCTGCTGGCAGAGGCTAAAAGTCTTCCGGATATGTGCGAACCGCTGAGGTCTCTGCGCAATTACTTCCAGAGAAGCCTCTGCGCAGGCATGCGATTCAGATGTCACTCAGAAGAAGAGGCAGGAGAGTCAGGATGGACTGAACTGCAATCAAAGCCATCATCAGGCCAGAAACAGGTAATTATAATATAGGGCAGGACGTTTTTACCTCCTTAGGCCGGCTTCACACCACAGTTTTCTGCTGTCAGGTTCTATCCAGTGTTTTGCAGGATGCCCGGACAGAACCTGATAGCACTGGGAGCAAATACGCCCTCCAATCCGTTTTTTTGCAGGATTCGGTTCTGCTCTTGCGGCTGCTGTCAGCGATGCTGAAATTTCAGCTTGCGTGTGCACAGGAGCTGCCCAAGGTGCTGAAATTGCAGTGTTGTGTGCAGTGGAGCTCTCCATGGTGCTAAACGTTCAGCGGTGGCTCTGAAATGCTGCTGTCCATGGTGCAGAATAAGCGTGGCAGGATTTCAGAGCTGGTGCTGTTGTGTAAATGGTGTCCGGGAAACAATCCAATTTTTTGCCGGATACGGGGCAATCCGGCTTTATTGTTTTTTTGCATCGGACACAACAAACGATGCTGACTCCGGTTTTGTGTCTGGTGCAAAAAACTAAAAACCAGATCAGGGACAAAAACACAAAACCGAATGGCCAAATAGCACCAATCCAGCACCATAGGGATACATGGCGGCAAAACTGGATCAGGTTCTGTCCGGTTCAAACCAGACAGAACCTGATAGCACAAAACCGTGGTATGAAGCCGGCCTTAGAATGCAGCATAGGCGCTGCTGAAGGCAGCACTTTTAGTTTCAAACCCCAAATCTGGTAACAGGTTCACTTTTAAAATGATATTTCATCAATAGTAAAAAAAGAAAATAGAGGATGCGTAGACATGTACAGTATGTAAAATGTGACATTTTGACTATATATTGTGGCCATCCTAGTGGAGGAGTCCTTTAATGCTTCATCTATCATTTTACATATGTGGCACCTGGAGGTAGAGCTCCCTCACCTGATGACTGGCACTGCCAGGGCAGATGCCCACTCCACAATCACCGCATAGCTGAACAGCTTATGGGAACCCGGCACATGTTTACAAGGCCAAAGCAAAGACACAGAAATAAGAACCCCTGTGCTACACGTGCTGTGCAATCTACATGTATGACACAAGGCTCCTGCCCGTCAGGTACGTGTTACACACATGGAACTTCCCAGCTGGGTATACCGGTTTATTTGCTTCTGGCTTTAACCCTCGAATATCTTGCAGTGACGTAAATACAGACTGTGCACACAGAGCAGCTCTGTCCTCACCTGGTGTCCGTGTATACAGGCACGTACGTGATGACCTACACTAACATTAGAAGGAACGTCCAAAACACTGGACTGTACCGCGCCTGTAATGTCCACCTGACCCAAGAAAACAAAATAATACCTGTGATGTATGCCGATGAGCTCCAAAGACCGTTCTGAAAGGAGTCAACAGGTCCATGTCCTAATCCCACCCGAACACAGGGACTGTCATTACCAGCATACATACCGGCTCAGACCACAGCGGACGGCCAGGGGGTGCAAGATGGAAGAAGAGAAGCCAAAAGAGGCAGATGGAAGGGGCGAGGCTCTGCTGGGAAACCTCGGATCCAGGCATTACCTGGATGCTTTGAGTCACCTACCTAACAGGTACCCTCTTCACAACAGATGTAAAACTCAACAGTAGTGCCCTCTATCAGCAGGATAATGCCTCTGCCACACTGCAAAAACAGTTCAGGGATGGATCACAAAGATCAAGGCACCGACGATCTCCACATTCCCCAGATCTCAATCTAAACGATCGAACATTGGATATATGGAGATCTTGGAGCCAGATACGACAGGACACCTATAGAGGTCTTGTGGCGGCCATGCCTCAGTGAGCCAAAGCTGTTTTGTTAGCTAATATGCGCATTATTAAGCAGATTGTAAACCAGATATATCACTCAAAGCAAGGATCACCAAGCAACGACTTGCATAGTTTGGACAAATCATACCAAGAGCAATCACTGGAGAAGGACATAATGTCAGGAAGAATAGAATGAACAAGGCCAAAAGGAAGACCAGTGACCCGATGGCTTGATACTATCAATATAACAGCAGAGAAGTCCCCAGCGGGCCTGTCCAGGCTTGGAGGAGACCCCCGGGCGGCAGGCCTGTCCAGGCTTGGAAGAGACCCCCGGGCGGCAGGCCTGTCCAGGCTTGGAAGAGACCCCCGGGCGGCAGGCCTGTCCAGGCTTGGAAGAGACCCCCGGGCGGCAGGCCTGTCCAGGCTTGGAAGAGACCCCCGGGCGGGCAGGCCTGTCCAGGCTTGGAAGAGACCCCCGGGCGGCAGGCCTGTCCAGGCTTGGAAGAGACCCCCGGGCGGCAGGCCTGTCCAGGCTTGGAAGAGACCCCCGGGCGGCAGGCCTGTCCAGGCTTGGAAGAGACCCCCGGGCGGCAGGCCTGTCCAGGCTTGGAAGAGACCCCCGGGCGGCAGGCCTGTCCAGGCTTGGAAGAGACCCCCGGGCGGCAGGCCTGTCCAGGCTTGGAAGAGACCCCCGGGCGGCAGGCCTGTCCAGGCTTGGAAGAGACCCCCGGGCGGCAGGCCTGTCCAGGCTTGGAAGAGACCCCCGGGCGGCAGGCCTGTCCAGGCTTGGAAGAGACCCCCGGGCGGCAGGCCTGTCCAGGCTTGGAAGAGACCCCCGGGCGGCAGGCCTGTCCAGGCTTGGAAGAGACCCCCGGGCGGCAGGCCTGTCCAGGCTTGGAAAGGACCCCCGGGCGGCAGGCCTGTCCAGGCTTGGAAGAGACCCCCGGGCGGCAGGCCTGTCCAGGCTTGGAAGAGACCCCCGGGCGGCAGGCCTGTCCAGGCTTGGAAGGAGACCCCCGGGCGGCAGGCCTGTCCAGGCTTGGAGGAGACCCCCGGGCGGCAGGCCTGTCCAGGCTTGGAGGAGACCCCCGGGCGGCAGGCCTGTCCAGGCTTGGAGGAGACCCCCGGGCGGCAGGCCTGTCCAGGCTTGGAGGAGACCCCGGGCGGCAGGCCTGTCCAGGCTTGGAGGAGACCCCCGGGCGGCAGGCCTGTCCAGGCTTGGAGGAGACCCCCGGGCGGCAGGCCTGTCCAGGCTTGGAGGAGACCCCCGGGCGGCAGGCCTGTCCAGGCTTGGAGGAGACCCCCGGGCGGCAGGCCTGTCCAGGCTTGGAGGAGACCCCCGGGCGGCAGGCCTGTCCAGGCTTGGAGGAGACCCCCGGGCGGCAGGCCTGTCCAGGCTTGGAGGAGACCCCCGGGCGGCAGGCCTGTCCAGGCTTGGAGGAGACCCCCGGGCGGCAGGCCTGTCCAGGCTTGGAGGAGACCCCCGGGCGGCAGGCCTGTCCAGGCTTGGAGGAGACCCCCGGGCGGCAGGCCTGTCCAGGCTTGGAGGAGACCCCCGGGCGGCAGGCCTGTCCAGGCTTGGAGGAGACCCCCGGGCGGCAGGCCTGTCCAGGCTTGGAGGAGACCCCCGGGCGGCAGGCCTGTCCAGTGGGGGGAGGTGCGGCTTGGAGGAGACCCCCGGGCGGCAGGCCTGTCCAGGCTTGGAGGAGACCCCCGGGCGGCAGGCCTGTCCAGGCTTGGAGGAGACCCCCGGGCGGCAGGCCTGTCCAGGCTTGGAGGAGACCCCCGGGCGGCAGGCCTGTCCAGGCTTGGAGGAGACCCCCGGGCGGCAGGCCTGTCCAGGCTTGGAGGAGACCCCCGGGCGGCAGGCCTGTCCAGGCTTGGAGGAGACCCCCGGGCGGCAGGCCCTGTCCAGGCTTGGAGGAGACCCCCGGGCGGCAGGCCTGTCCAGGCTTGGAGGAGACCCCCGGGCGGCAGGCCTGTCCAGGCTTGGAGGAGACCCCCGGGCGGCAGGCCTGTCCAGGCTTGGAGGAGACCCCCGGGCGGCAGGCCTGTCCAGGCTTGGAGGAGACCCCCGGGCGGCAGGCCTGTCCAGGCTTGGAGGAGACCCCCGGGCGGCAGGCCTGTCCAGGCTTGGAGGAGACCCCCGGGCGGCAGGCCTGTCCAGGCTTGGAGGAGACCCCCGGGCGGCAGGCCTGTCCAGGCTTGGAGGAGACCCCCGGGCGGCAGGCCTGTCCAGGCTTGGAGGAGACCCCCGGGCGGCAGGCCTGTCCAGGCTTGGAGGAGACCCCCGGGCGGCAGGCCTGTCCAGGCTTGGAGGAGACCCCCGGGCGGCAGGCCTGTCCAGGCTTGGAGGAGACCCCCGGGCGGCAGGCCTGTCCAGGCTTGGAGGAGACCCCCGGGCGGCAGGCCTGTCCAGGCTTGGAGGAGACCCCCGGGCGGCAGGCCTGTCCAGGCTTGGAGGAGACCCCCGGGCGGCAGGCCTGTCCAGGCTTGGAGGAGACCCCCGGGCGGCAGGCCTGTCCAGGCTTGGAGGAGACCCCCGGGCGGCAGGCCTGTCCAGGCTTGGAGGAGACCCCCGGGCGGCAGGCCTGTCCAGGCTTGGAGGAGACCCCCGGGCGGCAGGCCTATCCAGGCTTGGAGGAGACCCCCGGGCGGCAGGCCTATCCAGGCTTGGAGGAGACCCCCGGGCGGCAGGCCTATCCAGGCTTGGAGGAGACCCCCGGGCGGCAGGCCTATCCAGGCTTGGAGGAGACCCCCGGGCGGCAGGCCTATCCAGGCTTGGAGGAGACCCCCGGGCGGCAGGCCTATCCAGGCTTGGAGGAGACCCCCGGGCGGCAGGCCTATCCAGGCTTGGAGGAGACCCCCGGGCGGCAGGCCTATCCAGGCTTGGAGGAGACCCCCGGGCGGCAGGCCTATCCAGGCTTGGAGGAGACCCCCGGGCGGCAGGCCTATCCAGGCTTGGAGGAGACCCCCGGGCGGCAGGCCTATCCAGGCTTGGAGGAGACCCCCGGGCGGCAGGCCTATCCAGGCTTGGAGGAGACCCCCGGGCGGCAGGCCTATCCAGGCTTGGAGGAGACCCCCGGGCGGCAGGCCTATCCAGGCTTGGAGGAGACCCCCGGGCGGCAGGCCTATCCAGGCTTGGAGGAGACCCCCGGGCGGCAGGCCTATCCAGGCTTGGAGGAGACCCCCGGGCGGCAGGCCTATCCAGGCTTGGAGGAGACCCCCGGGCGGCAGGCCTATCCAGGCTTGGAGGAGACCCCCGGGCGGCAGGCCTATCCAGGCTTGGAGGAGACCCCCGGGCGGCAGGCCTATCCAGGCTTGGAGGAGACCCCCGGGCGGCAGGCCTATCCAGGCTTGGAGGAGACCCCCGGGCGGCAGGCCTATCCAGGCTTGGAGGAGACCCCCGGCAGCGGGCCTATCCAGGCTTGGAGGAGGAGACCCCCGGCGGCGGGCCTATCCAGGCTTGGAGGAGGAGACCCCCGGCGGCGGGCCTATCCAGGCTTGGAGGAGGAGACCCCAGGCGGCGAGCCTATCCAGGCTTGGAGGAGACCCCCGACGGACCAATGTAGGCTGCACAAGATCGATCTTCCTAAAAAGCGTTTATCCTTCAAGTCACCATTGCTTGAGATTGAGGTGAAGGCCGATAACAATAGTTTAGTATTATGACCGCATGACCGCATTCTGCACACATTAATTGGTTGGTCTACTCTTATTTCAGTAAGACACACACTAAAAAACCACGCGGTAGTGAATTAAAGTTGTGTACATGTATTCAGTCAGGCAAAGATCACAGAATCCTCCAGGATTAAGCAGGGACTATGTAGTGGCATTGGCCACGATGAAGGTCACAAGGTCACAGATCACTCCTAGCTCCTGTAAATCCAGAGCTGTCAGTCAAGTAAAAAACAGACACAAAAACACCGCTCCACCACACTGAGGGGGGGTTGCCGCCAAGTGCCTGTGCTTAGTGTGAACAGTCATTTTGTTCAAGCTTCCTTTAATCACAAAAAAGGCCATAAATCTATAATCACTGGGTAACCCACTAGTCACCAAGTTCCTCCTCACTGCAGATACACAGAAGAAGACTAAGAGTTTCCTAACATTACGCTGTATGTCTCAATTACAACACAACTGTGTATAGGCATGATCCCTTCGTCATCAGGTCAGATGGTTCTGCCCATACTCGGCCCCGCATGCTGGCAGACATTGCCGATATATAAACCACGCAGAATATGGTGATAACAAGTCGGATATCCCTGACTGATCTCACCTGAGAAACCCGAGCCGCTCACAGGTCAATGTAACGCGAGGTGGAAACATTCACATCCCGGGAATTTCCACCTCTGCTTTGCTGACTTTGCACTAGGCTATGAACTCACCAGTCACACCCACAAGAAAAGAAAAGGAAGAAAAAAATAAAGAACAACGTCAGCATTCAATAAGAATCATGGATCCAACTCGTCTCCTATTCATGTCAACAGGTCCGTGAAAAAAATACTCTGCACACAGCTCATCCCGGGCCAAGAGCGGCTCGTGTACAGGTGCAACTGCAACATCCCAAGGCAGAACCAGACAGGTGGCCATGCAGAGTAAAGGCCCCATTACACACTATAATATCGTTCACGATATCGTGCTAAGCGTCACCGGTTTTGTGACGTTGCAGCGACGTCGTTGCGCGTGACATTTACCAACGACCAACGATGAGGTCGTTCATCATTGATAAATGGCCAGGGCTGTTTTTTGATCGTTGGTCTACCGCTGGGTGGCCAGCATCGGAGTGTGTGCAGCGGGAGACCAACGATCTCCCAGCGCCGCACAGTACACGATGGGAGGCTGGTAACCAGGGTAAACATCGGGTAACTAAGTGCAGCGCTGCGCTTAGTCACCTGATGTGTACCCTGGTTACCAGCGTTCTCGCTGATCGCTGGCGAGTCTGCCTGTGTGACAGCTCAGTGATCAGATAATGTCCCAGCGACCCAATCATTGGTAGGGTCGCTGGAACATCGTTATGTGTAACGGGGCCTTAAGGCAGAGTTCACATGGCCGGGACTTCTTCCCATATAAATAAAGACAGTCCACGCTTCATCATTCTTTTGGATCAGATTTTCTTGACTGTTTGGTCAATGTGTCTCCAGTGGAGGTCGTGGTGGCCCCCCAACCTCCAGTGGACGTCGCGGCGGCTCCCCCCAACCTCCAGTGGACGTTGCGGTGGCCCCCCCCCCCCAACCTCCAGCAGAGGTCGCGGAAGATCCCCCCACCCCCCCCAACCTCCAGCAGAAGTCGCGGCAGACCCCCCCCACCCTCCCCAACCACCAGTAGAGGTCGTGGCAGACCCCCCCACCCCCCAACCTCCAGCAGAGGTCGCGGAAGACCCCCCCACCCCCCAGTAGAGGTCGCGGCAGCCCCCCCACCCTCCAGTAGAGGTCGCGGCAGCCCCCCCCACCCTCCCGTAGAGGTCGCGGCAGCCCCCCCCAACCTCCAGTAGAGGTCGCGGCAAAATACCCCCCCCCCCCCCCCAACCTCCAGCAGAGGTCGCGGCAGCCCCCCACCCAAAACCTCCAGCAGAGGTCGCGGCAGCCCCCCCCCCCCCCTCCAAACCTCCAGCAGAGGTCGCGGCAGCCCCCCCCCCCAAACCTCCAGCAGAGGTCGCGGCAGCCCCCCCCACCCAAACCTCCAGCAGAGGTCGCGGCAGCCCCCCCCCCCCCCCCCAAACCTCCAGCAGAGATCGCGGCAGCCCCCCCCCCCCAAACCTCCAGCAGAGATCGCGGCAGCCCCCCCCCAAACCTCCAGCAGAGGTCGCGGCAGCCCCCCCCCCCAACCTCCAGCAAAGGTCGCGGCAGTTCCCCCCAACAGAGGTCGCGGCAGCCCCCCACCAGCAGAGGTCGCAGCAGCCCCCCCCCCCCCCCAGCATAGGTCGCAGCAGCCCCCCCCCCCCCAACCTCCAGCATAGGTCGCAGCAAACTCCCCCCCCCCCCCAACCTCCAGCAGAGGTCGCGGCAGCCCCCCCCCCCCAACCTCCAGTAGGGGTCGCGGCAGCCCCCCCCCCCCCCAACCTCCAGTAGGGGGTCGCGGCAGCCCCCCCCCCCCCCAACCTCCAGTAGGGGGTCGCGGCAGCCCCCCCCCCCCCCAACCTCCAGTAGGGGGTCGCGGCAGCCCCCCCCCCAACCTCCAGTAGGGGGTCGCGGCAGCCCCCCCCCCAACCTCCAGTAGGGGGTCGTGGCAGCCCCCCCCCCAACCTCCAGTAGGGGGTCGCGGCAGCCCCCCCCCCCCAACCTCCAGTAGGGGGTCGCGGCAGCCCCCCCCCCAACCTCCAGTAGGGGGTCGCGGCAGCCCCCCCCAACCTACGGTGAGGGTTGCGGCAGCTCCCCCCAACCTACGGTGGAGGTCGCGGCGGCCCTTATATGTTCCCAGTAATCAAAGCAATAGCCAAACTCCTGTACAGTCAGAGCAGTGGTCTCCACACTAGAGATCCCCGCATCCCTTACTGTCCCCTCCCGTGTGATCAGATTCTTCCTTTGACCTCATTGATATATGACAGCTCTTACACAGTCTGTAGGTCAGAGCAATATATGCGGTTCTCTGCCATGTTTCCCGCATTCCTCCTCACAGCCTGCAGATCCCCGGCCGACTCTTATTTTCCATCTTTATAAACAAGGACTTGTCAGAAGTCAGAAACTTGAACGTGACGGACGAGGCTGTGACTTTCTAGTGACTGGAGGGGGGTGGGGGGTGAGGTTTATGACGTGAATTACTGATTTACAGAGACACGCATTGTACACATGATCCTGGAAACACACGTGTGCAGAGTGGGAACAGCACTGCTAAAAGGTGACAGCGCAAGAGAAAGGAACAAACCGGCCCCAAAACTGCAACTCAGAATCATCACAATCACCGATTACATTGCTCTCTTCATAAATGTCAATGACAGCTCTGTGCAAAAGGTTAGGCCGGTGTGGAAAAAAAATGATCAGAGTAAGGTCTGTCTTTACACATCCTTGCAAACCATGGACATGGTTTTGGGGAGGGCGTGAATCCCACATGTGACACATATGTGTGCTGTCCGTGGACAGCCTGTCATTGTATACCTGCCTCCCTCCACCACTACCTGTTCCTCTCACTTCCGGTCCACTGCAGCTCTCAGTGCAGTGAATATTAGATGAGTGTAATGAGCGGCCCCGGAAATGAGAGGAACAGACAGCGCTGGAAGGAGGGGAGTTTGAACTGCTTTATTTTTAAGGTTAAAATTTTGGCTCCTGGTCCGTGCACATAGATGTCACACGGAGGACATTCATGTGCAGGATATTTTTGGCCAAATCAGGTCCGTGCTGTAAGCATGTGGCGCACACGGAAACATCTCTGCTCCACACAGAGACACGATCTGTGCTGAATAACGTATGTGTGAAGGGGGGCCATGGAGAATAATGAGCCTCCGCCATGTGTCTGCCTGGTCCACACATGTGCTAGAGACACAGATGTGTAAACAAGGCCTAAGGAAAGCTCAAAAACAGAAGAGTTGATAGTTTATTAACAAATAACGATATGGAAAGTGAAATCTAAATCCCATCAATATATCAATTCTGCTGGGTCCTAAAGGACCCATTACACGCAATGATATCGCTAACGATATCGTTGCAACGTCACCAGTTTTGTGACGTTGCAGTGACCTCGTAGCGATGTCGCGACGTGTGACATGCATCAACGACCAGCAATCAGCTCGCTGATAAATAGCCAAAACCATTTTTACGTCTTTGGTCTGCCGCTGTCACGCATGCATCGGAGTGTGTGACAGGGGCTGCGACCACCGATCCCCATTCTGCGCCTGTCACCCTGAATGATCCTCATGACCGTTGGGTGTTGGGCACAGACTGGTTGATCGCTGGTGAGTCTGCCTGTGTGACAGCTCACCAGTGATCAGATAATTATGTCCCAGCGATCCTGGCCACGTCAGATCGTTGGTCGGATCGCTGGAACATTGCAGCGTGTAATGGGGCCTTAAGGCTAGCTTTACATCACAGTTTTTAGCTGTCCGGGTGGATTCTGTGTTTTGCAAGACCACCTGAACAGGAAAGGACACAAACTAATTGGTGCAAAAAGAATATCAGATGTGTCTCTGGATCCTGTTTTTTACAGGATCCGTTTTGTTCATACTATACAATACAAGAATGTGCTGTGGCGGTGCAGAGCGAGATATTTCCTGAACAGATTTATCATGTCAGGATCACAGAAAGCATTCTGAGCAGGTGCAATGCAAAATGAAAGAAAAAAATCAATCCGGGAAACGCTTCTGTTTTTTCCCAGATCCGGCACTCATAGACTCCCATATTATGTGCGCCGGATCGCCCCGGATTCATTTCTGTCCGGATGTTTCACCGGAGTCCAAAAACGTTGCAGTCTCCAATTTTGGGGACGGTGAAAAAATGGACAAAATTGAATCCAGCACAGAATACACAAAACTGGATGGCCAAATACAAACACTCCGGCACCATAGGGAAAAATGGGAGGCAAAACCGGATCCTGTTCTGTCCTGTTAAGGCTGCCTTCACACTACGGCTGGGATTCGTGGCTATCTGCTTGAGGCAGACAGCCACGGACCAGATCAGCACACAGAACTGGAGGGCTAATTTGCCCTCCGTTCCGGTGTGCAGCCGCACGCAGCTGCCGCCGCTGATAAGTCTGGACCATAGCTCGCAAGGAGTGAGCCGCGTTCCTAATCTGTCAGAGGGGACAGCTCCATGGTGCTGAAGCTCAGCGCCAGTCCCTCCTGACAGTTCAAGACCGTGGCTAGCTCCCTGCGAGCCATGGTCCTGACCCATCAGCAGCGGCAGCTGCGTGCGGCTGCACATCGGACCGGACTGCAAATTAGCCCTCCAGTTCTGTGTGCTGATCCAGTCCGCGGCTGTCTGCCTCAAGCAATACTTACCTCCCTCCAGCGCCGCTGCTCCTCTCTCTTCCGGTCCGCTCTTGGGCTCAGTGAAGTGAATATTCATGAGCCGTAATGAGCAGCACCGGAAGTGAGAAAACCAGACACCACTGGAGCGAGGGGAGTATAAAATTCTTTGTTTTGAAGCTTTTTGCCTTTGTCTGTGGTCTGTACACACGGATGTCATCGGCGTACAGGATGTTTGGAAAAAATACAGTCCTAGGCTCCGCAAAAAAAACAGACTTGTCGCCGTGTGGAGCACACGGACACGTATGTGCTCCACACGGAGACACGGTCCGTGCGGAAACACGCACATGTGCATGAGTCCATAGGGGGATCGTGTGTCCCCGTATGTCCGTGCCTCCGGCATGTGTCCGCACGGACCGCACACGTGCTGGAGGCACAGATGTGTGAAACCGGCCTTAGGCGGCCGTCACACGCATCAATTTCCTGCACGATATCGCCTAAGCGATCTGCTTTAGGATCGCTTAAGCGATATAGTTTGTGCATCGCTGCGTGCAATCAAGCGATTTTACAATGTAAAATCGCTTGATTGATTGATCGCAGATTTGTGAGCCGGAGCTCATATCAAGCGATAATCGCTTGATCAATCTGCCTCATCGTGGTGTGTGACACCACGATGAACGATCTCCCAGTGGCAGAGCCTATGCTGGGAGATGGTATCTATGGTAAACGTCGGGTTACTAAGCGCCGCGCGGTGTCTAGTAACCAGATGTGTACCATAGTTACCAGCGATCTCGCTGACCCACATCGCTGCTGAGTCTGCCTGTGTGACAGCTCACCAGCGATGTGAACGATATTGTTAGCGATCGCGCGTGCACGTGATCGCTAACAATATCGCTCAAAAGATTGATGTGTGTGACGGCCGCTTGTCAGATTATAGATAGGTGCAACCAATTAGGTGATAATGATCAGCATTTTCATAATCAGTCATCAGCTGAAACAGAAAAATCTGTGTAGGAGGCTTACAGCTTGGTGAGGAACAGACAAGTTCTGCTACAAAGGTGGTGAGGCTGTAGGAAACAGTTTCACAATATATCAACAAGACATCAGGTAGTTATACTGCATCAGCAAGGAGTTTTCCAGGTAAATATATGTTGGTTAAGCTTTTTTTTTTTTTGAAGCAGCACCAAGAAATTGGCAACGTTCAAGCCCAAGGAATTTTAGATGTCGCATCGACAGCACTGCAGTCAGTCATCCAGCTGCTGAGCTATTGGCTGAAGTACTGTCAATCTGAAGTCACTGCTGCAGGTGAACAAGGACCAAAACAGAGGTGAAGGGCAGCACTAGACTCTCAAGGTACCGTCACACCTGGAGACATCGCCGGCGATTTCACTGGCGAGTCGCCCCGTGTAACGCTGTGATTTTGCTCCGAAAGATACCTGACCAGACCACTCTCAGGCGATGTGTAAGCATCGCCCCGTGTAACATCGCGATTGGCGATGGTACAGGCGATGGTGTTACGGGATCGCTGCTGGGCTTGTAGACACCCCAACAGCAACGTCACCTGAAATATTGCCACAGCGTCGCCGCAGATATCGCCGCGTGTAAACACGCGACGGCGACGCTGGCGGGGTGGCAAAAACATGCGCGCTCCTGTGCGTCGCCTGCGAAATCGCCGGCGATGTCTCCAGGTGTGACAGTACCCTCAGGAGGGCAGGAACTCAAATGTTTTAGGATCTGCTTTATTTATGGTGTCCCTTAGCCAATGGCGGTATAATCAGTGACGTAACTTGAAGCTCATGGGCCCTGATGCAATAATTAGGGACCACGTTGGAGCTTTTGCAAATCCTTAATAGCAATAGTGTTTTCTATAGCCCAAAGGAACATTTGGGGCCCCCTAGGCTCCAGGGCCCGGGTGCAATTGCAACCCCTGCATCTGTTGTAGTTACGCCCTCGGGTATAATCTTTGAAAAAGGACAATGATGGCTGGGAACAGATTTCTGAATTGATCCCAAAAATTAAGTAACGGCTTCCACTCCATAGTAACATAGTTTTTAAGGTTGAAGGAAGACTTTAAGTCCATCTAGTTCAACCCGTAGCCTAACATGTTGATCCAGACTTTCCTCTGAACGAGGGATTTCCCGCTCTGCCGAAGAGCGGCTCTGTTCACAGGAGGGGGGGTGGCGTCAAATCGCTGCAAAGAGGCGCAATAAACAGCACCTCCTGTAGCCTGTGAATGGTACTGCATCTTCACACTCCCATGAACATCAGATGAGTCCATAGACCTCTATGGGGTGCAGCTCCACAGAGCAAAGTGATGCTGCCTGTCCTACAGGGGGCGATGTGGGGTGAGAATACGGACAACAGCGGCTCAGGTGACCCAAAACAGTGCAATCTAAAAATAAGGCGGCGCCACCGCTCTGCGGACAGGGCAGGAGGGGCAAATACTGGGCTAAAGGTCACTAATTACACTGTGTGACCTCTTACCTCCTCACTGTGCCTCATTATACCTATAGACACATGAACAATGACCTCACACTGGATCATGTGACATCACAGCACATACATACATACATATGTATATATACATACACACATACATACACACACACGATACCAGGCCATATGCACAGCCGGGATTGAGATATACACAGGGCAGCTCCATATACACTAAACACATACACAAGGACGCGGCTCCTTTAAGAGTTGCTATCTGCGCCCCCTCCCCAGCTATGGCCGCCCCTTCTCTCCCTCTCACTCACCGCAGCCGGAGACATGGACTCCTCTGTCCTCTCTCTGCTTCCTTGTTCTCTTTTCCTGGGCTGCTTGTGGTGTCTCCTGCAGGGACGTAACGGTGTGACGTCACCGCCTACAGGCGCTCAGGAGGGTCAAATGCGGACAGTCCGCGAACTCTAGTCACAGTGTGTGGAATGTGTGCTGTGAATCACCATAGACCATACACAGGCTCAGTGCATGGGGAATATCTGATGCAGAAACAGTGAACTACATAAACATATGTACAGTGCAGCAACACAGTATAGTGCCCCCATAGCCCCTCGCAAAGAATGATACCCCCACCACACAGTATAGCGCCCCCATAGCTCCCCACACAGTATAATGCCATCATAGTACCACCTCATGCCGTATGATGCCCCCACCACACAGTATAATGCCATCATAGTACCACCTCATGCCGTATGATGCCCCCACCACACAGTATAATGCCCCCACAGCTCCCCACACAGCATACTGCCATCATAGTACCACCTCATACCGTATGATGCCCCCATAGCTCCCCACACAGCATAATGCCATCATAGTACCACCTCATACCGTATGATGCCCCAATAGCCCCTCACAAAGTATGATGCCCACCACATGCCACACAGTGTGCCTCCACAGACAATGATGTCCCCATAGTACCTCCTAATACAGTATAATGACCCCACAGCACACCCACACAATATGATGCCCGGGAGTGCTACCTCATACGGTATGATGCCCAAACAGCCTCACACAGTATAATGCCCCCACAGCTCCCCACACAGCATAATGCCATCATAGTACCACCTCATACCGTATGATGCCCCCATAGCTCCCCACACAGCATACTGCCATCATAGTACCACCTCATACCGTATGATGCCCCCATAGCTCCCCACACAGCATAATGCCATCATAGTACCACCTCATACCGTATGATGCCCCAATAGCCCCTCACAACATGCCACACAGTGTGCCTCCACAGACAATGATGTCCCCATAGTACCTCCTAATACAGTATAATGACCCCACAGCACACCCACACAATATGATGCCCGGGAGTGCTACCTCATACGGTATGATGCCCAAACAGTACCCCCACACAGTATGATGCCCCCACAGCACACCCACACAGTGTGATGCCCCCATTGTACCACCTCATACAGTATGATTCCCAAACAGCCTCCCAACACAGTATAATGGCCCCACAGCTCCCCCACACAGTATAGTGCCCCCATAGTACCACCTCATACAGTATGATGCCCAAACAGCCTCCCAACACAGTATAATGCCCCCACAGCTCCCCACACAGTATAGTGCCCCCATAGAACCACCTCATACAGTATGATGCCCAAACAGCATCCCAACACAGTATAATGCCCCCATAGTATCACCTCATACAGTATGATGCCTCCATAGCTAATCACAAAGTATGATGCCCCACCA
The DNA here is from genome assembly GCA_033576535.1 of Allobates femoralis. Lineage (NCBI taxonomy): Eukaryota > Metazoa > Chordata > Amphibia > Anura > Aromobatidae > Allobates > Allobates femoralis. Next base: position 40,329,408 of record JARQOC010000002.1, on the reverse strand, counting down.
CATGCCACACAGTGTGATGCCTCTACACACAATGATGTCCCCATAGTATCACCTAATACTGTACAATGCCCCCACAGCACTCCCACACAATATGATGCCCCCACAGTACTACATCAGTATGATGCCCAAACAATACCCCCACACAGTGTGATGCCCCCACTGTACCACCTCATACAGTATGATGCCCAAACAGCCTCCCAACAAAGTATAATGCCCCCACTGCTCCCCACACAGTATAATGCCCCCATAGTACCACCTCATACAGTATGATGCCCCTATAGCCCCTCACAAAGTATGATATCCCACCACATTCCACACAGTGTGATGCCTCCACACACAATGATGTCCCTATAGTACCACCTAATACAGTATCATGCCCTCACACAGTATGATGCTCCCACATTGCCACCTCATCAAGTATGATGCCCAAACAATACCCTCACACAGTATATTGACCCCACAGTACCACCTCGTACAGCAGAGGTGGGGAACTCCAGTCCTCGAGGGCCGCAAACAGTGCAGGTTTTCACGATTTCCTTAGTATTGCACAGGTGATAACATAATCACTTGCACTGGTGATGATTCCAATCCCTGTGCAATACTAAGGAAATCGTGAAAACCTGAACTGTTTGCGGCCCTCGAGGACTGGAGTTCCCCACCCCTGTCGTACAGTATGATGCCCCAACAGCCCCCCACACAGTATGATGCCCCCACAGTACCCCCAATACAGTATGATGCCCCCACAAACATTATGATGGCAAGACAGCACCATGCACACAGTAAGATGCCAATTGAGCATCAGTACTGCGTGGGTGTATGGTATAATGCACCCACAATATATCCCACACAGTATTATTCTTCTGCCACTAGGAGACGCAGAGAGAAAAGGGCCCCTGTGCAAAAAACAGGACATAAGCCCTTTTCAGGGCAACAACCCGTCAAAATGCACAATTCTCCCTGTTTTGGAGGTAGAAATGGGCCCCCTTACAACTTAGGGCCCCTGGGCGGTTGCACCAATGATATGTCCACCCCTAGCGTCTGTACACAATAGAATGATTGCACAGTAACCCCCACACAACATAATGCCTACAAAGTAGTTCCCATACATTATGAAGCCCCCACACACAATAGGATGTCAACAGAGTATCAGCCATGCAATATGATGTCACATGGCCCCCACACTGTATAATACTCCCCAGTACGTCTACAAAACAATGTGCCAACAATACTCCCACATAGTATGTCTCCACAGCTCCCCTATACTCGATGTGATGTCTCCATGACTCCTCTATACTCCGAGTGAGGTCTCCACGGCTCTCTTATACTCCGAGTGAGGTCTCCACGGCTCTCTTATACTCGGAGTGAGGTCTCCACGGCTCTCTTATACTCGGAGTGAGGTCTCCACGGCTCCCCTATACTCGGAGTGAGGTCTCCACGGCTCCGCTATACTCGGAGTGAGGTCTCCACGGCTCCGCTATACTCGGAGTGAGGTCTCCACGGCTCCGCTATACTCGGAGTGAGGTCTCCACGGCTCCGCTATACTCGGAGTGAGGTCTCCACGGCTCCCCTATACTCGGAGTGAGGTCTCCACGGCTCCCCTATACTCGGAGTGAGGTCTCCACGGCTCCCCTATACTCGGAGTGAGGTCTCCACGGCTCCCCTATACTCGGAGTGAGGTCTCCACGGCTCCCCTATACTCGGAGTGAGGTCTCCACGGCTCCCCTATACTCGGAGTGAGGTCTCCACGGCTCCCCTATACTCGGAGTGAGGTCTCCACGGCTCCCCTATACTCGGAGTGAGGTCTCCACGGCTCCCCTATACTCGGAGTGAGGTCTCCACGGCTCCCCTATACTCGGAGTGAGGTCTCCACGGCTCCCCTATACTCGGAGTGAGGTCTCCACGGCTCCCCTATACTCGGAGTGAGGTCTCCACGGCTCCCCTATACTCGGAGTGAGGTCTCCACGGCTCCCCTATACTCGGAGTGAGGTCTCCACGGCTCCCCTATACTCGGAGTGAGGTCTCCACGGCTCCCCTATACTCAGAGTATAGGGGAGCCGTGGAGACCTCACTCAGAGTATAGGGGAGCCGTGGAGACCTCACTCCGAGTATAGGGGAGCCGTGGAGACCTCACTCAGAGTATAGGGGAGCCGTGGAGACCTCACTCAGAGTATAGGGGAGCCGTGGAGACCTCACTCCGAGTATAGGGGAGCCGTGGAGACCTCACTCCGAGTGAGGTCTCCACGGCTCCCCTATACTCTGAGTGAGGTCTCCACGGCTCCCCTATACTCTGAGTGAGGTCTCCACGGCTCCCCTATACTCTGAGTGAGGTCTCCACGGCTCCCCTATACTCTGAGTGAGGTCTCCACGGCTCCCCTATACTCTGAGTGAGGTCTCCACGGCTCCCCTATACTCTGAGTGAGGTCTCCACGGCTCCCCTATACTCTGAGTGAGGTCTCCACGGCTCCCCTATACTCTGAGTGAGGTCTCCACGGCTCCCCTATACTCTGAGTGAGGTCTCCACGGCTCCCCTATACTCTGAGTGAGGTCTCCACGGCTCCCCTATACTCTGAGTGAGGTCTCCACGGCTCCCCTATACTCTGAGTGAGGTCTCCACGGCTCCCCTATACTCTGAGTGAGGTCTCCACGGCTCCCCTATACTCTGAGTGAGGTCTCCACGGCTCCCCTATACTCTGAGTGAGGTCTCCACGGCTCCCCTATACTCTGAGTGAGGTCTCCACGGCTCCCCTATACTCTGAGTGAGGTCTCCACGGCTCCCCTATACTCTGAGTGAGGTCTCCACGGCTCCCCTATACTCTGAGTGAGGTCTCCACGGCTCCCCTATACTCTGAGTGAGGTCTCCACGGCTCCCCTATACTCTGAGTGAGGTCTCCACGGCTCCCCTATACTCTGAGCGAGGTCTCCACGGCTCCCCTATACTCTGAGCGAGGTCTCCACGGCTCCCCTATACTCTGAGCGAGGTCTCCACGGCTCCCCTATACTCCGAGCGAGGTCTCCACGGCTCCCCTATACTCCGAGCGAGGTCTCCACGGCTCCCCTATACTCCGAGCGAGGTCTCCACGGCTCCCCTATACTCCGAGCGAGGTCTCCACGGCTCCCCTATACTCCGAGCGAGGTCTCCACGGCTCCCCTATACTCCGAGCGAGGTCTCCATGGCTCCCCTATACACAAAGTATAAAGTATACCTGGATAACCCCTTCTAAAGGAACATTTAAGTCCCCCCAATACTGCCGAACAATGTGTGGAAACTACCTGTTTGGGGGCAAGATATATAATATCTAATTTTGGACTGAGATATGCGGAAATTGGTGGAGCTTGTGATCAATAATTCCTGATAGTTCTCAACAGTCCCAAATAATTTATGAAGATCATGTGCTCATCTACCAGGAGAGCGGGGTCCTGTGACCCCTGTTACTGATACACAGAGGCTGCGTTCCGCATAAGCTGCGATGGAGATGATCCGATGTGTGAACTTTATCTCTATGCTATACGTGATAATTATGGATGGAGCCGAGCACGTAGCTTGATTGACCTGTGGCCGCTGTGCAGAACCCGACTTAAATGGAGTAGAAGCACAACATGCTCCATTTATTGTCTATGGGACTGTTGGAGAAAGCCAAATGCAGTGTTCAGCAATTTCTGTCAGTCCCATAGACAATGAATGGAGCTGAGGTCAAGTGTGCACCATCCACTCACCTCAAGCCTTGTTCTTGGGCTCTGGAGCCTCATTGTCAGGATCGGTGGGGCTCCCCTCATACTATGGATTGTGGAAAATATATAATGGATAGGGAGCAAGCATTTAATTCAATTTTTTTTTTCAGTGACCAAACATTATCAGGAATTAAATGCATCATCATAATAATAATATAACATTGCACTGTAATAGTCTCTTCACATTGTCCTTTGTGTGGGTCAGCGGACACTTTGCTCTCCGGTGACGGCTGCTGACTCACGCAGCGTGTGCTGACAGGGGATGAATCAGCATTTCCTCAATACACGGCTGAAGCTGTTGTGTAACTGAATATTTCATCACAATAATTGCCAGAAATACAACCGAAACAAGACATTCTTCTGAGCTCCAGTGTTCTGTTATATTTCATAGGTACCGTGTGCCGCCATGTTTATATGGTCGGTCATATTACAGGCTATATTCCTATACTTCCACAGTATCAGCAAAATGATATTGATCTCAGCTCTAAAGTGCAATCATGCCCTAATATTGGCATACAGTGCCTAAATAATACCGCCATAGATGCAGTCATACAGTGCAATATAATGCCAAACGTTATTGCATCTACTTGCTAACATCGTACACGGAAATATTTTTCAATGACAAACAACCCTGTCATTATTATTTTCCCCGGGCTCAAATAGTTCCACGAAAGAATTCTAAATTAAGAGTGCTATACCACATGGATTAATATCACCATAATACTGCATAACACTGCCACTATTATGTGTTGTGTCTAAATAATAGCCTAAATGTCACACACGGACTAGGGAATGTCCAGCGTATGGCACAACAAGAGGGTTACAACAGGATGAAAAAAAGAGAGGAAGACCCTGATGATAGGGTTCAGGGATGGGACATCTCCTGACATTAAGCCATGTCCAGCCCCTGAGCTCCCCTAAAGTCCCTAAGCGGGTCCTCCCCCCACCCATCCCTGCCACCGTCATGTATCTAGTCCCTAGCTGTCCCCCACACTCACCCTAGTGTACACTGTATAAGCAAAATATTGTGAAGATAATTTTGATTGGTGAATCCAGATTTTGCTTTCAATCCCTTTGTCCCCAGTGTATTACCTCTGTCTCCATCACCCAAGAGTATGATATCTGGCCTCATTGCCCCCCAGCGTATAACATCCGCCCCCCCAGCATGCTGTCTGCATTTACTAAAATGGCTTGTAGTAAAGAGCTCACTGACACCAGCGAATACCATGAATCCAGTAATAGGAGCCATCGGGTTAATGTGGCGCCCCTGCGTCCAGGAGGCCACAAAAGGGAACTGCAGCCAGGCAGGTAGGACATTGTTGCACACCAACACCCTCACAGCCCACACAACCCACGTGTCAGAGAAGGTAACATCCAGCCCTGAGATTAGATACTCTATGAGATTGAGGGGTGGTGGATCAGAGGAGTGGGTTGGGCACACCAGAAGTCAGTTGACTTGAAAGTATATAGTGAGGGGGAGGAATGAAGGAGTTGAGTAGGCCACAGTAGGCTGAGCTGTAAAGACCAAGAGTAGGCTCAAGGTGCCGAAAAGCAAAGACCAAGAGTACTAGGCCACAGTGAGCTGAGATGCAAATACAGAAAGACAATCACACGTCCTGTGAGTGCAAGGCCTAGGAGCGCAGAATCCGTACTGAGCCAGTGTGAGCCAGAGGGGAGAGAAAGCCCATCCGACGCTGATGCCACCAGGAGTGTGACAGAACAGAGAGGGACGGTGGAACCCGTGCCCTAGACAGCAGCTAAAGCCACTGACTGCAGGCGGAGTAGCCCTCCTAGTATACTGAAAGGAACAGAAAGGAAAGAGCCTGGTAGAGCCTCACACCTGAGGACTGCTGGAGGCTGGGCTGAAGTAGAGTGTCGGCTCTAGAGGGGACCGTAGTTCACCCGGCATCCCCAGACAACACGACGAGGGATCTGAGTTTCAGATTTAGATCCCTAACCCAAAGGACAGGCAGCTCAGTGACAAACTGGAGGGCCCACCAGGGGTCCGAGTCACCGCCATACTGTCCAGCGTTTCACACACACCCGTACAAACGGAGACCGTAAACAGCCCGGAAAGGACACTAAAGACTGTGTGAGGCGTCACAGAGAGAGAGAGAGAGGCCTGGCTGCAGAGCAAAGGGAACCCAGAGAGGGAGAATGCGCCCGTGTACTAAGAGCTGTAACTGAACTGTGTAACAACTGCAAATGACCTGTAACTTGCTTGAAGGAAACAGAGAGTAAAGACACGGAAAACCCTGAATTTGCCTCCCTTGTCTGCCTTGGTCCATACATCCTTCTCTCCCTACAGAAAGCCTGTCAGCACCAACGCTGAGGAGAGACCCTGCAGCGTCTGCAAGTAAGTGTGCTCCAACTTCACCATAGACTTAACCCTTACTGCCCCGGGGGATACAGTTCTTCCCACTGGAACTACACCATCTCCGCTGCCATCACATCACCCCCGGAGGTTCTGCAGCAGCGGCGGCCCCCCCATCACTGGCCGCATCAAGTGGGTGGCGTCACGAGTGACAATCCCCTGTAAATAATCCCCCTTTAATTGCCGAGCCCGGGACATGGTCCGGACCAAGCCACCCGTGACTTCGCCGCCACCATCCGGTCCGGTACCGAGTACCCCCGGCCCGACATTAACAATCATGACATTTCTTCCTCCTGATCCTTCCCCATCACCTGTGAGTGATATTATTGAGAAAGGAAGGAGCTACAGCAATTCAGGCACAAATTGGAGACCCTGTAATGTTACAGAGCGGGGGGCGAGTGCTGAGGGGCAGAGGGCAGAAAAGTCACCAACTCCATAACTGCAGAGTCCAGACTTTCTCTTGTATTAATGTAGGGCATTACAGGGTGGAAGTCATGGGATAGGGAATCACTCTGGATTCCCCTGAAAACCATAGAGAAAAAGCCAGCTCGCCTTGTTCTGGTACAGCCATTGCTTTTATATTTGGAGCTGGACATTTTTGTTTGGACCCTGCACAGAGAACGGACACCGGGTCCGAGACTGTGCAGGGTCCAACATCCCGGCAGTCAGTACCGGAAGGTGGGGAATTCCTGGTTCCTCAGTCACATCGAGACACAGCAACAGAGAGAGTTCAGGAACAGACACCTGGGACGAGGGTTAGAAAGGACTTGAGTTGTCTGTCATACCATCACCTTGCAGGAAGAGACAGGGCCGGCAGCTTAGCTGATGTGTGGCACCCCTGGGTCAAAGTGCCACAGTGTTGGTTACGGATTCAGCCAATTGGTCCCCTGACTGTAAGTGTGTGCATGCGTAGGAGAAAGCCACATGCAAACCTCCCTCATCAACTGACCACCGGGATACCACACACACTGGTCTGGGTGCAGTACCTCTTCTTGGTGCACTGACCAGTGGGGCCCCACACTTTCATATCAGTGTTTTTCGCTGAATGCGGCAGATCTGGCAGATTTACCGCATGTGCCACCTAACGGCTGACATGCAGTACACCTGCTGCAAGCCCCATGCATTCTCTATGTGGCTTGCAGCAGGTGCGGCAAGTGCGGTTCTGCTGGATGCGATAGATCCAGCACTTTCGGCCGTGAAAAAAATTGCTGCAAGCGGCGTTCTTTTTTCGCGGGCGCAAGTGCCGGATCTGACGCAAGTCGACCGTTAGGCAGCAGATGCGGCGCCACCTGCCGTATCTGCCGCACATCATCGTAAACCACTGATGTGAAAGGGCCCTTTGTTAGGAAGAGTTGGGAATGATATCAGGCCGTCTTCATACCGCGGTGTGATCAGGTTCAGGGCTGTTTGATGTGAATCTGACAGCCCCGGACCCGATTTGCAAACAGAACTGGAGGGCAAATATCCCCTTTGCTCCGGTTCGCAGCTGGTTTCCGATGATCGCAGCTGCAGCCGCTGATTTTTCAAGATCGCAGCTAGCGGGGAGCTGTGCGCGGTCCTGAAATCTCAGCAGGGGACAGCTGGTGGTGCTGAAGTTTGGCAACTCTCACAGCTTAACTTCGGCCATCGGTGTCCGGTTCCTGGATCCGATGTTTTTGTCGGACCGGGGCGATCCGGCACCATAGACTCCCATGTTAGGGAGATAGGATCCGGGAGGATCTGATTTGAGCAGATTTTCGCCCCGGTCACAAAAATGTTGCAACGTTTTTGTGTCCGGGAGGAAAATCCGAATTTACCCAGATCCTCCCAGACAGATGGAAACCGGATGGCATATAGCTGCCATCTGGTTCCATCCAGCCCCATAGGGCTGCATAACAGCAAAATCGGGTCTATAGTCCGGCTTCACGCCACGATTTTTGACTGTCAGGTTCTGTCCGGTGTTTTGCAGGATGCACTGCACAGAACCTGCTTTTTGTCGGCTTCATTGCTTGCGCTGTCCAGTGCTGCAATTGCAGCTGTTGAGCTCTCCAGGTGCTGAAATTCAGCCCGGGAAACGGATCTTTTTTTGCCGGGTTCAGCGCGATTCGGCACCCAAAAACTCAATGTTATGGGCGCCGGATCGCCCCGGTTCTGGGAGGATCCCGGACCGACACAAAACCGGATGGCAAATAACTCGCATCCGGCACCATAGGGACACATGGGGGCAAAACTTGACCAGGTTCTGTCCGGTGCATCCTGCAAAACACTGGACAGAACCTGACAGGTAAAAATCGTGACCTTAGCAGTGGACAAACTCTTTAAGGATCACATCAGAAAATGCTATTACAGCCCAGACTCTCCAAAGAGATACCCTATAATAAGATGCTAACATGAAATCTGTTGCTAAAGCTATAGCAAATTGATTTGTTTTTCAAATTGTGTTCCAAATCCCAAGAGAAGATAAAGAAGAGAAAACTAAAATTCTGTCTGCCTATAACCACCAGTAGGGGGAGCTACCTACATATGGATTATACAGCACTAACTGTAATGGCTGCAAACTATAAAAGAACAGCAGAATCTCCTCATTGCAAAGGTTATTCTGGTTTTAGTAAATTATTTACTGTATTGCACAAATGTATTTTGTGTAATTTCTGATTTTGTTTGAAGTCATTGAATGAAACCACTCATAATAATCTGCCCTGGTCCTGGCATGGAATGGTGTCCATCATATGACATGTTCACAGTCCGGGAAGTCAACAATGAATCTTCTCATGACCATCAGATTTGGAAGCCATGATGTGTAGTTGAGGGGATGGGTGGGGGTGCAGAGCATTCCTCTAAGTCCATTTTATGACGAAGGACACATTCCCTATCAGTGCAATTTTTTGCAGTAGTTTCCAAATTTGCAGCACAACCAATATTGTAATATTGCTGCAATAACTGCAGCTGCAACATGGGGATATGGTCCAATAAATACCATGGTCCTGATGAAACCCCCATGAAGAGAACAGACATGACAGGGATACACATTTCTCCTCCGACTGATTGGCTTTGGGTTATTTTTGGGATATTGAAACACTTTTTTGTCCTGATTTGTGCCACAATTGCAGATATTCCCTCAATGTAAATGTTCCTTTCAGTCTGGAAACACGGTCCGATTGGCATGTGAATTACTCGCATGAGTCTTCCATGACTCACCTAGCATGGCCGACGGCTCTCTGGACAGGAGTGCATTAGCTGCTTGTGCGTCTATGCAGCTTCACACTCCCATCCCAGCCATCCCAGGTGAGTCATGCGAAACTAGCTTTTTACCGGGTTACTGCCTCTGAATGGAAACGGACAGCAAACTAATATCTTAAAGTAGGCTCGGGCACCACAGATCAAAAGGTATACCACGCTCCACATAGTGAACCACTTGGACTAAATACAGGGTTTAACCGTGGATGGTGCACATACAACTACAGTAGTCATAAGTACAAACATCCTCCAAGGAAAAAGTGGCACTCACAAATAGATAAATCAATCCTTTATCGTTTCATCTAAAAGGTAAAATAGTGCAGGAGGGGGATGCAGAAGATGTCTGGATGACGGCGGCTTTTTCACACAGCCTTACTCATCAATAGGTCCTCTACCTGTTGAAGGGCAAAACTGCACTAAATGACCACTGTCATCCAGAATGTTCCCACATCCCCCTTTTAGATAAAACAATAAAGGATCGTTTTTTATCTGTTGGTGAGTTCCACCTTTTCTTCATATCTTTAAGGGTACCGTCACACAAGGTGACGTCGCCAGAGATATCGGCAGCGACGGGCGGAAGCGCACATGTTTTTGGCACTCCGCCAGCGTTCGCATGTTTACATGCGGCGATACCTCCGGCGACGCACCAGCGATCTTAGAGGCGCCATCGCCTCTGGGGTGTCCACAAACCCCAGCGGCGATTCTGTAACATGGGAGCCTATGGCTTCCATCGCCTGTAAGATCGCCGTCCTCCTGTTACATGGGGCGATGTGTACACATCGCCCCAGAGTGCTCACCTGGTTTCACAGCACTGCTGAGAAACCAGGCGACCACCCAAAGGCATCGCCATCACCTATTTACATTAGGCGACGCACAGGCCATGTCGGTTGCGATAGGCCACACCCCTGCGTCGCCTATAAAATCGCAGGCGATATGGCCTCGTGTGACGGTACCCTAATTGTTTATGGACTACTCAGAAGCCTTCTCAATCCCTATGTTTCCCTTCAGTAAAATATTTAATTCTGTTTCAGCATTGTCGGCACATGCTATCCTGGGGATTGCGTAACATTTTTATGTCACACAGTCCCCTGGAGAGCCAGTGCCAATCAGCAGGACGTTAGAGGGCAGTCACAGCTCTGGTATTTCAGGTAAAACCTGATCCTTTCAGGATCCAGTTTTTTGCCCATTTAATGACAGGTAGCAACCTGAAGCGACAGGATTCTACCTGACATCTTTAAGGCTGGCTTCACACCACGGTAAGATCGGTGTAAACCAGGCAGCCCCAGACCGGATTTTGGCCCCATAGTATCCTATGGGGCCGGATAGAGCTGGATGGCAGCTCTCTGTCATTCCAGTTTACATCTCTCCGGAAGAATCCGAGAGAATTTCTCACCGGAGACAAAAACATTGCTTGCAACATTTTTGTGTCCAGGGACAAAAATCTCCCCAAATTGCTGTATCTCGGATTCTCCCAGATCCTCCCAGATCTGGTGCAATCCGGCGCTCCTTAACATGGGAGCCTAAGGGTCCGGATTGACCTGGTCCGGGAGGATCCGGGAACTGGACACCTGCGGCTGCACGCCGCTGTTGTTTCAGGGCCTGATTCATTATATTAGCCCTCTGGTTATGTGTGCTGATCCGGTCTGGGGCTGTCAGGGTCATCCCTGACAGCCCCGGATCGGATCTTGCTGCGGTGTGAAGCTGGTCTAAAGTGAATGGACAAAAAACTGGATCCTGAAAGGATCAGGTTTTTTTCCTGAAATACCAGATTTTGCCTAATTTAGAAAAAATGCAAGTGTGAAACTAGGCTTACCTTCCACTTGATGTCAGTTATGTCTCATTGTGAGGAGAATGAAGCCGAAGGCATTGTGTGTCCTAGTATTGTCAAGCGATGCCTAGGAGAGCTAGAACTGTGCCGTCACTGGAGTTAGTATACAGGCATGTATTCTCTCATTGAAGGGAATCGGCATGATTTATGACACTCTGCTGCGAGCATGAGCCAAGTGACATTTACTGTGACTTGAGCCTCTCGCATGCAAGAATCGGAGCACGGGTGCGGCGAAGGTGGGGAACTTAATTTCCCCATCTTCTCCATTGTCTGTGTTGGCTTATATTATACTGCACTTGGATAACATCTGAGTTAAGTCTGATGATTTCCATGCACCCGTATACTCGTATTTGTCCATTTCATTTGATCAATGTATGCACTCCCAGCACGCTATGACTTCTTTTCTTTTTACCGAATCAGCTTCAGAAAAATGTGCAAATCGGCTATGTCCCATAGTATAGCATTGGGCCGATTGCTATGCTATAAAACATCAGATAACCTTAGTTCAAGTTAGGCCTTGTTGACACATACCAATCTGTTTTTTAAGCCCTTAGAAAAACGGATCAGTTTTTCTAAGAGTGCCAATAGTGTCCCCTGAGGTCCTGGACGTCTTTTGGAACTGTTGGGACTTAGTCATTTTTTCACCAAAAATGCATGGTGCCTATATGTGACATGCAAAAACGCATGCGTATCCCATAGGACCCCATGTTAAAAAAATGCATGCATTTTTTTACAGGACCCCAAAAACGCTGCAAGTAGCGTTTATGGGTGCAGTAAAAAAATGCATGCGTTTTATAAAAAAAACGCACACACATGCGTTAACACATATGCGTTTTTTTTAAAAAAAAAGTCCAAAATGTTCCCAAAAACGGATTTAAGGCAAAAATGGATGGTACGTGTGAACAAGGCCTTATATGCTCATGTGAGAAAGCTCAAAGGCTATGTGCACACAGTGGATTTTTGCTGTGTTTTTCCTGTGCTTTTGAACATTGTTTTATGCTAATCTAAACCTGCGTTTGGACTTTTCAGCAAAACCTATGCGATTTAGGGTAAAGCTTTCCATACACATTGGTTTTTGTTCTCTGCAGAAAGTGTCAACAGCACAGGTTTTGCTGCAGTCTATGGCAAAAAACATGCAAAAACGCAGCCAAATACACAGCAAGTGTCCTGCCAAGGAATCTAGAGATCCTAGAAACCTGTACAGGTTTTGCTGCAGTGAAAATGTCCTGTGTGCACATACCCATAGTGTTATTGTGCTTGGGAGACACATAGGGAATGTCCGAGTAGTGGACAACCCATTTGAAAGTTGTCAGGAATGTTAACACACGTCCTAGAGAAGACTGTTGGAACACTCTGTTGGTGTGTAAGCAGAGATTTCACATACTGCACTGCAAGAGAAACAAACTGTGAATATGTCTGCAATGGAGCAACACAACACAAAACCAAAAACATCAACAGAATCAAGGGAGCTCAGGGATTTTTACAATGTATTTAACTACATTTTTTGGGAGCAAGTAAAATGTAATCTTTAAATTGCAGTACCATATTCAGGTTGAATGGGACAAAAAATAAGGAGTCCTTTTTTTAAGGCCTGAATTTCTTGCTGATTTAGCTTGGCAATATTATCATATGTCAAAGTAGTGTGATTTTAGGGTTCAAGAAAATTTAACCATGTTCACAGGCGCACGTAATATTAGTAAGAACATGCAATATCTACCTTGATCACAAGGCATGATAACAGTGAGACAATCAGGAGCTTTTAGAATATACTTCCATGGGACCTGCACAGTAGGTATTTTGGGTGAATTAAAAACAGTGGCATATCAGGCCTCATTTATTCAAGAATACATTTACATATTTTTTCCTTGATTGAAAATATTATAGTCAATGGGACTGTTCACATGTCCTTTTTTTTTCTTTTTCTTCTTGAGACTGGAGAAAAAAAAATAAAATGCTGAAAGGGGTTACATGGCTGCAGGGAGGGGGTGCTTGAGAGCCGGACTACGGCTTGCCGTTTTGTTCAAATTGAACTTCCACAGGTCCTTGATCAAGGACCCGTGGAAGTTCAAATTGAACGAAACGGCAAGCCGTAGTCCGGCTCTCAAGCACCCCCTCCCTGCACCCATGTAACCCCTTTCAGCATCAATAAAAGCGAGCACAGAAGAACCGGTGAGTGCGGTTTAATTTCTTTTGAATTAATTGCTGGACTTTCTTCTATTAAGATGCACCCCGGTAACCCGGTAGCCTTTGGGAGTTCCTATGTGGCCATAAGCGGCCACCGCGGTTTGCTGGGTGGTGCACGGCTATTCTTATGTTTTAGCAAAAAAAAAAAATGGAGACCTGGACTGTGAAAACTGACACTCGGACCAAAAATGGACCCAATCTGCGGAGGAAATGGAGACAATCCGCAAATTGACGAACTGCGGATTTACAGTGCAAAGGGTGAAATGTGCAAAAGCTTCAGTATTTCCAGAGTGAAATCCACAGCATTTTTTTGCATAATGGATTTTCTCTGCTGATACGAGCCCTGGGAACTTGGCTTAATCCTTGTTAGCTAGTAATATCAATTCTTACCTTAAGAAATGTCCAAAAATTTTCTACGGTTTTTCCTTGCAGTAGATGAGGTCCTGTGCAGATATGACTTCTCTCCTGGAAACACTCACATGTATATTGCGATGGGGAAGACAGAACGTTCGAATGAAACTTTTGAAGGAAAGATAAGCACTATGAAAAAGCAGAAAGTGAGAGGCCAGCCTGCTAATCTGCTCCGGCCCAGCCGTGTGGAAGTCAGCTGATGAGTGATGATGCATCATACCAGGAATTCACCCAAACCCTCTTCTGTAAAAAAACAAATATTAGGCTCAGTGTGAACATTGGGAAAGCCTACGATGGCATAATGTGGCATCCATCACCCATAGGAGGCTCAAGATGCAAATATTAGGCTCAGTGTGAACGTTGGGAAAGCCTACGATGGCAAATGTGGCATCCATCACCCATAGGAGGCTCAAGATGCAAAACTCAACGTACACCACCCCCAAAAGGCTAAACAAAGCCAACAGTAGAGCCATGGGCGTAGTGACCCATGACACAGCTTTGTTGGGCAAAGGCAGTGGTTAAAGAAATAAATGTAAAGGCTTTATTGAGTCAAGTGATTGAAAAAAGGGGTGATGGTCGATTTTTATGAGTGTGGCCAAGGAAGGGTTGAAGACAAACAGCACACAGGCACCATAAGGAAAAGTCCCAGCTTGGTTTAATCAGGGTTAAGTGACGAATACGTTTGGAAGAAATGTATAGGGGGGTTGTTTGGGTCATTTCGGCAAGCGATGGTGTGGGTATTCATAGAGTTGATGTCAAAATTATTGTGGTGGGTTGTAGATTGAGGGGATGGTCTTGGTTAATTGCCTGATGGATTTTGGGACTCTTTGGCATGGTGTCTCTGGAAGTCGGTGATATGGAAAAGGTTTTCCAGCAATAGAGGTGCCCCCGAGCCTGTGTTTGCGGCTGGGGACACTGATGGACAGGTATTTTTTGGGTGACAATTAGTTCTTTTTAGTAGTGTAAGCAATAAAGAAGTACATTTAACTGTGTTTGGTCCTATTTAATGGCAGTACTGCTGGCTAGCCTACTTATTATTAGATCGGATCTGCCAGGCTTTAGAGCTCCAAGAATCTCCTTAGTTGCAAGTTATTTCTGATTGTTAGATTTGTATAATAAAGGAAAATTTGACCAATTAAAAAAAAGGGCTATGTACAGCGGAGTTTTCGTGACGCCACCCACGGTGTGTGGCTAGGGATGGCCACCGCTGCTGTAGCTCCTCCGGGGTGATGGACAGGCAGCTGGGATGAAAAGGCTCTCCATGGGTAAAGACAATCCCTGGGGCAGTGTAGATAGTCTATGTGTGGGATGCAGGACGACGGGCACAAGGAATAGGCAGACCCCCCCCTTTTTTTGTAGTTTCTCAGTCCTTTACTGGAGCAGATGTTAGATGGAGCTGTCCACAGGTCTTTTGAGAGCAACTCACGGTTTCTTCCCATCCGCTGAGTCTTTGGCTCCCTTACTGCGCTGTTTACTGGCTCCTGCAGTTGTATAAGCTGAGCTGCTGGCTCTGTCTCTGCCTGCGAGGTACCGGTATGACAGGCAACTCGAGTCCTTTCTCTGCCTTGATCTCGGGTGTATGCTGCTGAACTCTCACGGTGTTGCTGTGCCTCCAGTACAGTGTAGCTGGAGAAATTGGAATCCCCGCTTTCCGGTACTGACTGCCTAGATGTGAGTCCCTGCACAGTCTCGGACTCCGATGCGCTTTTCCTCTGTGGTGAACACGGAGTTGCTCAGCCTCCCAGGTGTGTTCCTTCTCCTTTCCTCAGACTCTAGCCCTAGGCCTGGAACATAGCTAGCGAATCTGGGACGAGCTTAGCACGGCTCTTTTACCTCCAGGTCTTCTTCACAGTCCTCTTGGGAACTGCACTAACTTGCTCCTCCCCAGACCAGAATATATAGGGGAGCTCACCCTGAACCTGGGCTTGGTCTCCCCTTTCTAGCCTGGAGCTGTGGGTGTTGTGTGTGTGTGTGTTACCTGATGAGAAGACCCTTTTGTTGCTCTCTTGTGACACCACCACCCAGGGGCAGTGATGACACTGTGGCACTTTGACCCAGGGGTGCCACATTAATATTTGTAGGTGTTAGGGTCAATCAGAGGAGAACAATCTACAATACTGCTGTCAAAACCAAAATGGCATTTATTAGGTGAGGAAGAGTCTATGGATGCCCACTTTGTCTTTATTTTACAAACATGCTGTGCACATTATTTTTGGGTAATTGTAGAAGTATGACACTTGCCCTTCAGCCTCCACCAATTAAAAAAAACAACTTTCCCGTATACAGAGGAGGCAGATGGTCAGGTCACATGATCCTCCATTACTGTGCAGTCTGTGATGTAGGAGGAGAAGAATGTGTAAATGCCACAACATTAGTATCAAGACCCAAAAAGTTTGGGAAATAATAAAGATAAAGTTGCAAGCTCCTTTTAAATATCCCCTGTCATTTCAACAAAATTAATATAACACGTGAATAGCAGAAGCTTAGTTATATTTCTTATTGGAGAACTATGGTTCTTTCTCCACTTATGAGCCACTTCTCCTACTTCCTGAACTCACCAATTTAAATCCATCATCATCAAAGTAATACAGACTTCCAAAACAGTGAGGTGTCAGGTTACACCTCCTGTTATCATTTATCAAGAAATTTTGGGGTGGAAGAAATAGGAGCTTACTGAGAAAACAAACAGAGGCTGAGAAGACAGACAGGTCAGGCTGCAGTTAGTGAGTGATTTGGCCTATCCTAGAGCTGGTTTCACAGTTACACTGCACAGTAATTCTGTTTAATGCCTGCCATGTTGCCGCTACTTCTAAACATTTCCTAAACTGAGAAAGAAACACAGAATTCCCTCTGTTACTGTGACTGTTAACAAGAGACAACATGGCAACTTGTCTCCTCCACTAGCTTAGAGACAGGAGAGCAGAATCCCTCAGGTCTATGTGTGCTGTGTCTGGTAGGAATCATAGCAGTTTCTCTACCCACCAGCTCGGAGACAACTGAAATTTAGAGACAGAGCCTGAACAGAGGAAAGCTGGTGAAAATGCAGGATTCAAGTCATATAATAGTGTTATTCCTCCTGTACACACAGGACACCATAATCTGAAAAGTCACCTGAAGTGATTAGTACATTTTAACCCTTTCACAACCAAGGACATATATAACCCTCCTATTGATGCATCTCCAAGGGACTACCGGGTCCCTGGTCTGTTGTAGTGAGCTGACATCCATTTTCCTCTTTTTTATTTTACTCTCACATTAGCGTATAAAAAAATCGGGCTGATTTTCATCCAGAAATGTTGGACGATTATTTTTCTCGATTTTCATCTTTATGCAATCCCTTTTTTTTCCAGCAGTTATTCATTTACAGTCTTAGGGTATGTGCCCACAGGACGTTTTTTAAGCAGTCCGGGGCAGCGTTCCTGAAAGGGAACAGGTTGATGTAGGAAAACACACATAGGCAAAGTCACTTTCTCCCTGGTACTTTACTGTCAACTTGTAGCAGCATCAAACAAAGTTGACAGTCCAGCATCAGATGTTATAATAACAGTCCAGAAGTGAACGGAATCAGCAACATCAGGTGGATGTGAGCTGACTGTGCTGTTTCAATCCTGTTTTACAGTCTAATCTGTTATATTGATGCTTGTCTCTGCTGCCACCTGCTGGCCAGACCTCTCAATTCTTTCTGCCTTTCCTTGTCCAGCCTATGGGGGTGTGGCTCCTGCACGTGCTGTTGTCTCTTCCTGTTTTGCCCAGTCATTAGGAGACATCTTTACTGCAGAGAGTTCCATTCTCATAGAGCTGGAGAAGCAAAGTTTTTTGACCCACAAGTTAGCGACTGCAGAGACAAGCTTCATGCAAGATTTCAATGCCATGTTTTGGATCATTCATCTATGGAATAAACCAGCATTGTTTTCATCCTAACGTGTGTACGCTTATCTGAGACGCTGCTCCGGGTCCTGTCTGCCCCTCTTATTGGAAGTACAAAGGTAAGAAGGAACTCTCATCCTAGTATACAACCAGCATGCCTTTATCGCCTTTAAGTGGGAACAGAACAGTCAAAAAACTTTGATTGAAAGCTCCTAATAGTCAAAAAACTTTGATTGAAAGCTCCTAATAGTCAAAAAACTATGCCTAAAAGCTCCTATCAGCTAGAAAACTGCCTTACAGCCCAACATCCAGCTATAGCCCTCCATGTGCCCTGTCCCTCTGTGCATTAATCTGCCCAGCAACAAGCCTTGTGTATCTGTCTGGCTGCAGCAGTGCACGTCTGGACAAGCTTGAGGGAAGCTCTCCCACCTGCACATCTTGTATTAGCTCTGCCTGTACTGTTATAAAGAACTGTTTTTATGCACCAGCGGTTTCCTTCTGGCCACATCGCCTCCATAAGCCTGCAGTACACTATACCTCATTACTGCACATCGGCGAACTGCGAACCCCAAGTTTCGTCAAAGCCACCTTGGGGATCCCATCCGGGAGTTCCCGCAGAGCCGCACAGCGATTTTCGGACCCCTATTCAAAAGTTGAGTTTTTTAAAGAGACAGTACACCTTTATTCAAAATGGCCGAAAAGGACCTCGGACAGGCTCCCACTGCTGAAACAGAGCAAATACAACCTGATACCGTCCACGATGAAGCCCAGGAGGCAGACCCCACGTCTCAAGCAGACCAAGTTACCCGACCAAAACGTTCTTACAAACCAACGGTAAAGGCAATTGAAAACTATCAGGCTATGAAAGATGAGCTAAGTGAACGCCTGGAAGAACAGTGGGAACGTGTCGCCTCTTACATGTCGAGACTTGAACCCTCGTCAGGCGACGCCGCATGCTTACAATCTGTTATGGAACGGCTGAACACCGCCCATGAAGGATACAAGAGACTGTCAACAAGGTACATTACCCTTCTAAGAGACTTTAATTCTGATGAATCTCTTTCAGACCTCAGTAAGGCGCTAGAGACGGACAGAGGGAGAGATGCCAAGGTCCGACACGCCATAAACAAGGCCGAACACCGCATCTCTCACCTGCAAGAAACCAGATCACACCGATCGACCTCATCTAAGCGTTCCTCTCGGGCATCCAGGTCATCATCCTCAAGAAGTTCAACCATGAGTGACAGGATACTAGAGGCCCGCATAATAGCAGAGGAATCCAGGGTGAGACGTTCTTTCACTGAGAGAGAAGCGGAAGAAAAAAGGGCAGAAGCAAAGGCAGAAGCAAGGGCAGAGGAAAAAAGGGCAGAAGCAGAAGCAGAGGCTAAAAGGGCAGAAGCAGAGGCTAAAAGGGCAGAAGCAGAAGCGGAGGCTCGAATACAGATCCTTCGGTCACAGATGGAAGAGGAGGTTGCGCTAGCTAAAGTAAGACTACTCGAGCAGGCATTGATCCAAGGTCTTGATCCAGCTAACTCGCCACCACTGGAAACGGATGATCCAGTCGATCGCACCAGAGACTATGTGCTAAACCGGGTACCTGTAGCGACCCCGGTTTACAGTACCGTCCAAGTCAACGACGCCAAAACCCCCAACATACTTCAAAAGGTGCCAGTACCCTCGAAGGCGCCCGAGCTAATTAACGACAGTCGCCGAGAGATACCCTCTCAAACACAGTCACCACCACAAGATGGCAACCCAGCGTTTCCTGGCCCACCTTCACAGCTCAAGCGGTATTCGTCAGATTCTTCAAGGGCTAAACCACAGCTCAACCCTGCAGCAGCATCATTCTACCCGGAAACAGCTCATCCATTCACGCCAGGCGGCCCATACGCCCCAGGGGCATCACGAGTCGTCGTGGCAACAAGTGGTGAGAAGTCGGACATGTCCGAGTTTGCCAGGTTCATGGTGAGCAGAGAGCTAATCAGTACTAGTCTTGTGAATTTCGATGATCGTGCAGAGAACTACAGGGCCTGGAAAGCAACCTTCAAGGCAGCCATCGCCAATCTCAACCTAACCGAAGAACAGGAACTCGACCTCCTGATCAAGTGGTTGGGCCCAGGCTCTTCAAGCCGTATCAAGAGCCTCAGAACCGTCTATGTAGGACAAGCAGAAGCAGGTCTCGCCGCCGCATGGCAAAGACTGGAACGCACCTTTGGCAGCGCGGAAGCAATAGAGAAAGCCCTATTCAAGAGACTGCAGGATTTCTCAAAGATCAACCTTAAAGAAGTCCACAAGCTCCAAGACCTAAGTGATCTGCTCATGGAGCTGGAGCTCGCCAAAAGAGACCCTCGTCTGTCCGGGCTGTGCTATCTGGATTCAGCCCACGGAGTAAATCCAATCGTGGTGAAGCTGCCATACAGTCTGCAGGAGAAATGGGCAACGTCAGTCTCAAGGTACAAAAGAGTGAACGACGTCACCTTTCCCCCATTTATCCACTTCTGCAGATTCATTGACGAGCAGGCCCAGATGAGGAATGACCCCAGCCTCGACTTCCTAGTATCCAACACTTCGGCAGCTGCAGCAACTCCAGCATCAAGGTATGAAAGTGCTATACAAAAACCCAGAGACACTAAGAGAGCTGTGAGTGTTAGAAAGACCGAACTACCATCACCTGCAACGCCCACAGACGAACAGAAACTGTCTCACCACGAGATAAGTCTTTCAATCGTGAATGTCCCATCCACAAAAAACCACACTCACTGACCAAGTGCAAGGGGTTTAGATCCAAAACCTTACAGGAGCGCAAGAAGATCCTCACTGAGCTTGGAATTTGCTTCAAATGCTGCGCATCACTTGAGCACATGGCCAAGGACTGTAAATCCACAGTCAAGTGTGGGGAGTGCCACAGCGAAAAGCACATTTCAGCCATGCATCCTACTCGGCTAGCTAGAGACACACCGGCTACAGTCGCCACCGCTCCCGCTCCAAGTTATGGCGGGGAGCCACAGAATCAGACTGACACACCGCCACAACTGTTTCCTGCTCATGCTCAGAGGTATGTGGAGAGGGCCGAATGGAGAAATGTTGTGCCCGAATATGCCTCATCAAGGTTTATCCCGAGGGACGCCCAGAAAAGGCGATGAAGGTGTATGCCATCATAGACGACCAAAGCAACCGGTCCCTGGCAGGAACCAAATTCTTTGAAGCCTTCGGAATTAGTGGACCATCAGAACCCTACACCTTGAACACCTGCTCAGGCCGCATAGAGACTAACGGCAGAAGAGCCCGGGGATTCATTGCTTCTCCTATCAACGGGAAGACTGAAATACCTCTACCAACGCTCGTTGAATGTGACCAAATACCCAGCCACAGGAGTGAAATTCCTACCCCAGAAGCTGCACTTCATCAGCCACACCTGAAACACCTCGCGAGCGTTATCCCACCTATAGATAACAACGCGGACATTCTACTCCTGCTCGGCAGAGACAACCTGAGGGTACACAAGGTGCGACAACAGTGCAATGGACCCGACTATGCACCATACGCCCAGAGACTGGACTTGGGATGGGTAGTCATAGGAAATGTGTGTGTTGATCGATCAGAAATCGACTCCTTCAGGACCTACGTGCATGGAGATGGGCGCACAACCTGCCTAAGACCATGTCCTCATCACCATGAAGTGAAGGAGAAGCCCCCAGACTCAATACAGCTACCCGATGTCGCTTCTTCCCTGCGTTCCGACAACTTAGGAAGATCAGTCTTTCACGCAACCTATGGTCTGCGAAGAACCGCGTCAGAGGGAGAGCCTGAGTATGGCACAGACGCAAGAGACTTTGTTGAAAAAGACTTTTACTTAGATGACGGGCTCAAATCATTACCCACCGAGGAAGCAGCCATTGATTTGCTCAAAAGGACCCAAGGTCCAGAGTTCCTGCTGAGACAGTCAGAGGAAGCTGTCCAGGAAAACTTCAGCATCCTAGATCCAGATAATGATCCAGATGTCCGAACTGAAGTCAACACCCTGGCCACCAGTGCAGAGGAAGCTTCCAACCTCGGCTGCCAACGTTTTGAACGTTTCTCCAGCTGGACAAGACTCGTCCGGACTGTCGCCAGGTTAGTGCACATCGCCAGATGCTATCGTACAGACCTAAAAAACAGAGACTGTCATCGCTGGCATGTGTGCCACAAACCCCTTTCTGCTGAGAACATCTCCCATGGTGAGTCCCTCATAATACGCCACCTCCAACAGAGCGAATTCGCCACCGAATGGAACTGTTTACACAACAAACAGCAGATTCCACTAAGAAGCCCTCTCGCCAATCTAAACCCGATTATGGACAGTTTTGGCTTACTTAGAGTCGGCGGTCGTTTAAATCAGGCTCGTTTCGGAGTCGCAGAACAAAATCCTCTCATCATTCCCAACAAACACCACGTTACAGTTTTGCTGATCCGACATCACCATGAAAGGACTGAACACCAAGGCAGACAGATCACAGAGGGCGCCGTACGGTCGGCAGGCCTTTGGATCATTGGAATGAAGAGACGTGTAGCACAAATACTCCATGATTGTGTGCATTGTCGCAAAACGAGAGGAAGGCAACTGTGCCAACAAATGGCTGATCTGCCTGCAGACAGACTTTCTATGGAACCACCTTTCACCTACGTGGGCCTAGACGTGTTCGGACCATGGATGGTATCTTCACGCAGAACTCGTAGCAGCCGAGCAGACAATAAGCGGTGGGCTGTGCTATTCACCTGCATGAGTGTTCGAGCCGTTCACATTGAGGTGTTAGAATCCATGGATACTTCCTGCCTGATCAATGCCTTAAGGAGGTTCTTTGCCATTAGAGGACCAGTAAAGCAGCTGAGGTCCGACCGTGGCAGCAACTTCGTCGGTGCATGTAGAGAGCTGAACATCGACACCAAGCCAATCCAAGACCAGCTAGCAGACAAGGGTTGCACCTGGATCTTCAATTCTCCTCACAGTTCTCACATGGGGGCTCCTGGGAGAGGATGATAGGGATCTCACGCAACATCCTGAACTCCATGCTAAAGGACGTTAACTCCTCAAGACTCACGCACGAGACTCTAGTCACTCTTTTAGCCGAAGTCTCAGCCATCATCAATTCGAGACCCCTCGTGCCCGTGACAATGGATCCAGAGGTACCAACCATGCTGACTCCCACCATCCTTCTTACTCAAAAAATTGACAACGCGGTAATTCCCAGCGGAGACTTCACTCACGCCAACACCTACCAAAGACACTGGAAACGAGTCCAATATTTGGCCGACTACTTCTGGAATCGATGGAGAAAGGAATACCTCACCGTTCTTCAAGGAAGAAGGAAGTGGCGACATCCCAAGCCAAATATCAAGGAAGGGGACCTGGTCCTTATGAAAGATCAGACCACCCAAAGAACTGACTGGCCTCTGGGACTTGTTACTAAGACACTACCTAGCCAGGACGGCAATGTGCGGAAGGTGGAGCTAAGGGTCTTCAGGAAAGGTGAGACGAAGACCTTTGCAAGGCCGATCCACGAACTCATTCTGCTGTTGCCCGTAGAGAGCGCCACTACGGGATGAACGCTTCCGGACCTGAACTTTAGCCGTTTTCTTCTCATTTTGGTTTTGAATTTGAATTGTTGTATTTAACATGCCCTTCGTTTAGGTATTGTTATGGACTAATAGTGGAATCCCCAAAGTGAATTCCAGACGGGGAGTGTGCTGTTTCAATCCTGTTTTACAGTCTAATCTGTTATATTGATGCTTGTCTCTGCTGCCACCTGCTGGCCAGACCTCTCAATTCTTTCTGCCTTTCCTTGTCCAGCCTATGGGGGTGTGGCTCCTGCACGTGCTGTTGTCTCTTCCTGTTTTGCCCAGTCATTAGGAGACATCTTTACTGCAGAGAGTTCCATTCTCATAGAGCTGGAGAAGCAAAGTTTTTTGACCCACAAGTAGCGACTGCAGAGACAAGCTTCATGCAAGATTTCAATGCCATGTTTTGGATCATTCATCTATGGAATAAACCAGCATTGTTTTCATCCTAACGTGTGTACGCTTATCTGAGACGCTGCTCCGGGTCCTGTCTGCCCCTCTTATTGGAAGTACAAAGGTAAGAAGGAACTCTCATCCTAGTATACAACCAGCATGCCTTTATCGCCTTTAAGTGGGAACAGAACACTGACCCATTTATGGCCGAGGGGTGGGGAGCAACCAGTGCAGGCACGCCTCTTAGCTCACCTAAGCATGAGTCATAGCCATCACACACACCTGCAGCATGACCTTCCCTAAAGGAGAGAGCCACCCACAGCAAACTTTTAATGACACCGCCAGGGTCACAGACCCTGGAGGGGCGTTTCACATGCGCCTTGGCACACCCTCCTGTGTCAGCTGCCAGGCTGGCCACTGTGCACTGGCTACATAGGACACTGGGCAACGTGGGACTGCAGGAAAGGTGAGTAAAATGTTTGTTTTTAATCTTGCGTTAGGGACAGAACGGGAACACATATATACTAGGATGGGGAACATATTTACCAGGAAGTTGATAAGGTCCTCCATACATTCCAGGATGTGGATCATCTACAGCAAAATTGGGACATATATACCAGGATAGGGAACTTATATATCAGGATGGGGGCCATGTATACCAGGATGGGGACCTATGAGTCGGTCAACAGGGTAGGGGGGTACTCAGATACCGGGATGGATGGTCACTTTAATGGGGGATCACGGCTGGTCGGTTCCCGATTCCTTGCCCTGGACCCTCAGTGGCGGGGGCGGTGGGGAGGATGATAATGATGGATGGGGGAAACGGTAACGTGACGCCACCTGTGGTACCTGGTAACGTGGATACCACCGCTGCGACCGGCCGCTGAGGTGATGGAGGTGCAGCTCAGAGTAGTACAGCTCCCCACAGGTGGAGCATTATCTCAGGGCAGCGGGGGTAGATGAGGGGAGTAGTAGCCATCACCTTTTTGATGCTGTAGGAGCCCTCCAGGCAGCAGAGCAAGTGAGGACAGACACCAGATCAGTTCAAGAAGTTCTTTACTGTGTCCAGATGACAAACAGGTACACAGTACAGTCTGGTTTACTGGGGACGTAGCCACAGATTTGAGGTAACTTAGCAGAGTCTGTCGGTGGTACCCTCTCACAACTTTCAGGGTCATTGTTCCTCTTTACTCTCATTCACCACTCTGAAGAGCTCCTTCACCAGTCCCCTGGTCTGTTACTATTAGGTCCAGTTGGTTCCTTATCGGTACGGACGGGAGTGACAACGAGCAAATCCTCCCGCCACCGGAATTTGGTCCTTTCCCTAACGTGTCCTGGACCTTTTTGGAACTGAGTAAGAGGTACAGTCTGTGGCACTATTGGCGGACCTTGAGCCCAGAGGGCCCTGGTGCAGCCGTGGTGGGGAGCGGGGGGTGCTGTTGGCCATCGGTGAGGATCGGGGGGGCTGGGGGGTGCTGGCGGCCGTCGGCGAGGTGCGGGGGCCACTATTGGAGATGCGGCTCTCCTACCTGCTGAGCCGCGCTGGGTGCATGGAGAGTGCGGCGGTGGGGCAGAGGTGGGGCGGGATCAGGCAAGGGAAGCAGGAAGCTTCCTGCTTCCCTTGCCTGACTCTCCTCTCCTCTCAGTCCCCTGGTCTGTTACTATTAGGTCCAGTTGGTTCCTTATCGGTACGGACGGGAGTGACAACGAGCAAATCCTCCCGCCACCGGAATTCGATCCTTTCCCTAACGTGTCCTGGACCTTTTTGGAACTGAGTAAGAGGTACAGTCTGTGGCACCATTGGCGGACCTTGAGCCCAGAGGGCCCTGGTGCAGCCGTGGTGGGGAGCGGGGGGGTGCTGTCGGCCATCGGTGAGGATCGGGGGGGCTGGGGGGGTGCTGGCGGCCGTCGGTGAGGTGCGGGGGCCACTATTGGAGATGCGGCTCTCCTACCTGCTGAGCCGCGCTGGGTGCATGGAGAGTGCGACGGTGGGGCAGAGGTGGGGCGGGATCAGGCAAGGGAAGCAGGAAGCTTCCTGCTTCCCTTGCCTGACTCTCCTCTCCTCTGACATCGGGTTACGGGGGAGTCGGCTGGGGGCCCCCCTGCAGGCTTGAGGGGCCCCCTAGCCGGTTGGGGCCCTGGTGCAGCTGAACCAGCTGCACCACAGTAGGTCCGCCCCTGTGTGGCACTATGGCTCCCTTCTGTCAGTCCCACAGATTGTCAGTTCACAGTCAGGGATAGACCTCTGACTGCCTTGGCTCCGGTATGCCAGTGTCGACCCGGATTCCCCAGCCAGCTGCAACCGGTCCTGGATTGTCCCCTCCCTTTCTCCAAGGAAGTGACCTCCTGTCAGGACCTCTGTCAGGCACGTCCTCTCTGGCTGCCTTCCCAGCCCTGTCTGATTTAGAATTAGCTCAACTGTCACTCAAGTCTCCTGCTCTACTCTAAGCTCCACCCCCTGGACCTACTGCATATAAGGTCCCTAAGCTAAGGTGGGCTAGTG
Organism: Allobates femoralis; assembly: GCA_033576535.1. Taxonomy (NCBI): domain Eukaryota; kingdom Metazoa; phylum Chordata; class Amphibia; order Anura; family Aromobatidae; genus Allobates; species Allobates femoralis. The sequence goes on along the minus strand of JARQOC010000002.1, from coordinate 40,303,308 downwards.
TATGGGTGATTATTACAGATGCGGGATTTGCGTGACGTCATATGTGAGCCTCAACCCACGACTACCAACAGAGCTCGAACTGTGGCTGCACGTGAAGAGAGTATAAGCTCTATTATTTTAACTGGGTTGATCTAATAGTGGACGATCCTTTTAATCTCAGAAAATAGACATTACGTTGAGTTGCCTTGTGCAGGCAGCTCCTATGCAATTTCTGATGAGATCGCATCACAAAATCACATGTGATCAGTACACAATGATGAAATGGGATTTGTCATATCCTTCAAAAGTTCCACTTATTTTAGTTATCAATTTGAAGTCTTCTCATTGTCTTAGAACATTGCTATTGCCTGATAGTGTCCGCATACCATATCACTAAATGACCAAGCCAATTTTCCATTATGCATGTTGCTTTTACCCCTCTTCTTTTAAGGACCATAACTTTTTTCTATTTATCGACATTGCAGTATAAGGGTTTATTTTACCCTATAATGTGTTAAAAAAAAATGTGAAATTACGAGAAAAAAAATGCATATATGATTTTTTTCTTGTTTTCAATTTTAAGGCATGAGTTGTGCAGTAAACATCACCTGGCAACATTGTTCTCCAGGTCAGTATAATTAAAGCTGATGATATCAACCATGTGTGTGTATGGTGTATGTAAGTGACGTGGAATGCAAACGTTTGGGCAACTCTAGTCAAAATTACTGCTATTGTGAGCAGTTAAAGAGAACCTGAACCAAACTGAAAGCACCACTGAATGCAGCATGTATGGTGCATTCAGGGAAGGTGTATCCCATGTCTGCACCCCGAAAAAAAGTTTAGAAAGTTTAGAGTGAAGAGGTCCGAGGGGCTTATCTGAATTTGCAGTCCTGGCCGCTCGCATGGTCCTCCCCGCCTCCAGCTCTGTGTTCCTCCTCCTCTTTGGCGCCTGCGCCTCAGCATGTCAATTCACACAGGCGCCTCTCGGACCTCTTAACTCTAAACTTTCTAAACTGTTTTTTTCATGGTACGGGGAGAGGGGGGGGACCGACATGGGAGACCTCTTCCTTGTATGCAGCAGACAGTTTGGAAAGTACCAGGAGGGTGACAGGTTCTCTTTAAGCAAGATGACATATTTCCTTTGTACTTCAGGCAAAAAAAAGTGTTTTTGTCTTTTAGATTTTAAAAATTAAAAAAAACAAAATAGACTGATGAGGTTAACGCAGAACTCTTTGGCAGCAATGATCAAAGGTATGTGTGGAGAAAAAAGGGCACATAGTATCAGGAAAAGAATATCTCGCCAACCATTAAGCATTGGGTGGATTAATCATGCTTTGGGGTTGTGTTACAGCCAATGGTACGGGGGACAGCTCATAGGTAGAGAGAAGAATGGATTTAATGAAATTTTTAATTAATTATTGATGCAAACATAACACCATCTGTACAAAAAAAAAAAAAAAGCGGAAATTGAAACTTGTTTGGCTTCTCCAAATGGATAATGATCCAAAACACACAGGAAAAATCCACAATAGATGATCGCAAAAAGCGTAAGATGAAGGTTTTAAAATGGCCTCAGAGTCCCCTGATCTTAATATCATTGAAAATCTGTGGTTAGACCTCATGTAGAGGAAAATATGTATTTCTAGGGTGAATTGAGACAGCAACAGTTAATTGACATTTGCCAGATGTTAATACCTATGTTATTGTGGCGCCCCACTATGTAGGTGCCACAAAAGGGGTACTGCACCCATAAAAGCGGTGCAGTACTCCACTGCAATTGGGACTATGGTCACTAGATGGAACCCTAGAGCTGACACCCACACACTAGGATAGTAGGTGGGAGGGACCACGGGAGGAGAGATAGTGGCCTCTAGGGGGAACTAGTTAGTCAGTGAGGAGTATAACAACTATGATGATGACTACGAGGACCCGGCTGGAGTCTCAGGGGGAAGCACTCCGGAAGCGGCCTGGTGGACCGCCTGGCAGCAGCACCGCCGAGGACCCCCCGCCATCTTGAAGACCGCGGAGGTATGTGTAATCCTGAGACATCACAGAGGCAGCCCCTCACCGCCCCCATACCAGTCCCTGCACAGCACCCGGCCACCCCAAGAAGAAAGGAGCCAGGTAGCAAGGCACAGGGAAAGGGAGGATTGGTACCAGAGGGAGCGCTCCACAAAGAGACTGAGGGATGAATCCCGTGCTTACCCCCCACTACCAATGGAACTGCATAAAACAGGCACGGTCATCTCAGTGTATCACAAGGACGGTTGGGGTTTCTTGAGAGAGCCCGGCTTGTTAGATGACATTTTCTTTTCCGGGCGGATGTAGAATCATTCTTAAGAAAAGGACATCGCCGGAGAGACTTGTATCGAGGCGAACAAGTGACGTACCAACGCTATCCTGCCCCATTGGGATGGTTCGCCATCAGGATTTCCCGCATTGATTAATGATGACCCAGTATACAATAGACTCCCGTTGAAAGACATTGCTTTCCCGTGTAAACAACCCCTTATTCCTGTTTAATGAAGAGTGTGACCCTAGAGACTTTTTATTGAACTTTTCCCGGTTGCGTGTGATTATGTGAAGAGTGGCCCAGCGGTGATAACGCACACTGGACTGTGTTGGACTAAAGATTACCGCTGGGCCCGCATGCTGAAGTCGGTCCCGTTGGGCCAGAACAGTGAATAATGTGTATACAGTTTTATATGCAACGTTTTAAGATATGTGCCTCCCCAGACGGGGAAGAAAATCTAAATATTCGTGTATTGTAAATAGTTTACCCGTTGGTTTGCATAAATATAAAAATGTTTTTTTTTCACTTCCTGAAGGGCGAATGTGATGCTTGGGGACGAGCATGTTCAATCAAGGGGGAGTGTGGCGCCCCACTACGTAGGTGCCACAAAAGGGGTACTGCACCCAGAAAAGCGGTGCAGTACTCCACTGCAATTGGGACTATGGTCACTAGATGGAACCCTAGAGCTGACACCAACACACTAGGATAGTAGGTGGGAGGGACCCCGGGAGGAGAGATAGTGTATCTAGGGGAACTAGTTAGTCAGTCCGAGGCAGACAGTCAGGAGAGTCGGAGGAGGAGGGAGTGTGGAAGGAGCCAGGCAGGTAGCCTTAAAACAAGAGGGCCATCTCGGCTGAGAGGCCCAAGAAAGTAAAAATCCCAAAGAAAGAGGAAGAAAGCAAGGAAACTCATAGACGCAGAGTTAACTTGAATGGGGATGTGAGTAACGGAAAGAGTTTGCCCCTTAGAAAGTAAACCGGGTACCGGAGCCCGCACCTGTGAGATCCTTCAAGGCTCACAGGAAATCCCCTAAACAGGGATATTGTATATACGGCACTGACTCCCAAGGAGCCCACAAGAGGGGAATCGGAACCGCAGTAGTCGGTAACTTTTTATATTAAAGCATAAAACTTTAATACGTTTGAACCTTGTATGTCCTAAAGGAATTCACAGCCCTAGAAAGTGTGTGACCCTGTTGATTGGCTGATAATCCTGAACTAATATTATTAGTTCAGGGAGTCATCGCCAATGAGTGGTGGCAGCATGTTGTGAAGATGGGGTGCGTGGTCTTTGTCGAGGGTGTGATTTATGCTCACTTTTCAGCCTAGAACAGAGGTTGATTGCTGGATTTAGTGTGAGGACATAGATTAACCCTTGAAGATGCAACCCCAAGTCACGTGCTGAGAAGTGGGTATGTGACACCTCAAAAGAGTAGAGCATGCAAGAAGAGCCAGGAATCTCACAGAACTAGAAAGTGAACCAGGAATCAGGAATATTGTTTCACCCGTATTTAAACCAGGACCTGATCTCCATAAAAAGTTTTTTTTTTTTAAATAACTAATTAAAAAAGCAGGACTTGAACTCACAAAGTCAGGGATCAAGTCAATGGCTCTACCACTAGACCAATTAATCTGATCAAAGTTCATCTTAAGTCTCCCCAAAGGTAAACCACTACCTTGGGTTAACCAGTGAGGGTCTGTTAAGCGTCGTAAACCATCTTTCTATAAAAATATATATATAAATATAGATATAAGGGTAGGAAAAGAAGACACAATATGTGTACCTGTCAAAAAAAAACAGTTTAAAATTAAATACAATATTATACATTACTTCTAGAGGACTTTCATTCAATCTGACTCCATAGGTGATCACAACTGCAGGAGACTCGCAGCGGAAACATCTCAGACAGGATGGTTCGAAGGCGGAGGGGTTACACATAATCCCGCTGTAAGGATAGTATAATAAAAAACAACAAAATTTTAATATAACACACCAGATTTCATCACAGCAATAAGCTTGTATTGATTACTGGGAATATTCTTTAGCCACTTGACATAATGATTGCTATTAAAATGTATAGAACTGTTGGTGTCCACTGCCTTGATATAGGTTTTAAGTATTAATTTTATTCCCATCGCGCCAAATGGTTATATCAAGAAAGTTAAAGGGATCCTGTCACCTCCAGAACGCCTCCTAAGCTAGCAAAACATGTCCCTGCAGCATATTATCACTAATCTCACACTCCTTTTGTCTCCTAAAAGCATCCTGTGAAAGTGCATAAAAACGTTTTAATGCTCACTCATTAGGCATTATAACTAGCAGTGACTATATTCTTTAGTCACCAGGGCAGGCTGTTTTGCAGGCTCCAGGATCCACCCTCCCTCTGTCTGTGTGCTCTGCTTGTGCAGGCTTTACCCTCCCCCCTCTCTATCACTCACAGAATGCAAATCATTAGTCCTGCCTTCAGTGTCAGTTTCACAGCAGAACAGACAGAGAGAGGGTGGATCATTCAGGCTGCAAAACAACACCCCCTGATGACTAAAGAATATAGCCCCTGCTTATTATAATCACTAATGAGGGAGTATTAAAACGTTTTTCACAACTTTCACAGGATGCTTTTAGGAGACAAAAGGAGTGTGAGATTAATGATAGGATGCTGCAGGGACATGTTTTGCTAGCTTAGGAGGCATTCTGGAGATGACAGGATCCCTTTAATTGTCAAGGCATCAATTTCTGGGGTTAATTCAATACCCCACTTATTGCCAGTAATAGCACCTAAAAATGATTTCAAGGTATTATTTACATTATCGTAAATGATTATTCCGTCATCTATAAACCTTTTGTACAAGATAACATTCCCATAGTATTCATTATTAAAAACATGGCAACTTTCAAAAGCCGCCATAAAGAGGTTGGCATAAGTGGGGGCAACCTTTGACCCCATAGCCGTGCCCTTAATTTGCTGAAAAATGTGGTCCTCAAATGTAAAAAAAAATGTTTTCAATATAAAATTCATCCCTTCAAGAAGAAAACTTTTTTGAAGATCAGGTATACGGGTGTCCTCCATCGCAAACATCTTAAAGCATGTCAGACCAATCTCATGCTGGATGTTGGAATATAATCCAGTTACATCCATAGATCTGAAAAGGTATGTATTTTTCCACTGAATTTCGTTTCATTATGTCAAGTGGCTAAAGAATATTCCCAGTAATCAATACAAGCGTATTGCTGTAATGAAATCTGGTGTGTTATATTAAGATTTAGTTTTTTATTATTATTATCCGTGCAGCTGGATTATGTGTAATCCCTCCTCCTTCGAACCATCCTGTCTGAAGGGTTTCCGCTGCAAGTCCCCCGCAGTTGTGATCTCCTATGGAGTCAGATTGAATGAAAGTCCTCTAGAAGTAACTGTTTTTTTTGACAGGTACACATATTGTGCCTTCCTTTCCTACCCTTCTATCTATATATATATATATATATATATATATATATATATATTTTTTTTTTTATAGAAAGATGGTTTATGACTCCTAACAGACCCTCATTGGTTAACCCAAGGCAGTGGTTTACCTTTGGGGAGACTTAAAATGAACTCCGATCAGATTAATTGGTCTAGTGGTAAGGCCGCTTTACACGTCGCGATATCGCAACGCAACTACGATAAAAAGTCACGTGGTACGGCCGTTGCAGTTGTTATCGTTGGTGAGTTGTGTCGTGTAAAAGGGCAACGCAACTCAAAAACAATGCAACTATGATATAATTTTGGGATTGTGCAAGCTCTTCAACCGTGCAATATTGGCTAAGTGGTCTGGCATGATTGTGCTGTGTGATAGCGCAACTACAATTTGGAGCGCAACTTCCCCTATACACTCCAATGTTAATTGGTCGTTCCCCGAGTTGCTCAGACACAGTGTGAAAAAGGGGCGTACAACATTGTAGTTGCGTTGCCTGCCGATATCTCCCTGTGTAACATCTCCTATGCGATTTTGGACAAGTGCCAAAAACGTGCGTGCTCCTGTGAAATCATATTCAATATCGGAACGATATTACGACGTGTAAAGAAGCCTGTAGATTCATTGACTTGATCCCAGACTTTGTGAGTTCAAGTCCTGTTTTTTTAATTAGTTATTTAAAAAAAACACAACTTTTTATGGAGATCAGGTCCTGGTTTAAATGCAGGTGAAAGAATATTGCACTGAAATGGATACAATAGATAATAGGACACGCAATCTTTTAGGTCAATCTTTGATCATGGGTTCTCATACACTTGTGTTTTGTTAAATGTATATTGATTTATTTGATTTTATATTATTCAAAATTTATCAGATTTTATCCTTTGGTTTTAGTGTTCAGATTTCCATTATATATAAGACTTTTACTAGATAATTTATATGTTTCAAAACTGGTTTTATTTTGAGTGGGCGTTCCTACAGGAACTGATGTCAAAGTGATGTCATCAACAAGGTGTATTTAATGGCTCCCAGTGAGCTGGACTGTAAGTTCATGCCCTGAAGAAGTGGCCAGGAGGCCACGAAACGCGTCGGCAATTTGTGTGTTCCATGTGTGAATAAAGTGTGTCTTTCCTATCCGGGATCTCCTTGTGGTCGAGCGCGGATAAATCCCGATCTTTTTCTCCTGTGCAACAAACATTTACATGTCACTCTATATATAACATTATATACAATGGGTGAAATAAGTATTGAACTCGTCACCAATTTTCTAAGTAAATATATTTTGGTGATATTTATATGAATTTCTCACCAGATATCCGTAATTACTCATCACAAAATCACATGTGATAAGAAGACTATGATGAAATGGGATTTGTCATATCCTTCAAAGGTTCTGCAGATTTATAGTCTTTAGTTTGGAGTTTTCTCATTGTCTTACAACTTTGCTATTGCCTAATATTGTCAGCATAAGAAAACACTATATGACAAAGCCAATCTTCCTTTAAGCATTTTGTTTTTTTTAATCCCTTAATGACCAATGATCATCATACCTGTCATGGCTTTCAACTGTCACTGCATGTAAACACTCTATTTGGTCAAAGAATGCAGAAAATATCCTACATTTACCACTACCATGAAGTCCAATATGTCATGAAAAATCAATCTTGGAATCACTAAGATCTGTTGAAGTGTTCCAGAGTTATTATCTCATAAAGTGACACTGGTCAAAATTGCAAAAATGACGTTTGGTCCTTAAGGGATTAATATCCCATGGAGATCTGCATTTGGAATGATCCTCAAAATCAAAGTGGAAAATCAATTACAAGCTGATCTAACTTCAATGGAAATGCCTCAAGACAAGGAAATGAGGCTCAATAGTGTGTGGCCTCCACGTCTCTGTTTGACCTCCCTTCAATGCCCAGGCATGCTTCTCATGAGGCTCAGTAGTGTGCGTGGTCTCTATGTGCATGTATGACATTCCTACAACATCTGGGCATGCTCTTAATGAGGATCAGTAGTGTGTGACCTCCACATGCCTGTATGACCTCCTTAAAACACCTGGGCATGCTCCTGATGAGGCTCAGTAGTGTGTGTGACCTCGATGTGCCTGTATGACCTACCTACAATGCCTGGGCATGCTCCTGATGAGGCTCAGTAGTGTGTGTGACCCCCACGTGCCTTGTATGACCTACCTACAATGCCTGGGCATGCTCCTGATGATGCTCAGTAGTGTGTGTGACCTCCACGTGCCTTGTATGACCTACCTACAATGCCTGGGCATGCTCCTGATGAGGCTCAGTAGTGTGTGACCTCCATGTGCCTGTATGACCTACCTACAATGCCTGGGCATGCTCCTGATGAGGCTCAGTAGTGTGTGTGACCTCCACGTGCCTTGTATGACCTACCTACAATGCCTGGGCATGCTTCTGATGATGCTCAGTAGTGTGTGTGACCTCCATGTGCCTGTATGACCTACCTACAATGCCTCGGCATGCTCCTGATGAGGCTCAGTAGTGTGTGTGACCCCCACGTGCCTTGTATGACCTACCTACAATGCCTGGGCATGCTCCTGATGAGGCTCAGTAGTGTGTGACCTCCATGTGCCTGTATGACCTACCTACAATGCCTGGGCATGCTCCTGATGAGGCTCAGTAGTGTGTGTGACCTCCACGTGCCTTGTATGACCTACCTACAATGCCTGGGCATGCTTCTGATGATGCTCAGTAGTGTGTGTGACCTCCACGTGCCTTGTATGACCTACCTACAATGCCTGGGCATGCTCCTGATGAGGCTCAGTAGTGTGTGTGACCTCCACGTGCCTTGTATGACCTACCTACAATGCCTGGGCATGCTCCTGATGAGGCAGCAAATGTTTTCCTTAGGGATCTCCTTCCAGACCTGGATTATTGGATTAAAGCATCAGTCAACTCCTGGACAGTCTGTGGTGTAACGTGACATTGGTGGATGGAAGGAGACATCATTTCCCAGATGTGATTAATTATATTCAGGTCTGGGGAACAGGCAGGCCAGTCCATAGCATCAATGCATTCATCATGTACGAACTGCTTGTTGAGGTGTTGGCTGCAGGGGGACCTTGGAAGTTGATTGTGAGGCAGGGCCAAGACCACAGTGAAGCCCTACAAAAAACAAATAGATTTGCGCCAAACTGCTTAAATCAAGTGTGGGATCGGTTAAAGATCCCCTCTGCTCACCTTCTCCTGTTGTGCCTAACCGCACAACTGGATTGTGGGTTTAGATTTCTCCCAGCTGGGCTCTCCTCATGGGCTGTATATGTATTCATGTATATGAATTGTATATGTTTATGCACTTTGTACAAAATTATAATGAATTGTATAGGTTTGTTAATACAGATTAGATGGTGATAATGGATCTAATCCGAAATCCATTACTCAGATTAACATGAACCCATGAAATCCTCCCTCCCCTTTTGTGAAGTGTATATAAACAATTGTAATTCAGGGTCCCGGTAATCACTTGAGAAAGGCGCAATTGGCGCTGAAACGCGTTGTGGCTAAAGGGATCCTTATACTGAACCATTAAAGCCGAGAGGTAATATTTGATTGAGCCGAGTCCTGTTACTGTTACCTTAGCGCTTACAATATCACTTGTGTTTCTGGAGCTGACACAGTGAAGCCCTGGCCTGGCCAAGCCTACCCTGCACGATTCCTGAGTGCAACAATTGAGTGCCAAAGCATCCTCGTGGAAGGTCAAATAGTTTAGCGTCAATTAAAGTCTTTGGTCTCACAAAACACTGGTTCAATACTTGAACATGGCATAAGAAGGAATATTCACAGTTTTATGATTGGTGGTAAGCTGTCCTCCAGGTCCCAATACCTCTTTGTTATTGAATTCCAACATCACCGGTGGCGACCTTTTCGCTTGAGTCTCTGTCTGAAGCCTACCAAATAGACAATATAGGGGATAAGCATATTCCAGGTCCCTGCCGGAGGCAGTAGATGGCACACATACTGAAGGGGCATGTTTACTTAGTTTTTAGCCCGCGTTCTGGGTCCTGGGCTCTAATCCCGGGTAGCCCAAAGAGTCCAAATGGATTAAAGGTGGAGTGGGTGTTATTTCCAGTACCTGCTAGGCCTCCATTACTTGGGACTCTCCTGGTAGCAAGTTGCATAACAAACCTGTTTATAAGCAAAGCCCTGCCCCGAAGGAATATCACTAACTCTCCTTAGTAACTATCCTAATCTAACCTAGTGTAGATCAGAAGACGGCCTTGTAGATGGCCACAAGAGGGTCATATATATACAATTCAACACATTAAAGGGATCCTGTCACCTACAAAAAACCACCTAAGCTACAAAAACATGTCCCTGCAGCATCCTATCACCATTCTCACACTCCTTTTGTCTCCTAAAAGCATCATGTGAAAGTAGATAAAAACGATTTTATACTCACTTATTAGGCATTATAATTAGTAGGGGCTATATTCTTTAGCCCTTAGGACGTGTTGTATTGCAGGCTGTGATGTGGAGCTGAAAGCAGGACTAATGACTTGCATTCTGTGAGTAGAGAGGGGGAGGGCAAAGCCTGCACACGCAAAGCAGTACAGAGAGAGGGAGGTGGATCCTGGAGCCTGCAAAACAAACACGCCCTAAGGGCTAAAGAATAAAGCCCCTACTAATTATAATGCCTAATGAGTGAGTTAAAAATCGTTTTTATCTACTTTGACAGGAGGCAAAAGGAGTGTGAGATTAGTGATGGGATGCTGCAGGGACATGTTTTTGTAGCTTAGGAGGCGTTTTGGAGGTGACAGGATCCCTTTAAATATAAGCATGGTCACATGATACATGCCCCAAGCCATTTCAAAGAAGGGAAGAAAGTTAATCCCTTCACCTTCTTAGATGCTGACACACTTCAGCCACATGAGGCCTAGCATTGTCATGCATCAGAAGTAGTCCAGTGCCCACTGCACCTGCATATGGTCTCACAATGGGTCTGATCTCATCCTAGTACCTTAAAGCATTAAGGGTACCTCTGACAAGCACATGGAGAGCTGTGCAACTCTACAAAGAAATGCCTCCTCACACCATAACTGACCCCCTGCCAAACCGGTCATGCCGGAGGCTGATGCTGGGAGCAGAACGTTCTCCACAGCATCTCCAGACTCTGTCACATCTCTCACATGTGCTCAGTGTGAGCTGGCTCTCATCTGTGCAGAGCACAGGTCACCAGTGTTAAATCTGCCAATCCTGGTGTTCTCTGGCAAATGCCAATCTCCCTGCACGGTGTTGGGCTAAAAGAATAACACCCACTTGTGGACGTCGGGCCTCATACCCCCTCTTGGGGTCTATTTCTAACAGTTTAAGCAGAAACCTGGATATTAGTGGCTGCTGGAGATCATTTTGCAGGACTCTGGCATACCTTCTCCTGTTCCTCCTTGCACAAAGGAGGAGGTAGCGGTCCTTCTGCTGGGTGGCTACCCTCCTACGGCCCCTCCACGTCCACTGGTGTACTAACTAGTCTCCTGGTATCTGCTCCATGCTCTGGACACTGTGCTGATGTGGCACCCCTATGGCAAGGTGCCACAGGGAGGTACTGCACCCCAAACAGAAGGTGTAGTGCCTCCGTAGCCGTGGATATGGAGGACCCTACAGAGTCTGCACCCTGCATCCTAACAGTAGGCCACTTTAACACAAGGGACTGGTATTCAGTAGGTCCCAGGGGGTGGAGCTTAGAGAGAGGGAGACAGGGAGTGACAATAGTGTCAGGCAGACGGTGTGAGGAGAGCAGCAAAGGGAGACGCAGGGGACACTGCGGCTGTAACAGAAGGGCACCTCTTAGGAGAGGGGTGACCCAGACTCTGAAGGGGGTATTCAAGGACTGGTTGGAGCCAGCTGGGGATCTCACCGCCGGCATACCGGAGCCGAGGCAGCTAATAAAAGGTCTAACCCTAACTGCACACCAGCAAGCTGAGGGCCCGACACAAGGGAACCACAGCACCCCTAAAGAAGCCCAACATCAGTCCCGCAGCTGGGTCCACGACACCGACAAGTAATAGACTTTAGGTAACAGACCACGAGGACTAGAGACTTGGCTCAAGAGGAGAAGGCAGAGACAGAGGAGGGACAGGACCAGGAACGCCATATTAAATGCACCACTACCAGACTCTGGAAACTCCTCCAAGACCTGCGGCTACCAACCCGATCAAACAGACTGTATCGTGCACCATTTTCCACCTGGCGCAAGTAAATAACTGTTTGAGCTGATTTGGTGTCCAGTCTCCTTCTATCCGCCGCCCAGAGGGCTTCTACAATACCATCGAGGTGAGAACTACTACTCCCCTCATCCACCCCGCTGCCCTGAGGTAAAGCTCCACCTGTGGGGAGCTGTACTACCAAAGCTGCATTTACATCACCTCAGCGGCCGGCCGCAGCGCTGGTAGCCCTATTACCAGGTACCACAGGTGGCTTCACGTTACCATTCCCCCATCATCATCACCCCCACTCCGCCATTGAGGGTCCAGGGCACGGAGCCGGGAACTGACCAGCCATGATCCCCCCACCGAAGTAACCCCCTGTCCTGGTATCATTGACAGACACAGCCACCCTTCTTACCACAGCTCGCAATGTTGTACCATCCTACCTGAGCAACATCTGTTGGTTGTGGACACTGCCTCATGTTACATCTATGGGTGAGAGCAATGACAAAATGCAAAAGTGACCAAAACAACAGCCAAAAAGGATGAGAACAGAGTAATGGTCTGTGGTCACCACCTGCAGATTCATTCCTTTATAGGGAGGTCTTGCTCCGATCATTTTTACTTGTTATTTGTTCCATTTGCACAACAGCAGGAGAAATTGATTCACAATCAGTTGTTGCTTTATAACTGGACTGATCATTTCACAGAAGTGATTGACTTGGAGTGTTCAGTGTGTTGTTTAAATGTTCACTTTATTTTTTTTCAGTAGTGTATACACACGACACATATAAATATTATGCAGTGGGTGAAATAAGCATTGAACATGTCACCAAATTGGCTGGTATCGTTATCAGATGCCATGTAGCATTTGGAGAGCCCTTGGTGTACCTAAACAGTGACCCCTTTTTGGAAACTAGACTCTTCAAGGAACTTATCTAGATGTAAGGGGAGCACTTAGAACCCACAGATGATTCACAGAATTTTAGAATGTTGAGCCATGAAAATATTAAAATCACATTTTTCCCACAAAAATGTTCTCTTAGCTCTAAATTTAGTATTTTCACAAGGGTAACACAAAAATTGCACCATACAATTTGTTGCACAACTACTCCCGAGTACAGTGATACCCCATATGTGTTGGAAAACTACTATTTGGACACACAGCAGAACTCAGAATACAAAGAGTGACATTGAAACTCAAAATTGGCTGGAATCATAAGCAGACACCATGTTGATTTGGAGAACCCCAGATGTGCCTAAACAGGGGAAACTCCAAAGAAGTGACCCCATTTTGGAAACTAGACCCCTAAAAGAACTGATCTAGATGAATAGTGAGCACCTTGATCTTCCAGGTGCTTCACAGAATGTTATAATGTTGAGCCGTGAAAAGAAAAAAATCATATTTTTTCCCTCCAAAATGATGTTTTAGCCAAAATGTTATATTTTCACAAGAGTAACAGAAGAAAATGCACCATACAATTTGTTGTACAATGTTTCCTGAGTATGTGTTACACCATATGTTACAAAACTACTGTTTGGGCGCACAGCAGTGCTTAGGAGAGGAGGAGCGACACTGAAAATCTAAATGATCTGGAATCATTAGCAGACACACATGTCAATTTGGAGAACCCCTAATGTGCCTAAACAGTGGAAACCCCACACAAATGACCCCATTTTGAACACTAGACCCCTAAATGAACTTATCTAGATGTGTGTTGACACCTTGAACCCCATGTGCTTCACAAAATATTATAATGTTGAGCTGTGAAAAGAAAAAGAAAATCATATTTTTCGCACAAAAAACATTGTTTTAGCCCAAAATATTGTATTTTGACAAGGGCAACAGGAGAAAAAGCACCATAGAATTTGTTGTGCAATTTCTCTTGAGTACACCTACGCCTCGTATGTGATTGAAAACTACTTTTGAGGCACAGAGCAAAGCTCAGAAGGGAAGGAGCGCCATAATTTATTTCAATTTTAGCTGGAATGGATTGCGGGTGCCATGTCCCATTGGCAGAGCCACTGGGGTGCCAGAATAGCAGCAAACCCCCACAAATTACCCCCATTTTAGAAAGTATACTTCAAAATGAATTCAACTAGGGGTGCAGTGAGCATATTGACACCACGGGTGTATCACAAAATGTAATAGTATTGGGTGATAAAGATAAAATAATACATTTATAACAACAGATTTCTAATTTTGACAACAGGAATAGGTAAAAAAGGGCCCCAAACTATGTTTACACTATTTCTTCTGAATTTGGCAATACCCCACATGTGACTGTACAGTACTGTTTGGCCACACGGCAGGGATTAGGAGGGAAGGAGCACGATTTGATTTTTGGAGCACAGATTTTCCTTTTTATAGTTTATGGACTCCATTTGCAGAGCCCCCATGTGCCAGAACAGCAGAAACCCCAGCAAGTGACCACATTGTGGAAATTACACTCCTCTGGGAGTTCATCTATGGGTGTAGTAACTATTTTATCCCTTGAAAACACCCATGGAGTCGAATGTAGTGAATATTGCAGAGTTAAAAATTGCAAATAAGCCCTTGCAGTGCCCAGTACATTATAGTGCCCATACATTGTGCCCAGCTCATGCTTCTGGAGACACACACCCCATAAATTAAGCAGACTTCCTCATTACAACAATACCAAGCATGTGGGTGTTAACTGTAGTGTAGACTTTGTAGGACTCATGAGGGAGAGGGGCATTTGGATGTGGGAGCTCAGATTTTGCTTGTTTTCTTTTTGGGGTGCGATGAGCCATAGTATTTTTCCAGAGTCTTTGTGCCACCAGTAAAATGGAAGCCTCTATATTTTCATTAACAGATGACGGACCTGAGTGGGGACTTGATTTTTTGTGGGTTGAGTGAGCTGCAATACCAGACACTGCTACAACTGTATGATTGACGTTGTTGTACCTAATAACATGTTAACGATTATCGGCAGGGGCTGGCTGGCCATTGGGGCAGGAGGGAATATGCCCCCTGGGCTGTTCCTCCAACAGCTGTTGAGGGCCATCCTGCCACTATACTTCACCATTCTCCTTCGTGTGCCAGAGTTTCTATACTTTTTAAGTTAAATCTGGCCACCCTAACTCATGGGCCACTGCAGTGTGATTGCCCCCCATGCCAAAATTTGACAGCCAGCCCCTGATTATCGGTCACCTGATTGGTGAAGTGGGACATTCCCAATCAAATATTGATGGCTTATCCTTCAAAAAAAAATTAATATCAAACTTCAGGGAATTTCTGTATGTCAATTTTTGATATGGTTCATGTGTACGTGGTCTATAATTGTCTCAGACATCTTATATCTGCTTATACTTCAGAGACAAGTGATATATTTGTCTTCTATGAAAGGAAAAGGTTAATTGCCCCTATGAGTAAACCTTCGATAGTGACATTTTGGACGATCACCTGAAATGATCATTCTTCGGCAATATCCGGCATTAAGGTTCTGCTTAATCTTGATGATGTGAGGATCGCAGTTTATTACAGAGCACTTACTTTCTAAGAAATGGCCATTTGGAACTATTAGATTTTATTCATATACTGGAAATTTAATTTCTCTTACTTTAGTTGATTCAGGTTTTCTTAATTTCTTTAAGCTGTTTATTTCATGGATTTTTTCTTATACAAATTATCTACCTCCCCCACTGATTTTGGAACAGTTTTGTTTTTCCTCTGTGCCCTTCTTTATGGGCGGGGCCTTTTTTGATTGGCCAGTGTCACAGGAGGAAAAGGTAACACCCACAGAGAGATTCTGTGGTACACGCCCAGTTGGTTGCAGGGAGAATTGGGCACAGGGAAAAACGAAAAACTGTTCCAGAATCAATGGAGCAGCAGCGCCAATTAGAGGAGGTGATCAGTTTACATTAAAACCATCGAAAATGTCAGTGTGGAGCTTGACAGACCCTGGTTGGTGGTTCCAATTTGGCAGCCGTCCCAGACAAATGTCAGGAGACACTGTATGGAGCCAGCCCTTCATATTAAAAGGTAACCTCAAGGACAGGTTATTGTGCACTGACTGCAGTCAATGCTTAGGACTGTACATTACCTCTACTGGGTTACTGTAGCAGTGCAGGTATCAAGAACTATGCGGGCGAACCACAGAAATGAAATGGACTATATGTCATTTCTGCTATATAAGTGCCAAAGGTTGGCGTATGTTTACTTTGCCCAAGCGGTTTATATGATGACAATAAACCTGAATGGACTTATTTAAATGAGAAACTGTGTGCTTAAAGTGTAAATGTTATATCATTGATAAAACAAAACAGCACTGTGCTGTAACCTTAGGTAAATTGATACATTGCCATCTCATCAGCTGCAGTGACGAGCTCACGCACCGTGTAGGGCCCATCGCCTCCCTTATGTGGTTACGTGCCCGTATGCAGTGTGAAGACGGATCTGAATGATAATGATCATAGGTTTGCTTCACACACAGTCTAGTGGGGACACCTTGTGGAATGTTTATGAATGGTTTTCCACCAGATTTCACTTATAAAGTATATTTGAAAGTTTATTAAAATCTTCTGCTCTACATTATTATTAAATAAAAATATAAACAGTGGTTACACTTTAAATATTGCTGCCAAGTGAGTATATCCTATAACATGCTGCAAACACAAAGGAAAAGTGGAGCAGTTTCCTATAGCAACTACCGGTAATCATATTCCAGCTTTTAATTTACTTTATTAAGAAATATGATTCTATGGGCAGCAGAACCTCCATTTACCCCTTGCGCCAGTTTTGATGAATCTCCCGCATTGTGTTATACATCTGATCAGGGGTTATGTTACTTCACTTTTGCATTAATCTTTTGTAATTTGTCAGTGTTTGTTGTGTCTGACACAGTCTCCGAGATTTCCTTTTATTTCCTCTTTTCCGTATCACTTCCTTCATTAGTTCTCATTTCGCTCGATGGAGTCATGGTCCTTTAGCGCAGCCCTAGAAGTTCCCGCCATGTGATTTCATTTCCACTTTTTGATCTCAAGTGTGACACAAAAAATTAAAGATTGACAGAGGGTAGTTCCTTTTGTAAAGATTAAAAAAAAAAAAATAACCCCTTAAAGAACACAATTTTATTTTATCCAAAAAGTAACATAAATTTCTTACTGATCAATTATATTCTCACTACCGGCAGCCACCACTAGGGGGAGCTGAGCAGTTTATTGCATACTCATTAAACATGGAACAGTATTCAGCATGCTCATGTCCTAGTGGTGAATGCAAGCTGTCAAAATGTTTTGTTTTATCCCAGTGGTGAGATTCACTTGTTTAAACAAGTTCTCTCTTTACATGAGAGAAACTGGGGTCCCGTCTCAAGTCATGACCATTTCAGCAGTACCCAGTTACATGGCATTCCCTCACCCCAAAAAACATAAAGTAATGGTCACAAAAAAGGCATAATCACATATAACAGTAAAAATAAAAAACAACAGTGATAACTCGTTGAGTATTAATAATGGAATAGATGTTATTTAAGTATTTAATGAGATTATAAAATCTGTACAGATTCCACAGCATAGCAAGGTAGGACAACTATATCTTCCTCTTTTTCCACCTCCCCCTCCGAAATACAAAGATTTAATGCTTCTAACATAAATACAGATGTAGTAAACTTTATATTTTCAGATGGAACATTATTTTATTAATATAGTCATGCACTGATGGTGGTTCTGGTGCAGAATTCATGTACTGATGGTGGTTCTGGAGTTGTATTAATTTATTGATAAAGATTCTGGTTTGTATTTCTGTCATAGTGGTGGTTCTGGTGATATATTCATGCACTGATGGTGGTTCTGCTGATGTATTCATGTTCTGATGCTGGTTCTGGTACTGTATTTACTGATGACAGTTCGGGTGATGTATACATGTTATGATAGTTGCACTAATGCTATATTCATACAGTTGTAGCCAAAAGTATTGACACCCCTGCAATTCTGTCAGATAATACTCAGTTTCTTCCTGAAAATGATTGCAATCACAAATTCTTTGGTATTATTATCTTCATTTAATTTGTCTTCAATGAAAAAACACAAAATGAATTGTCCTAAAGCCAAATTGGATATAATTCCACACCAAACATAATATAAAAGAGTATACAGACATTACAGTCGGGGATGACAGAATATAAGAGTATACAGACATTACAGCCGAGGATCACAGAATATAAGAGAGTACAGACATTACAGCTGGGGATCACAGAATATAAGAGTATACAGACATTACAGCTGGGGATAACAGAATATAAGAGTATACAGACATTACAGCCAGGGATCACAGAATATAAGAGTATACACATATTACAGCCGGAGATCACAGGATATAAGAGTATACAGACATTACAGCTGGGGATCACAGAATATAAGAGTATACAGACATTACAGCTGGGTATCACAGAATATAAGAGTATACAGACATTACAGCCGGGGATCACAGACTATAAGAGTATACAGACATTACAGCCAGGGATCACAGAATATAAGAGTTTAAAATTTGAACTTTGAGTCTGATTTCATCATCTCCCATAGACAGAATATAGAGTTTCTGGACCCAGCTGCACATTTGTGGCATCTATAAATAAGAATTCATGACATATCTGTTAGATTGCTGAGATGACATCTGATGTGGTTGTGGCCAATCCCAGATAAACGCAACTAAATAAATAGTAAATAATTTAACACCGATCTGCGCTCGCACTCTGCAAATAGCAGACACAGTGTGCTGACCCTACAGCTGTCCCCAGGACTGATGGAAATCAGAAGGACGGTATTATATGTCTGGAGTAACCTCCAACCTTACTATAAGCGGAGGTAGCAATGTATCTCACAACCATGCCCAGACAAGGTGAAATGCTAACACTCTACATCATGGATAAACCAATGTATGCTATAATTACGTTCACCCAAGAGTCAGAAGAAGGTGAATAGCTAATATAAACCTATCACAATCAAGTTATAGTAAAATACAGTATTAAAGCGGATCTAGCAGCAGATTTCACAATAGAAACTGAATTACAATATTAAACAGATGTCTTGGATCTGGGGAGGCTGGTGTGCTTACTTTGAAAACCTTAATAATTGTATAATCCTTTAGGAAAGTTTAAACAATCTTTGCCCACCTAGCCTGATTTTCCTCTTTGCTGTTGCTGAATTTCCACCCTCCTTGTCCGATTGTCAGCCCCTCAGTGTCCTTCCTTAATACTGCTACTGAATCTCTGCCCACCTAAACTGATTATCTGCAAGTGTGAGACAAAACAAAGTGAGGCGCCCCCAGGCCATGGGGTACTCAGCGGAGACCCCGGGCTCTAGTATGCTGCTTTTGTGGAGCCCACTGGGACAGGGTACTCGGTACCAGACTGAGGTACTGCTGGGGATATCACGGCGGTCTTGGTCCGGACCGTGTCCCGGGTTCTCACAAGTTAAAGGGAATATTTACAGGGGATTGTTTGTCGTGACGCCACCCACGGGTTGTGGTCAATGAGGGGACCACCGCTGCAGTGTATTTCTGTCAGGAGGATGGATGGATGCTGCAGGTAAGGTGGATTGGGGCTGCTCCTGACAGAGTGTAAGGTGTAATAAAAGTTCTGTATACCGGGAATCAGACACGGGAGACTGAAATAGGGGTCACCGGGTTTTACTAGTAAGTTCTTTACAGTTCAAACAGCTCACGGTTCAGTTCACATTACAGTTAACTCCAGTGACTCTAACCCTCTGCAGCCAGGCTGTCTTCCTAAGACCCTTCACTCTTTCTATTTAACCTTTCAGGCTTGTTCTTCCTCTACTTTTCCTTGTGGGTTGTATGACGGCAACTCGGTCCCTTTGTATGGCTTCCCCCTATGTGTATGGGCAGCAAGCCGGGTCCTATAGTGTTGCTGAGTCTCCAACCCGTGTAGTGGGAACCCTGACTTGGAATCAGTATTCTCCGCCGGTATGTTCGTGTACCTGCTTGTTGCTTCGGTCATCCAGAGCCGACACTCTTGTCCCAGCCTAGCCTTGGGTAACCCTGTCTTTCAAGGGCTTACCAGGCTCCTTCTGACCCGTGTGATTACCAGTTACTTTAAGGTAAGACATGTCTTCCATGAGCTTTCTCTCCATGGAACAGTGTCTCTGTGGATTCTGCGTCTCCAGGTAGCCCTATCCCTCCGGGAAGTGTCACTTTCTGTCACTAGTCTTGGCTTCTCGGCACCCACTGGCCTACTAACTCCTTCCTCCTCTTTTCCTCTTTTTGTACTAGCTCATCACCTGACCTACCTTCCCACCCACTTTCCTCTAAACCCCACCACCCCTTTCCCGCCTAGAGTCCCAGGCTCCGGGTTGGGTGTGGTGCTCTAGTGGATGTGTATGTCCTGAAGGTGTGTGTGTGGCACTCATCTCCTATCTACCTGGCTGCAGTTCCTATTGTGGCCACCCTGGTCGCAGAAGTGCCACACTTTGCCTCCTGACACTGTGTGGCTGGGAAATTTGGAATTCGCCACCTTCCGTCATTGACTACCAGGATGTGTGACCCTGCACAGTCTCGGACCCGGTGTCCGTTCTCTGCGCTTTCCTCTGAGGTGAGCACGATGCTCCTCAGCTCCCCCAGGTTTCTCCTTTCCTTACTCCTCAGACTCACTCCATGGCTGTTCTAATTCCTCCTCCAGCCAGAACTTTATACAGGGAAGCTCCTCTTAAGCCGGGTTCTAGAGCTCGCCCTTCTGGTCTGGAGACAGGAAAGTGTTGGATGCTGTGCCACCTGAATAGGGAACCCCCTTTTTGCTTCCAGGCATACCATCGGGACCCTGGGGTGCTACAAAAGTGCAATGGGTCTTATCGTATTGGGAAACTTAATACCCTTATGATTGTATGTGCTCACCTGGGCCAGTAGTGTACACCCACAACTGGTGTATGCGTTTGTACAGCTGCTGCTGGATCCGCACTTCCATGTGCAAAGCAGCATGTATACAGAAATCCAAGTAATAGTGCTCCTATGATCCGTGCTGCTGACTCACCGCGGCCGGCGGACTCCGGTTGATACAGGCGATTCTTCTCCTTCCTTGTCACGGGTGGACCGCGCCTGCCGGTAGTGGGGCCCGGTGTAGTGCAGATCAAAATTAAGGACGTCTTGCGGGAACAGATTAAAGGGGATTTAATTTGTTTTCTTCGTGACGCCACCTATGAGAAGTTCGGTAAGGGCTACCGACGCTGCGGAACCTCCGGGGTGATGGACAGCAGCAAGATGTTACGCTCCCCACAGGCTGAGCGGTGATCCCCGGAGGCTGGAGCTGCTCAAGATGTTGTGCGGCAGCTGCGGTTACCTTTAGTTAATGACGGACAGTTCATAAGGAGACACGGACACAGATAGTCTCTGCAACGGGTCTTTACTGTCACCAGCAGGCAGTACATGGCTTACAGTGGTTGAGTAGAAGACCGGGTGGACTTAGCAGTGATAGTGCTCCTCAGAGATCCGCAGTGTACCTCCTTTCTACCTCCTTAGTTTGTTTTTGGCCAGCGTCGCCCAGGAATACCAGGTCGGGTACGGGGAGGCTGCTTCAATGCCCTATCCATGATGTACGTTCTGGATGCTTTGGGGAGCCTTGGATCCCTCAGTGGGTACACCGCTGGTTAGACGACTGGAAACTGGCTGGTGGTGGGGTGCTCCTGTAAAGCTGATCCTCCACGGGGCTGGTTCGCGTGGCAGAGGTGAACTGCTGCCAGCTTCGGTACCAGTGAACCGGCTGTGAGTTGTGGGCACGGGAGTCTTTTGGGAACCCGTGTAGATATGCCCAATCCCGGTAGTTAAGGCCTCAGGTGCAGACACCCGACCGGTGACGGCCCAGGGGCCCGCACGGGGTGCGGAGCCCCCGCTCCTCTCCAAGTTCTGTGTTCTCGGTTCTAGATTCTGTTCTCCACTGTCTAGATTATTGTGTGTTCTATTTCACTACCCTAACACTCCACCCACCAGGACCTAGGATTGGTCCCCTGTTCTAGGTGTTGTATGTTGGGTTGGATCTCAGAGTTAACTATTGCACTGCTTTGTCAGAGAATATTGCGGCTGCAATACTCCCTTGTGACTCACTCGTTGCGGGGCGCCACACTGCTGTTTCAGGAAAAACAACTACACAAGGTTTTGATACAATGGTGTTTATTCCCAATGCATTTCGGTGCTGTCCCAGCTCCTTCATCAGGATCCTGTAGTGTATAGGCAGCCAGTGCAATGACTGGCACAGAGCAGAGGCACCTGAGTAACGATTGGCCAGATGGGTGATCCTGGCTGCTGCATTAAGGATGGACTGAAGAGGGGAAGTTTAGAGAGGGGGAGGCCGATTAACCCCTTCATGACCTTGCCATTTTTTGCAATTCTGACCAGTGTCCCTTTATGAGGTTATAACTCGGGAACGCTTCATCGGATCCTAGCGATTCTGAGATTGTTTTTTCGTGACATATTGGGCTTCATGATAGTATTAAATTTAGGTCGATAATTTTTGCGTTTATTTATTTGTGAAAAAATCCAAAATATGGCAAAAATTTTGAAAATTTTGCAATTTTCAAATTTTGAATTTTCCTTCTGGTAAACCAGAGAGTTATGTGACACAAAATAGTTATGAAATAATATTTCCCACATGTCTACTTTACATCAGCACAATTTTGGAAAAAAAAAAAAATTTTATTAGGAAGTTATAAGGATTCAAAGTTCATGAGCAATTTTTTTTATTTTTCCACCAAAATTTACAAAACCATTTTTTTTAGTGACCACATCCCATTTGAAGGGGTTTACATGACAGAAAACACCCAAAAGTGACACCATTCCAAAAACTGCACCCCTCAAGCTACTCAAAACTACATTCAAGAAGATTATTAACCCTTCAGGTGCTTCACAGGAACTAAGCAAATTGGAAACAAAATAATGGATATTTTAATTTTTCTAACAAAAATGTTCTTTTATCCTCAAGTTTTTCATTTTCACATGGGCAACAAGATAAAATGGATCCTAAAATTTGTTGGGCAATTTCTCCTGAGTACATCGATATCTCATATGTGATCATAAACCACGGTTTGGGCGCACGGCAGGGCTCTAAAGGGAAAGAGCGCAATTTGACTTTTGGAGCTAATTTTCCATTCAAAAAGTGAAATGGCGCTCCTTCCCTTCTGAGGCCTGCCGCGCGCCAAAACAGTGGTTTATGACCACATATGAGGTATCGGTGTACTCAGGAGAAATTGCCCAACAAATTTTAGAATGAATTTTATCCTGTTACCCATGTGAAAATGAAAGAATTGAGGCTAAAAGAACATTTTTGTGAAAAAAAAGTACTTTTTCCATATTCACAGATCAATTTGTAAAGCATGTGGGGGTTCAATATGCTCACCACTCATCTAGATAAGTTCCCTGGGGGGTCTAGTTTCCAAAATGGGGTCACTTGTGAAGGAGCTCCAAAGTTTAGGCACACAGGGGCTCTCCAAACGCGACATGGTGTCCGCTAACAATTTGAATGGAAAATCACCTCAAATTGTTAGCGGACACCATATCGCATTTGGAGAGCCCCTGTGTGCCTAAACATTGGGGCTCCACCACAAGTGACCCCATTTTGTAAACTAGACCCCCCAGGGAACATATCTAGATGCATTGTGAGCACTTTGAACCCGCAGGTGCTTCACAAATTGATCCGTAAAAATTAAAAAGTACTTTTTTTTCCACAAAAAGTTTTTTTTTTTCATTTTCATGAATTAATTTGTGAAGAAACTGGGGGTTCAATATGCTCACCACCCATCTAGATATGTTCCCTGGGGGGTCTAGTTTCCAAAATGTGGTCACTTGTGGGGGAGCTCCAATGTTTAGGTACACAGGGGCTCACCAAACGCGACATGGTGTCCGCTAAGAATTTGAATGGAAAATCAGCTCAAATTGTTAGCGGACACCATGTCGCATTTGGAGAGCTCTTGTGTGCCTAAACATTTGAGCTCCCCCAGAAGTGACCCCATTTTGGAAATTAGACCCCCCAGGGAACATATCTAGATGCATAGTGAGCACTTTGAACCCCCAGGTGCTTCACAAATTGATCAGTACAAATTAAAAAAGAAAATTTGTGTGAAAAAAAAGTATTTTTACCTTATTACGGATCAGTTTGTGAAGCACCTGGGGATTCAATGTGCTCACTATGCATCTAGATAGGTTCCTTGGGGGGTCTAGTTTCCAAAATGGGGTCACTTGTGGGGGAGCTCCAATGTTTAGGCACACAGGGGCTCTCCACACGCAACCTGGTGTTTGCCAACAATTGGAATGGTTAGCGGACACCAGGTCGCGTATGGAGAGCCCCTATGTGCCTAAACATTTGAGCTCCCCCACAAGTGACCCCATTTTGGAAACTAGACCCCCCAGGGAACATATCTAGATGCACAGTGAGCACTTTGAACCCCCATGTGCTTCACAAATTGAGACGTATAAATGAATAAAGAAACTTTTTGTGAAAAAACATACTAGTCTAGTAGTTAAAATTCGCAGCATAGGGGACCCAATACATTTGGGTCTCTCCATGCTGAGGATTCCAGCGCCCTAGCTGCCATGTTGTATCTGGCTGGCAACCAAAAATACTGAAAAGCTCCATGTCATTTTATTTGTAGAATTTAAAAAAAAAAATGACATGGGGCTCTGCCATATTTTTGGTCCAGCCAGGTACAACTTGGCAGCTACGGACTGCCACCAGCCCCCAGCTGCCTCATTGTACCTGGCTGGAACCAAAAGTATGGGGATCGAGCTGCGGAAAGCGATCTGGCAGCACAGGCGCATTGACCCACTATGTGCATCACTGCGTCCGGGCTGTCAGATCGCTTTCTGCAGCTCGATGCCCATGCAAGGAGATCGGGATCCTCAGGATCTAGCTGTAGAAAGTGATCTGGCAGCTCCAGCACAGAGCTGTCAGATCCGGAGGCGGTGAAGAGGAGGAGGAGGAGCGGGACGCAGTGGAGACAGAGAGGCCGCTGGAGGGGTGAGTGGGAGAGGCGATCGCCACTCCGGTGATCGGGGGGGCAGGAAGGGGGAAGAGGGGGGGTGACAGGAGAAGTAGGGGGGCACTTAGGAGGAAGCAGGGGCAGGCAGGAGGAAGCAGGGGCAGGCAGGAGGAAGTGGGGGCAGGCAGGAGGAGGCGGGCGGCAGGAAGAGGAAGCGGGTGGCAGGGACAGGAAGCAGGCAGCAGGAAAAGGAACCGGGGGGGGTAAGAAAGATGAAGAGGGGGCAGGAAAGAGGTGGGGGGCAGGGGGGCAGTTAGAGGATGACAGGGGAGAAGATTGGAGGGTAGGGATAGCAGCGGCAGGCAGGGAAGCATTACAGGCGCGGTTATTTTCACTTTCACTTTTGAGTGCCAATCACCGCGCCTGTAGCCGGGGGGGTGGGGGTGGGGGCAAATCGACCCCCCCTGGGGTGTTGTACAACTCCCCATGTACCTGCAGGCCGAGTGACAGGTCAGTGACACCCTCACTCGACCTGCAGGAGCCCGATCATTCCATGGCCCATGGGGTGGGCCAAGGGTCTGGAAGGGGTTAATAGAGAATTGCAGTAGTCAAGGCGGGAGTAGATTAGGGCCACGGTGAGGGTTTTTGTTGTTTCCATGATTTGAAAGGGGCGGATTCTAGAGACGTTCAGGTGCAAGCGGCAAGAGCAGACGAGAGAATGGAGATAGGGGGTGAAGGAGAGATTGGTGTAAAACATAACACCTAGACAGCTGCTTAGGCGTTATCGTGGTGCCACACACCGAGAGAGAGATATCAGATTTAGGGCGGTTAGTGGGGGGCAGGAGCAGATGAAGTTCAGTTTTTGGAAAGATTGAGTTTCAGGTAGAGAGCGGACATGATATTGGAAACTGCAGCTAGACAGTCATTTGGTGTTCTTTAACCCCTTCAGGGCCCAGCCTATTTTGACCCTAAAGACGTTGGCCTTTTTTGTAATTCTGACCAGTGTCCCTTTATGAGGTTATAACTCTGGAACGCTTCAACGGATCCTAGCGATTCTGAGATTGTTTTTTCGCTACATATTGGGCTTCATGCTAGTATTAAATTTAGGTCGATAATTTTTGCATTTATTTGTGAAAATATAAAAAATATGGCAAACATTTTGAAAATTTCGCAATTTTCAAATTTTGAATTTTTTTCTGCTAAACCAGAGAGTTCTGTGACACAAAATAGTTATTAAATAACATTTCCCACATGTCTACTTTACATCAGCAGAATTTTGGAAAAATACATTTTTTTTGTTAGGAAATTATAAGGGTTCAGCAGCAATTTTTCATTTTTCAACCAAAATTTACAAGACCATTTTTTTAGTGACCACATCACATTTGAAGTCCTTTTGAGGGGTGTACATGACAGAAAACACCCAATAGTGACACCATTCCAAAAACTGCACCCCTCAAGCTACTCAAAACTACATTCAAGAAGATTATTTTTTTTAAATTGCTGCTCTGTTTTATCCATCTATCTATCTAATTTGAAAAAAATTCTTGCAGCACACAATTTTTTCTTGTTATCTGTCTGTCTGTCTGTCTGTCTGTCTGTCTGTCTATCTGTCTGTCTGTCTGTTCTAAGAAGGTGTGAGTCCTAAACATCGCCATACTTGCCTGAAGCTGGTAATAAAGAGCACATAAAAGATCATCTCAGAGTGCTGCGATTTTTCTATACAGACTGTATGTATCAAATATTGCCATTTGAAGCAGTTATATTGCTTTGCACCTAGAAAGAAACCATCTATCATCTATCTATCATCTATCTAGTTATCATATATATTTATCTATTATCTATGTATTCTACCTATTATCTATCTAATTTAAGAAAAAATGAACAGCACAATCTTTTAAAGGGAACCTATCAGCTGTTTTTTACCCCCTATCCTACCACTACCTGTCCCTGCACCTTGCTAGTGTGGCGCCCCACCGGTCATGACGCCACGAGGGGTACTGCACCCAAGCCAGGGTGTGGTCCTCCAGTAGTCAGGAGATGGTAAGTGTGATCATCCTCAACATGCACACAAACAGACACAAGTAGGACCCAAGGGATCTCTGCACAACCCCCAGGGGGGAGGACCCAGTGGAACATCAGTGGTAGAGAGGCGTGGGTGGGAACAGAAGTTGAGTCTTAGCTTGAGTTGAGCTGCAGTGCAGTGCAGCAGAGAACAGCACAGTGAACAGTGCAAGAGAGAACAGCAAGTGTGCAGAGCTGAGAAAGTGAAGAAGTCGAGTCGAGAGAGGAGGAGAGAACCCATGGGGCACCGGCGGAATTTGGAATTGGTATCTACACACAGCAATTCTCCTGCTGTGCCTGCGCTGATGTTCTGACATCCAGCACAGCGGGGCATGATGACATCACTGCTGCCGCTGTGCTGAGATGTTCAGAGCAACAGGATGTTCGCATAGAGACCGGGCAACACAGGAGAGCTGAGTACTTATTTAATCTGTGAGTACGGTGCCCTAAGGACTATGGGGTGCATTATAATAATTGGAAGACTATTGTGGCACCCCAGAGTCCAGTTGGCACGATGACATTGCTTGTTGTGTCACGTTTGAGAGCAAGGGAAGGTATCCACACCAGGTAAGCCCCCACACACAACACCTTCCCAACTCCAGACCAGGAGGGGGAGCTCTGAAACCCGAGTCCAAGGGGATGTCCCCTCCTATAAATTCTGGTCTGGGGGCGGGGTTATGCAGTTCTGTTCCTAGGAAAACTGTGAAGAGGTCCCGTGGACTGGAGCAGTTTAAGGCTTGTCCCGGGACAGTGACTAGCCAGTGTGAGGAACCCGTAGGAGAGGGTCTGAGGAAGTGGAGAAGCAGGTCTGGGGAGTGGAGCCGGTTGCCAGGCTCACCCCAGTGCAGAGTGTCAGGAGCGGACACCGGAGTCCAAGGCCTAGCAGCCAACATCAGAGGGTGGGAGATTCCAAGTCTCTCGTCCACAACGAGGCCCAGGAGACACAGCAGCGCCAGAGAGCTCAGGGAGAGTGGCCAGAAGAGTGCAACCCAGAGAGGGCTCGAGCTGCCTGTCATATGGGCAAGAGACTGTACGCAGGAGGAATGAAGGTCGCAGCTTAGCTACAAGCAGCCAGAACCCACCAAGAGTAGCGCAACAGGGAGGCCTCAGAACTCAGAAGGATTTTTTGTTCTAATGAAACTACTAAAACATAATAAAAGCAATTACACAGGTTTAATATCCTCTTTTTTTATTGTTAGTCTCCTGTGTACAGTTGAACCCACAGTCCGCAGCATTAGTCTGTTCAGACACAATCTCTGTAGCTGTGAATGATTTTGGGCACTTGATCTGAATTCTATGTATTTGTAATATAGAGGGAGAATTAAAGATTTTTTTTCATCCAATGAAATTAATAGAAAAAAAAAACAATACTGTGATTTCTTATACGTTTTTATTTAAAATGACAAATATCACAAATCGGCTAATAACACATGGACCTATCTGGGGTCCCTGAATTTGTGACGATCGGTGCAATCAGATTATTCATGGGGATCAGTCAATGGTGTAAAAACGTGGCCTGATTGATTAGTTTTCTATATTAAATCCATAAAAAATATAATAAAGATGTGGGGCAAGGAAGGGTTTGGGTGGAGTTTCGAGTGGGTGTGATAGGTGCAGCTTACAGGCCAGTGCAATGCATAATGGGACTTGTAGTAATAGAAGCAGGAAGTCGGTGGGGGAAAGTTATCGATTAACCCCATGGGAGCTGGAGCCAGCAATAAGGAGAATAAAAGGTAATATCTCTACAATAACATGTTTATGAGAAAAAAATCAAGCACCATGGATGAGATTTCCTTAGAGCTGCGCACACTGTGCGTCTAAGGGTGCCGCTGAACAAAATGTGCCGCGCTGTGCACGCTGCTTCTATTGTCCTTCTCTGAATACAACCGTTCATGTCGTTTGCAACCTGGAGACTTTTGTTTTCTTTTTGCCGCCAATTCAGGACACTAAAATTATTGCAAAAGGCAGACCCCAAACTAGCCTTATTCATATTGATGTACCCTGCAATATCAATACTTTTATAAAAATGACTAAAGTATTCTAGACGTGAGACCTTTATACCACTGACACAGACAGAAGAGGGCCCCTGTGCAAGAACAGTACATGGGGCCCTTTTTAGTCCAAGAGCTCATCAAAATGCTCAATTCCTCCTGCTTTGGAGGTAAAGATGGGCCCCCTTATCTCTTGGGCCCCTGTGTGGCTGCACAGATTGCACCAATGATATGTCCGCCCCTGCTTTATACACAATATCATTTTTTATTGCACATCAATAGCACAACTGCACTGCGACTCCCCAAAAATTCCAGATTCTCAAATTTCGGTGCATGAAAATTTGGCCTCATTGGCAGAAGTTACACAGTGACTGTCCGAGAAAGACGTCTGTGCAAGGAAGCAAATAGTGCGGGTGAATGGGGTCATTGTGACCCCTCAAGCCAGTCTAAAAAAAAAAAAGAGAACCTATAGGATTTTGTGTGACTTGCGAGTCACAATGTTGGTTGTCCCATTCACTTGCCCTGTGTTGCAGTGTATTGCATCCTTTGATAGGGACCTGTACTGCAGTCAACGTCACCATGTAGCTCCAGCCTTTGGCATCATTAAGTTTTCCACATATAGAACTCGAAGCCACTTATTCTATGGAGATGTTACCATGTCTGTATATTTGCCAATCCTGTATTCCTCTATAAAACACAAAGATGTTTGATTTTTATGGAATTCAAAGTGCAAGTGTATGGGTCAGTGGAAAAATTGGACAGCGCTTTGAAGCCATCTGTGTGTTGTTCAATTTTCACAGACTTTTTAATACGAAAAGTTTTCTAACGTTCCATCAGTTTTTTTAGGCTTTTTTGATATGAAAAAAAAAAACTGATGGTAAAAAATGGTACTCTGACCATTAAAAATGAATGGAATGAGTGCACATGATCAACCACCGCCAGTGGTGTAACCTGAAACTGCGCCAATGTGAAAGCTCTAACGGTGCCATCAATTATTGCAGATCTTTAATAATAGTGGTCTTTTGCTATAGGCCAAAAGGACTTTTAGGGCACTTTAGACTCCAGGGCCTAGCTCCTAGGGCCAGCATCAGCACCCGACATACCCGGGCAAGTGCCAGGGCCCTGAACAGCTGGAGATCCCACTGGCCATCAGGTTCAGGCAGCCCTGACAGCCAGGGGCCCATCAGGGACAGGCAGCCCTGACAAGGAGGGGCCCATCCTGGACACACAGTCAGCAGATGAGTACTGCCACAGGGCTGCCAGTGCACATGGCTAATTTGCATGCGATGCAAATTAGCCATGTGTTCGCCCCTGAACAGTGGAGCTTCCTCCTTTGTTGACTGCAGCAGAGTGATGAGTCACCATCCTGCGACCTCAGCACACTGGTGCAGCCATGCAGGAGGGAAGTGCAAGCTGGAGCCTGCCGCAAGTAAGTGGCGGGGAAGCATCTGAGGAGGAGAGGAGCCCTGGGGGAGCAAAGGAAAGGTGAGTATAATCATTTGTTTTTTTTTACTGTGAGGCCAGGATTGGGACATATATATTCCAGCAGGAGAACCACCATATTACATATTATCTGGAGGCTGCTGCTGGAATATATGGAAAATGTGCTGGGGTATATGGAGGCTGTGCTTGCAGTATATGGAGGCTGTGCTGAAGTATATGGAGGCAGTGCTGGTGTATATGAAGGCTGTGCTGGTGTATATGGAAGCAGTGCTGGCTGTATTTGGAAGCTGCTGCTGGGGTATATGGAGGCTGTGATGGCTGTATATGGAGGCTGTACTGGGGTATATGGAGGCTGTGCTGGGGTGTATGGAGGCTGCTGCTGGGGTATATGGAGGCTGCTACTGGGATATATGGAGGCTGTGCTGGGTTATATATATATATATATATATATCTGGAGGCTGTGCTGTCTATCTAGAGTCTGCTGCTGTGCTGTATATATATATATAAATATATATATATATATATATATAATATGGAGGCTGTGCTTGGCTGTATATATATGATTTGGAGGTTATGCTGTGTTGTATATATAATATGAAATCTGTGCTGGACTATATATATATATAATATGGAGGCTGTGCTGGGCTATAAATATAATATGGAGGCTGTGCTGGGCTGTATATATAATATGAGGCTGTGCTGGACTATATATATTATTTCGAGGCTGTGCTGTATATAAAATATGGAGGCTGTGCTAGGCTATATATATTATTTGGAAGCTGTGCTGTGTATATATAATATGGAGGCTGTGCTGGACTACATATAGTATTTGGAGGCTGTGCTGGGCTATATATATTATTTGGAAGCAACTGCTGGGCTGCCACAGCCTATAAATAATATATACAGCATTGCACAGCCTCCAAATAATATATATATAGCCCAGCCAGGGGCATAACTACAACAGGTGCAGGGGTTGCGATCGCACCCGGGCCCTGCCGCCTAGGGGGGCCCCAAAAGTCCCTTTGGCCCATAGAAAAAGACTAATACTATTAAAAATTTGCAATAACTGGGGGCCCCGTTGGAGCTTTCGCATCGGGGCCCCAGGGCCTGATGTTACGCCACTGAGCCCAGCACAACCTTCAAATGATAAATATAGTCCAGCACAGACTCCAAATAATATATACATCCTGCAGCCTCTATATTATATATACAGCCCAGCAATCTCCATATTATATATACAGCCCACCCAGGAACTTCTATATTAGACACAACCCGCAGCTTCTATATTATATTAATGAATCATGGTCTGTGTTAAAGGGACCCACTGAGACTGGTTTGCCCAGGGCCCACAAAAACCTGGAGCCAGCCCTGTGTACTGGAATTCATTTTTAGGCTCCATTGACTTTCAGTGGGGCCGCAGGCACTTGCAGGTGCATCCAGTTTTGCACTTTTTTCCCAGATCTGTGTGTTCACATTTTTTTTCATAGACCAAAAATGCAACTAGGTGCTTTTTTGGTTTGCGTGTGAAAAACCATGAACACACGGATCTGGGATGGCTTCACAATAGGGTTCTATGCTGGTTCTGGACCCCTGAGTTTTGGAACTGTTCATGCCCAGAATGCAGTTACAAATGACACACCCTCTTAGGGGGCATTTTGTTTATCCCCGGATCCAGGAAGAACAGGTACACAGCCGGAAGAAAGTGTCTGTTCCCGCAACAGTATTATCACTGATCCATGAGACAGACCAGTGATAATATATGTGTGGGAGCATCCATTTTTACAATTCCAGGGGTCCAGGGTAAAATCTGCATCCTTGGATTGCAATAAATGCTAATGTGAAACAAGCCTTATCTGAGAGCAGCATGATGTAGGCAAAGAGACCCTGAATCCAATGATGTATCCACATAGATTACTGGGTGCAGTGGTTCTGACACAATCAGAGTTTTTTAGATTTAGCAAATTAGCAATGCAACAGAGCTGGGAAGCCTGCCCCTCCCACACCAAGCTGTGTACGTACAATGTCTGTAGTCAGAGAGCTGCCCACACCTACACAGGCTCTGTATGTACAATGTCTATAGACAAAGAACTGCCCATATCAGGCTCTGTATGTACAATGTCTATAGACAGTGAGCTGCCCACACCCACACCAGGCTCTGTATGTACAATGTCTATAGACAGAGAACTGCCCACATCAGGCTCTGTATGTACAATGTCTATAGACAGTGAGCTGCTAATCAGAAGGGGGCGTGCCAAACTAGCTGACCTCTAGCTGACCTATTCCAACAATGATAATGTCCTGAAGCTAAAATAAACATTGCAAGTGAAAATCAGCACACAGTGTAACAAGGGACCCGTCACTGAAATCTGTGAGTTTAGTTAACATAGCAAAAAACCTGCTGACAGACTCCGTTTAAGGGGTTGAGCCCCTGATGACAATATAAACTGTACTCAGGCATTTTTTATTGAGAATGATTGCTGTAACTGGTTTAGGATGTACGGGCTTCTTAGTGATTAAGATGTGTCCGTTATTCTGAGTATTTTCATCTGATATAAAAGTGTTGTATTGTGTAATCTTCACTTATAAAACAGAATACGCTGCATTATTGCTAATACTGCTCATGTCTCATTATAGCAATTCACTCATCTGTATTTATTGCACAACAGCCTATATATAGAGACATCCTACTGGAAGATTTCTGCAAGACACAGATGTTCTACCGAACTGAAGAAACCATTGCAACACAATGCCTGTAAATGTGCAGGCGTCAGTATGGAGGATCAGGAAATTCTCTCCTAATGTGCTGACCCAATAGGTTTCTACTTTATTTGTAGATTTTTTATCATAAATGGATATTGTTTATTCATAAATCTGCAGATATTGATAGTATATTCTGAATCTCAGACTAAATGCTAAGAAGTCTTACAAATTGCTAATATGCTTCATGTATCGATTTCTAGGAAGCTTAATTTATATCTGATGTTTCAGGTAGCTTTCCAGAATATCCTTGAGGATTTCCTCTATTTCAGGCCATTAGATGACTAGTATTCTTATCAGTTTTCACTACCTTGCAGTTGTCTCTGAGCTAGTGGGTGTTGATTAGCTGTTATGATGTCTCCCATACACAGCACACACAGACATGAGGGTTTCCTGCTCCCATGTCATTATGTAGCACAAGTTCAGAAGCAGTAGGAAGATATTCTACAACAGTACTGAGCATTGTGACTGTGAATCCAGCAGTGGAGTGAAATACATTTGCTGAAAGCTGCAGCATGATCTGCCTGAGTCTCCCTGGTCTCTTACTGTTCTCCTTACTCCTCCTAACATTTGTAACCTGACACTTTGACCAATACAAATTTGTGATGTTTTTTATTTCTCAGAGTAAATGATAAATTCAGGAGGCAGGGGGGAGACGTGGCTCATTAGTGGAGAAAAAAAAGGCTTTGTGCATCTACTTCTACTTGAGCAAGTTTGTTACAGCGATAGTGATCATTATAAGTTTTATGCAGTTTTCCACTTATTGGCTATGCTTAGATCCTCCGTACCACTGACAATTAGAGGAAAGGGGTTTCAATTATTGTGGATCAAGGAACAGAAGTGTGAGATGGCCTGTTACAGCAGACAGCCCCCCTTAGCCCTCATTTCTTTAATGGGTTGAGCTGCCACTTTCAGCAAACTGTATCACAATTCCTGGATGGAAGACTACTGCTCCAAAAAGGAACCGGGGTTCTAGGGATAAAAAAAATCCTGGAAAACCCCTTTAGGTTTTTCATTTAATAGGGTATTTATTTTATTCATATACCCTATGATCTGCATTGAGAAAGCTGAATTCCCTGTTCAATATCCCCATATTTTGCGCTAATTAACTACAAAGAGTGATTTGATCATTAAATATGTGTTACACTGGCAATCTATGAATGGGCGTTATATTAGGATTCGAGGGAAGATACCAGGGAATTCATGCTCCCCAAGCCATGATCAAATGACC
The DNA here is from genome assembly GCA_033576535.1 of Allobates femoralis. Lineage (NCBI taxonomy): Eukaryota > Metazoa > Chordata > Amphibia > Anura > Aromobatidae > Allobates > Allobates femoralis. Next base: position 40,268,990 of record JARQOC010000002.1, on the reverse strand, counting down.
ACTTGGTATGGGTCCCCTAATCGGGCAAATAAGGAAAGAACACTCTGTGACATCTTTGTTGGTGTCTGCCCCCTCTTTTGTTTTTGTCTCTGAGTGGTGCCGCGCCTTCTCTATTGGTTCCGTGTATTAAACATTCATCTAATGTCCCTATCCTCATCAACTATAAAGATGAGATGCACAATGCTGTTCCATATCCTCACAATACCTGTAATTCAGTGTGACACTGGAGCTGTTCTTTTGGCTCCCCCTCTCTTCTGGGATGTTACATCACATGTATGGATGTGTGGTCTGCTCCATGTTGTTGGTGTACACCAGCCCCCTAATAACTTCTCCTTTGCCTCAGCCCGAGAACACAGGGCATGATCACATCCCCACCATGCCCCCTCATGTAAGAGAGAACAGAAGGAGATATTGTCAGGAGGCTGGTTTATACAACAGTATGGGGCAGACCACACATCCATACATGTGATGTAACATCCCAGAAGAGAGGGGGAGCCAAAAGAGCAGCTGCAGTGTCACACTGAATTACAGCCACTGTGAGGATATGGTACAGCAATGACACCTCGTCTTTAGAGTTTATCAGGGCAGGGACCATAGAAGAATTTTTATCTCCCTGGAGAATCCCTTTAAAGCTTATTTCTGTCTCTGGTTTAAGCCTGGTGATTTGGGTATACTACTAGATCACAGACTGAACACGAGTCAAGAGTATGATGCAACAGCAAAAAAGGCAAACACAATTCTGGTATGTATTAAAGGGATACTATCAGGTCATTTTTCAGTATGATACTAATAATACCCTTGAATAGGTATTGGGCAGACCTTTTAAAACATATAAAACCATTATTGTGCACTTTCTAGTTCCCATGTTATCAGCATCTTCAGACCCTACAAGGAGCTGGTACATTAGTTCTCTCCATTACATTTTCAACCAAATAGTCCAGTTCCTGTATAAGTGTTATTTAAATATCCAAGGTGGATCCAGTCGCCACAGAGGTACTGCACCCCTGTTATGGTGTAGTATCCCACTCTCGGGTAAGAGGGGTACAGACCGGTACCGGGACACCCAGGCCACGCACTAGGAGCCATTGTAGTGGGTCTGGGTTGAGAGGAAGTAGTTAGAGGGAGCACCTGGGAGAAGTAAGGTCAGGAAGAACACACGTAGATGACATGGGACACATGACTAGGGGTATGAATAGAGCGGGAAAGACCTAGAACGCAGGAGAGACAGTTGAACAGTTGAGGAGAGAGTTGACCAGCTGAGCCGAAGCGGTAGAACAGCTGAGGAGAGACCGTTGAACATCAAGATCGAGTTGGAGGGAAGCTAGAGCAAGTATGCCTGAGAAGTGTCTAGAGGACTAGAGCTAGTGGGAGCTTATCCTGAGACCAGACTAAGGGAGCAGAAACAACACCCAAGTGGCTCCAGGAGTAAAAGAGGGTCCCAGAGGCACGGAAATTGAGCAATCCACCCATGGGGCTCATATCTATTGTCAGGGGCAGGCAAGTTGAGGGACCAGGCCGCAAGAACAGAGGCACCGGGAACCCCAAGACTGGTAGAGAAAACAGACCAGGCTCAGCTAGCAACACAGAGGCTATGGAACTTCCATGGGAATACAGTCGACTACCGCACAATCTGCTGAAAAGGTGGCAACCATAGGGCTATGGGGAGACTCTGCAGGTTAACCCCCTAAGAAAAGCCCACAGTCACTGGCTCAGAGCTCTGTATGGCAAGGCGCAAGGCAGGAGGCCGAGGCAATTACTGTGTGAGACAACCAGGAAAGGACAGAGAAGGGGTGCCGGTTACGTACCATCCTACTACCCAGGAGAAGCTGGATCTCTGTCTCCGAGAACCCAGTGCTCAGCGGGCTGGTGCCTAGTATCAAAAGCACCAGAAACACAACTACCAACTTACTCAGGTACCTCAAGCTGCCCTTGGGGTCATCCCTACCTGTAGAGGGCTTATGAAGATTGCTGCCTCCCAACCATCGACCCCTAGGAGAACTGTCGTGCAGCAGCTGCCATCTATAGCTGCAACCTAGCGTCACGTAAAAATACAAGTATCCCCAGATCCAGTCATCCCTGCCCAAAATGAACCCTCCATGCCAGATTACCTTCCCTAAGAGAGAGAGACACCCAAACTAAACTTTTAATGAAACCACTAGGGTCACGGTCCTTGTGATCCCTGTGATGAAGCCTCAAAACCCGGTTCTGAGTATCCTAATGCCCTTGAGGGGCGTGACACACAACCATTCAGGCTTGTGTTCACTCCCTCCCCCCTCTGTGCTCTGTGCTGCGAGGGAAGGGGGGTGTTGTACTGCAGCCTGTAAGATTTCTATGTGTATATATAAACTTTGTTTTTCCTGCAGACATGTAATGTATGTATCTGCTGAGCAAATGATCAAATGTTCTTATCACATAGAAATATCTCAGAGCACACACTACACATATGTCTCATACACAATGGCATGAAGAGCTGCAGCTAAACTCCCCCCTCCTCCTGCCTCCTCTGTGATCTGTCTGTTGTGTGACTCATTCACAGGAGACAGAGAAGGGAGGCAGACAGTGTCATGAAGCATGAATATTCAATCATTGAGTGGGAGTGGGCAGCAGAGAAATCACTGTAAGTGACAGAGGGAAATAATCTTTTATTTTGAAGTTTACAGAAGATAGGAGGGAAGCATAAATAATGGAAATATATGAATAGAGAGAGCTTAGAGGAAGGAATTAGAAAATGAGAGCAGTTACATATGGATTTTTGGCCTGACAGTTTTCCTTTAACAGAAGCATACAGTCTAGATCACGTGAAGTCCTTGTCATCCTCTACTCCTCTTTGGTCAGACCTCATCTGGATACTGTGTCCAGTTCTGGGCTCCACATTCTTAAAATAGACAACAACAAACTGGAGTAAATTCAGAGAAGAGCGACCAGAATGGTGACCGGTCTGCAAACCATGTATATGAGGAACAGGTAAAGGATCTGAGAATATTTAGCAAAAAAGAAGACTGAGAGTAGACTTAATAGTTGTCTACAAATATCTCAAGGGCTGTCACACTGTAGAGGGATCAGCTTTATTCTCATTTCCACAAGGAAAGACTGGAAGCAATGGGATGAAACTGAATGGGAGGAGACACAGATTAGATATCAGAAATAAAACCTTTGACAGTGAGGATGATCAACGAGTGGAACAGGCGACCACGAGAGGTGGTGAGTTCCCCTTCAATGGAAGTCTTTACACAGAGGCTGGACAGACATCTGTCTTGGATAGTTGAGTGAATCCTGCTTTGAGCAGAGGGTTGGTCCAGATGACCCAGGAGGTCCCTTCACCCTCTATGATTCTATGACTAACACTGGAATAGGCTTCTGCTTTTTAAGTTCCTGTACCCCTTGCTCCATCCTGCCAGTAATTACATTCAGCTTGACCTGGTCCACATTACTCCTCCTGCTATTGTTATTATTATTTCTGAGTCTATGTCTGACTTTGGCCTCCTGCTAATGACCCAGTACATTGACTATTCCTGACACTAGTTTGCTCCACCAGATAGCAGCCTACTCCATGACCTCAACCGAGAAGCCCCTGTGCAAATCCAGATCCCTGTACAGGGGTTAAAAGGTGGAAGACAGGGCAAGACCTGGGAATTGGTAGATGGAGTGGCTAATGCTAAGCCTGTCCATGAAAGATTACCACGAACAGTGGCCTCATTACACATGACAAAATTAAGTTCATATAATGTACAGTGTAATTGGAAAATATACCCCCTAGGTAAGTTGTTTTTCCTACATTTGATGGTGACTGATAACCTTTTTATTTATTTTGTGTTGGACATAGCAGAATTGGGCTTTGCTTTGTGATAAGTTGCACTTTATGATGTTTTTTCTCTGCATTCGAGTGGTAGGATTTGTGCCCTCGTACTATTCTAGACCTAATGTAGGAGATATCCTGGGAAAGAAACAAGAGAACAAGTGGAGCCGATGTAACGTTTGCCTTTAATTCCAGTCTTTGGCATTTGCCCATATTACAGGTAAAGTACATATGTTGTAGACCAGTGGAATATAATTAACATACAATATGGCAAATGTGTTGTTAACATGATTCTTCAAAGTAACAAAGCACCATAACAACATTTCCCAACATTGATAATTGCATTTTTTCCACATTGGCAGACATTATAAGGGGTGAACCCACACTTACTCTTTGGCTGCCCATCTTATAATTTACAATATACAATATCAAGTTTTACTAGACAATCACAATATACATTTATATATATACACTAGACGGGGGCCTGATTGTATCGCATCGGGAGAGTCTAGAACTTGTGAGATTTTACGTTAGTTCAACTATATTATTTATGTCACCGAGTACTACAGCACATCAGCAGGTGTACTAATATGGTGGCCATTATACCCTGAGTACTACAGCACATCAACGGGTGTAGTAATATGGTGGCCGTTACACCCTAAGTGCTACAGCACATCACCAGGTGTAGTAACATGGTGGCCATTATACCCTGAGTACTACAGCACATCAGCAGGTGTACTAATATGGTGGCCATTATACCCTGAGTACTACAGCACATCAGCAGGTGTACTAATATGGTGGCCATTATACCCTGAGTACTACAGCACATCAGCAGGTGTACTAATATGGTGGCCATTATACCCTGAGTACTACAGCACATCAGCAGGTGTACTAATATGGTGGCCATTATACCCTGAGTACTACAGCACATCAACGAGTGTAGTAATATGGTGGCCGTTACACCCTAAGTGCTACAGCACATCACCAGGTGTAGTAATATGGTGGTCGTTACACCCTGAGTGCTACAGCACATCACCAGGTGTAGTAATATGGTGGCCGTTACACCCTGAGTACTACAGCACATTAGCGGGTGTAGTATTATGGCGGCTGTTACATCCTGAGCGCTACTGCACATCAACGGGTGTAGTAATATGGCGGCTGTTGCACCCTGAGCGCTACTGCACATCAGCAGGTGTAGTAATATGGCGGCTGTTACACCCTGAGCGCTACTGCACATCAGCAGGTGTAGTAATATGGCGGCTGTTACATCCTGAGAGCTACTGCACATCAGCAGGTGTAGTAATATGGCGGCTGTTACACCCTGAGCGCTACTGCACATCAACGGGTATAGTAATGTGGCGGGTGTGTTAGCTATGATCTGATAGTAGATGCTAGACTATATGTGATCCTTCCAGGTCTGACATCACGTGATCAGGGCATGGTTGAGGGGTGGCCGCAGGCGTCCTTGCATGATTCTAGTGGACGGGAGCTAATGTCTCCTCACTCACCAAAGAAGCTCTCCACACCCACCAATGAAGGCGGTTACGCCTTCTGAATGTATGGTGCTCTGAGGTGGGTGTGACCATGTTAGTATCAGTAGCAGTGTAGCCTATGCAAGGGGCTCTTGGGTCCCCCTGCCCCCCCCCCTTCATCTGCGAGTCTAACTCCCAGAACTCCGCTACAATTCTAATAAAGTCCATGCCCAGTCTCTTCCTAAAGTAATGACTGGGGGTAGCAATATGGCAACTGCTACAGCCGCTACTGCGCATGACCATGTGTACAAAGATGGCAGCCGCATCAGTTACTGTGCATGAGCAAGGAAAGCTGCTATCTTTCTTACAATCTGGCCAATCAGAAGATACCTGGGTCTGTCTGCTCTGTGGGGAGTGTCCTCTAGGTGGCGCTATTTTGAAGACAATCTTACAGACAGACTAAGGCTTGAATGAATGGTCTGAATGGTTTGATCTGTGAGTATGGAAACACATGGGCTTACATAGGAGCCGTGTATGCAGACATTTGCTTTGTTTTTTCTCAGATCCATCGTAAGTGGTTGGCCAAAATATTCAAAACAAACGTTCAGAAAACGTCTGAACCCCTCAAATTGTAATACCAATAATAATATGACAGGTAGACTGTGAAGACATATACTGTGTCTACGGCAAACATATCACACACATACCTCTGATACAGTACACAGCTAACAAAGGTAAATTACATTGAATACAGGATGGAAGTGATATTCGTAGGTTACAGATCACTGGTCATACATTCTGTAGATACAGGAAAAAAATATTTAAATAGTAATTACATTTTGATAAGTGTTTCTTTTTATATTTTATAGCCCTTTAATGCTCTGAGGGACTATGTCTATAGGGCAGAAAAGCATATGTTCTGTATGAGCGCACACAGTGGTGTCTATGGGGCTGTACAAAATTGTACATGCATTCATATAGGAGCTGAGCACCTCTGCTGCGGAGCTGAGCACTTCTACTGGGGAGCTGAGCACTCCTGCTGGTGAGCTGAGCACTTCTGCTGGTGAGCTGAGCATTTCTGCTGGGGAGAAGATGAGCACTTCTGCTGCGGAGCTGAGCACTCCTGCTGCGGAGCTGAGCACTCCTGCTGGGGAGCTGAGCACTTCTACTGGGGAGCTGAGCACTTCTACTGGGGAGCTGAGCACTCCTGCTGGGGGGCCGAGCACTTCTGCTGGGGAGCAGAGCACTTCTGTTGGGGAGCTGTGCACTTCTGCTGGGGAGCTGTGCACTTCTGCTGGGGAGCTGAACACTCCTGCTGGGGAGCTGAACACTCCTGCTGGGGAGCTGAGCACCTCTACTGGGGAGCTGAGCACTACTGCTGGGGAGCTGAGCACTACTGCTGGGGAGCTGAGCACTACTGCTGGGGAGCTGAGCACTTCTGTTGGGGAGCTCAGCACTTCTGCTGGGGAGCTGAGTATTCCTGCTGGGGAGCTCAGTGTTTCTCCTGGTCAGCTGAGTGAGTCGTCTGTTGAGCTTAGTATTCCTGATGGAGACCTCAATGTTTCTACTAGAGAGCTGAGCATCTTTGTTGGGCATCTCAATCTTTCTGCTGGTAAACTGAGTGTGTCAACTGGTGAGCTCAGTGTTTCTGCTGATGAGCTTAGCAGGGTGTAATGGTGAGTTTACACACACCAATTTCTGTGTCCAATATCTGAACAGATCTCTGGTTGCAGTGAAATCATGGACACATAGTTCCATTTTGTGGCTGTGTACAAATGATACTATGTGTCCATGATTTCACTGCAACCAGAGATCTGTTCAGATATTGGACACAGAAATTGGTGTGTGTAAACCCACCATAAGTAAGCCCCTATGGGAGGGGACCCACTGACACCAGTGCCTATTTCAGATGGATGTACAATCAACAATGCACATTCAGCTGAAATATATGGTGGTGCAGAGACCTGCTGGCTCCCTGCAACATACTATAGGCCTCTGGCCCTTTACTAATCAGGTTTTGAAATACATCAGCTAGGGACTGCTCTGATATGGGTTACCTTGACGCTGGATAGAGCGGCTTAGTATACCTTTTTTGCAAAAAAACGTATCAACCAAATTACGTTTGTTTAACTGTTTTCTGTGATTTGGTCCTCTACTAACACTACATAGGGATTAGACAGGGTGAACACTGGTCAACCCAGGTAACCACTAAAAACGCCAGGGAAACAAACAAGGGGGAGAGGTAGGAACACAAAGGGTGTGTGCCCACATAGTGGTTTAGTGACGTTCAAATCGTCAGTATACCACTGGAAAATTCAAGGAGCCTAGACTCCTGAGCTCAGAAGTCACCAGCGGTTTTCCAGCGGTTTTTTCAGTGTGTGCACAGCGTTTTATAGTCGTTTTTCCCAGTGGTTTTTCCGGCGGTTTTCTATGGAGGATTTTGTCCATGGAAACGCTCAAAAACCGCTGAGAAGAATTGACATGCTGTATGCTGCTAAACCACTGGGAAACCGCCCAACCGCTGGCAGATCTGCTCACATAAACCCACTATGTGTGCACAGTGTTTTCTAAATTACATAAGGTTACTTGTAAGTCCTAAAGCTGCTAATGATTTACATAAATTTAAATAAAACCTATGCTAAACCGCCGGCGGTTTTCGCTGCTAAACCGACACTAAACCACTATGTGGGCACACACCCTTATGGTGCTTTCAGACTACGATTTTTAGGGAGCCGATGCTGTCTGATATAAATCGGACAGCATCGGCTCCCTTCTGATGCCTGGAATCGGGTGCCAAATAGGCACCCGATTCCGGCATAAAATTGTAGCCGGAGGCTGAAAAAAAGGAAAAAAAAAAAAGTTCATGCTCACCTGCCCCCGAGCCCCCGCCGTCTCCAGCCGTCTTCCTTAAGGCTCCCGGTGGCTCCCGCAGGCTGCCGGTGTCTGCAGAGGTCTTCTACTGCAGTACACAGGACCTGCGGTGATGTCACAGTCATGTGACCGCGGGTTACCATGGTGAACCCACGGTCACGTGACTGTGACATCACCGCAGGTCCTGAACTGCAGAAGACCTCTGCAGACACCGGCAGCCTGCGGGAGCCACCGGGAGCCTTAAGGAAGACGGCTGGAGACGGTGGGGGCTCGGGGGCAGGTGAGCATGAACTTTTTTTTTTTTTTAACCCCTGCGCTCCTAGTTGAGCAGTTTTACTGTACTGAGCATGCTCAGTACAGTAAAATCGGGTCCGAGGAGACATCAGATGTTTCCTCGGACCCTTCTCCATAGGGCCCCATGTTAGGGATCGGGTCAGATCGGATGTGCACTAAATGCCATCCGATTTGGTCCGATCCGAGTCTGTAAGATTTTGTAATCGGATGAAAAAATCGTTGCAGGCTACGATTTTTTTCACCGGAAAAAAATCAGCAAAAATCGGACAGAATCGGATCGGACCAAATCGGATGGCATTTAGTGCACATCCGATCTGACCCGATCCCCATAGGGATGCATGGGGTCCGAAAATCGGTCCGATGCGCTCCAATTTTTATCGGACAGCATCGGAAATGAATAAATCGTAGTGTGAAAGCACCCTTAGCTGAACAGAAAGCCAGGCAGCAAACTACACAGGAGGTCCATGATGCACTGCTGAGCCAGGAAGCAACACCAACTCCAAACACGCTATCACCAGCAATGCATCAGAGGATCCAAGGGGTATAAATAGAGACAGCTGAAAGGTTGGCAAGTATGAACTTGCTGGGTCCTAGTGACCTCCAGCTATCGCTAAGAGAAATACCGCTTAAAGGGACTGATCAACAATTCAGGATTTTGGCCAGACGCTGCGATCTTATAAGAGTTACCCCAACAGCTTTTCTGTGGCTTCTGATACACCCATGACATAAGGGACCCAGAAAAGGGGACATTATTACAGAAAGGAACCAGGACAGGGGACAGTAATACATGGGGTGGCGAACGGATGTCTTTATAGACTTTAGATTGCTACAAGGACCCATACATCTGACCAACATGGGGGGGCCCCGACCCAAAGTTTTCATCAGGGCTTATTGAATTCTAGTTGTTCCACTTCAGCTCAGTGTTTTTGGGGTGACCGGTAGGGGTTCCCGGAATCAAGCACTCACCAATTTACAGCATGTTTAAAGGGCTACAAAATATATATTAAAAAAAACTTATAAAGTTTAGTTTTACTTTAAGGCAACATTTCAATTGAATCAGCTGATATTTGCAAAAATAAACAGATCTACACACACAAATTCACAGATTTATAGTAAGTCAGGTTTTATGAAACTTCCCTCTTAAAGGTGCAGTGTCCTTAAAGGCATTCTCCAGTTTTGCTATTATTATATGGTTTCTTATTTGCATGTAAATTCCCATAGCACAGAAGCTCATTGTGTTTAACTGGCAGAAAGCCATATTTGTACAAGTTCTAGTGCAAAATCTGTAACAGCAAAACCCATCTGTCTTGTTCTGCAATATAGGGGCATTCACAGATGTGTAACTTGAAGCTCGTGGGCCCTGATGTGAAAGCTCCAATTACTGCAAATCTTTATTAGCAGTGGTCTTTCTTTATAGGCCAAAGGGACTTTTGGGGCCCCCTAGGCACCAGGGTTCGGGTGCGATTGCAACTGTAACGCCCTGGTAATGGGGCTCTATATAGTGACCCGGTCCAGATTATGTCTGGCCCTTTAAGTACCCCTGGACCGTGAGTAACCCTTTACACTGCAGCTCACGCCTTAGTTACCTCTCCACATTTATTCCATATCATTGATAAGCTATAGATATCTATTTCCAGCCACCTTTCCCTTACAGTTTAATGCTTTTTCATTTGTTGTGTTACAGCACCATCTGCTGGTGAAATGCATGATTTATATTAATATCACAATGTACAATCTGACACAAACTTGAGTGTCACCCGGATCAATAGGAGGAGCTACCTCCAGTCTCTGACAAGACAAAGATCTGGAAAATCTCCAGAACAGTCTGGTACAAGATGTGACACAAAGCAGGCCTCATCTGAGGGGTCTCCTCACCTCCTCCAGGCTCCATGCCTAAAGGAATTCATCCTTCTCTTCCTCTCAAGATTTTCAGCCAAGCCTAAGCCCTAGGATATTCCTTCCTTTATATAGATGGCTATGGCTAAAGACTTTTAAGCTTTTTTTAACCCTGGGACCTCGCTGTCTGGATTAACCTGTGCTTTTCCAGCATTAGGTCTTACTATCTGTCAGAAGAACCTATTGTCCACGTGTTGAGGAAATCGAGGGCCGGCTGGCCGCCCGCCTCACCTCATTTATTTCCTAATTGCTTCAAGTATATTTTCTGCATGGACTGTGACATGCTGTGAAATGGATACAGGACACCAGGTCTGTAAATACTCTTGCTATACTTATCCTCTTCTGCTTCTATGCCACCAAAAGACTCTGAACTTCCTTATAACTATCTACTAGTGCCACACTTAAATAACATGGGTTCTTAAAGTACGAGAACCTCAATTTCATGTCAGATTCTAACCTGAACTGTAGTGGCTGTGGATTACCCACATGAGCTGTAAAGAATTACCCCATATTATACTGTGTGGGGGGTGGATAGCACGGAATGGATAGTGCCCCCATTACCAGGGCATTGCACAACCCCTGCACCTATTGTAGCTATGCCCCTGGGCATTCACTTACCAAGTACGGGGTCCATATGTAACAAGCATAATGTGTATCACGTCCCGCCATCTATGTGCCTCTTACAATACCGGTGTCTTCTTATGTAACATAGATGCATTTTGGCTCCTATGAAATACCCTGGTCCGGATGCAGCTTACAGTTATGCCACTGTGGCTAAACTAACAACAGGAGAACTGGAGACCTCTTTTCTGTAGCAATTTATTTCTTAGGAGTCGGGATTAGTACATATTTACGGTTCTTTGGGCAGGTGATGTAATGCCTCCTGATAACCTCTAGGCGTCACTATTACAATAGCCGTTTTGTCATTAGAAACAGACATTCTAACAATATTTACAAATAATAACAGTTATAGGTTCCTAACGGTTCCCCATCATATTAGGATAAAATGGGTTATATTTATTAACAGAATGCAAAAATGTCAAATCCAGCACACCCCGGCTATTCCGGGTAAAATAACCTTATATGCATAACTCTGATTTAACTTTTCCATGACAAGGATTGGATGAATGGTTATATACCATGGTAGCCAGTAGATAGAAAAATATATTAGAATCTGAGAGTCCTCAGTGGTTGGTACCTTATAATGGCAAACTGACAAGATGGTAAGAACAAGCAAAGCGAGCTTTCAGGACACTATGGCCCCTTCATCAGGATTATAATGACACACATTCTGGAGACACACACACATATACGTATATAGGGTGAGATGATGTAGTAAATACGACAGGTGACGTAAAGCAGGAAATAGTAGTCAGTCTTGGGAGGGGGACAGCAGCCGGGAGGTAAAATCAGAGTTCCGAGATAAGAGGCACAAATAGTTTTATTGTTCTTTGATTAGTGGTTGGTCGAGACCTGAAAATTCCTCAATGAATGTAGAAAGCCATAAATCCACGTGAGACATTCATTCCTGCTTTAAGTGTGTCAAAATTCATTATCAGTTTAGAGTCCCACACTCTTCTGATCTGAAGTTACCTTTCACAACTAGTATTTTCATATGCAATATTGTGTGATCAGGCCTACAGAAATGTCTAGGCACAGGTAAATCTCTCCTTCTTTCCTTTATTGTATGGCGATAAAAGTTCATTCTAGTTCTGAGTTGTTGCCCTGTGTTACCTCACCTCGTCTCAACTCACAATTAGGATGAGCTCTCATTGCCATACAATAAAGGAGAGAAGGACAGATTTACCTGTGCCTAGACATTTCTGTAGGCCTGATCACACAATATTGGATATGAAAATACTAGTTGTGAAAGGTAACTTCAGATCAGAAGAGTGTGGGACTCTAAACTGATAATGAACTTTGACACACTTAAAGCAGGAATACATGTCTCACGTGGATTTATGTCTTTCTACATTCATTGAGGAATTTTTAGGTCTCGACTAACCATTAATCGTTGAACAATAATACAATCTGTGTCTCTTATGTCAGAACTCTGATTTTACCTCCCGGTTGCTGTCCCCTCCCAAGACTGACTACTATTTTCTGCTTTACGTCACCTGTCGTATTTACTGCATCATCCTACCGTGTATACGTATATGTGTGTGTGTCTTCAGAATGTGTGTCATTATAATCCTGATGAAGGGGCCATAGTGTCCTGAAAGCTTGCTTTGCTTGTTCTTACCATCTTTTCAGTTCGCCATTATAAGGTATCAACCACTGAGGACTCTCAGATTCCAATATTTTGGTTTTGGAGAGACATTAATATTAGAGGAAGGTCTGTAGAGATTGGTTAAAAAAAATGTCCAGGTTCGGGAAACCTCTGTTTCTTGGCTGCAGTTTGAAGCAAAAAAAAAAAAAAAAAAAAATCAGTACTTTACTCCTCCTCCCCGGGTCCAGTATTGAATTCTCCTCCACTGCTCCAGTGTCTGTCTGCAACACCGTAATACTAAAAATAAAAGTAATCAGTGAGCTCCGGGGGTCAGCGCTACAGACCATCAGTGAGCTCCGGGGCGTCAGCGCTACAGACCATCAGTGAGCTCCGGGGCGTCAGCGCTACAGACCATCAGTGAGCTCCGGGGCGTCAGCGCTACAGACCATCAGTGAGCTCCGGGGCGTCAGCGCTACAGACCATCAGTGAGCTCCGGGGCGTCAGCGCTACAGACCATCAGTGAGCTCCGGGGCGTCAGCGCTACAGACCATCAGTGAGCTCCGGGGCGTCAGCGCTACAGACCATCAGTGAGCTCAGGGGCGTCAGCGCTACAGACCATCAGTGAGCTCAGGGGCGTCAGCGCTACAGACCATCAGTGAGCTCAGGGGCGTCAGCGCTACAGACCATCAGTGAGCTCAGGGGCGTCAGCGCTACAGACCATCAGTGAGCTCAGGGGCGTCAGCGCTACAGACCATCAGTGAGCTCAGGGGCGTCAGCGCTACAGCCAGTGAGCTCAGGGGCGTCAGCACTACAGACCAATCAGTGAGCTCAGGGACGTCAGTACAACAGACCAATCAGTGAGCTCAGGGGCGTCAGCACTACAGACCAATCAGTGAGCTCAGGGACGTCAGTACAACAGACCAATCAGTGAGCTCAGGGACATCAGTACTACAGACCATCAGTGAGCTCAGGGACGTCAGTACTACAGACCATCAGTGAGCTCAGGGACGTCAGTACTACAGACCATCAGTGAGCTCAGGGACGTCAGTACTACAGACCATCAGTGAGCTCAGGGGCGTCAGCGCTACAGCCAGTGAGCTCAGGGGCGTCAGCACTACAGACAATCAGTGAGCTCAGGGACGTCAGTACAACAGACCAATCAGTGAGCTCAGGGACGTCAGTACTACAGACCATCAGTGAGCTCAGGGACGTCAGTACTACAGACCATCAGTGAGCTCAGGGACGTCAGTACTACAGACCATCAGTGAGCTCAGGGACGTTAGTACTACAGACCATCAGTGAGCTCAGGGGCGTCAGTACTACAGACCATCAGTGAGCTCAGGGACATTAGTGCTGCAGACAATACCCAACACCAGGAGCAGTGGAGAAGATGCAGTGTTGGACCTGGGGAGGGAGAGTAAGGGCATAGACAGATTTATGGGAGCTGTATGTGAGCTCATCTCATATGACTCACCCGGAGCGGCCCCTGTCTATCTGAACGGAAGCGCATCAGCTGATTTTGTCACTATGCGGCTCCCCACTTCCGTCCAGAGAATTGGCTGGCGAGTCATATAAGGTGCATGCGAGGATCTTGCATAATTGTGTGTCTGCTCTTATAAAGTATACTTTGCATTCTATCCGGGGGATAGGCGTTTTCTGGTTTCAAGGAGTTAATGAAAGAAAGTGACCCTGCTCAGGACCCTGAGGATCAAAGTCGCCTCTCTGAGGGGTGGGAAATTGGACATGTTCCCAATTCCTTCTGTGGGGGTGCTATAGCGTAGGGAAATTGAACAGTAACTGTCAGGAGCTATAGTGATAGAAGGAGATGTTGGGAGCAATTTATCAGCATGTATTTTAATAATAAACGACAAATCAGCTGATAACAGGCGGGTGTGAACTGTGTACAGAGCAGAACGACGCAGCTCCATACACTGTATAGTGGCCACTCACAGTACTGCATCTCACTCATATGGAAGTGCTATTATGGCTCTAGTAACAGCTGATTGGAGGGGTGCCAGGAGTCAGACCTATGACATAGTGGACAATCCCTTTAAAAAAAACATCCCTATGGATACCTATGATAAATGTTTAAAAATCTGAACCTTCTTGATTGTTTATGCCCACCCACTACTTATTCTGGATAATCCCATTCATTTACCCCCTTTTCAGTAACCCCACCATTTACCCCCTTTTCAGTAACCCTACCATCTACCCCCTTTTCAGTAACCCTACCATCTACCCCCTTTTCAGTAATCCCACTCATCCACCCCCTTGTTCTTTTTATCTTAATCACCTTTTTGTTGTTAGCATTCACTGTTTCCCTTCTGTCTCTCCTCCTTCATTACCTTTTTTACTCCCAGGCCTATGTCAGTCCTTTATATACGGTTTATTATATTCTACAACATTTGTATTTTACTCGATTATTTACTTGTTGAAAATTTGAACAAAGAAATTAGGGAAAAAAAATCCTAAAGAAAAGCATTATCCTAGATAGGGACCCAGTAAACAGATGCACCTTGTCATTGGCTGCTGGGCTCACATAAAACTGACCTTTTGTATAAATTAAAAAAATTCAAGAAAAAAAGGCGGCACTCACCATTCGTAGATCTTTTACTTTATTGCAGCGGTGTGGGGAGGGGGTGCAGAGGGCGCGGACGACAGCACGCCGTTTCGGTGGCTCAGCTTCTTTGACTCGTCAAAAGAGCTGAGCCTCCAAAGCGGCGTGCTGTCGTCCGCGCCCTCTGCACCCCCTCCCCACACCGCTGCAATAAAGTAAAAGATCTACGAATGGTGAATGCCGCCTTTTTTCTTGAATTTTTTGATATACTTGGACTTTTGTCACAAGGCGCTGCAACACCATTAACAGGGATTTGTAGTGGAAATACAAGGTACATAAGTGCTGTATATACCGCATGAATCCTGGAGGTGTCCGGTTACTTCTCTCTACATTATTTTGTATAAATTAACTACCGTATCTAGATTTTGTTCATGGATTTCCATAGCATTATTGTATGTCCATTTTACTTTATTCAATGTTACCATGCTTTAGCATTTCAGAGTGCAACTGTTTATTTATTAAAGAAAAAAATAGTGGTGACTGTGAAACAATACCAAAAATAACATTTAAAAAACCCTCTTGTATATGGGGTTAATTTCACTCTGGTTTAACACCTGTGCACCCTGCTAATGAGGAGACGCTGTCGCCAGGACAGATTATCTATAGGGCATTTTAGGCTCCGCCTCCTGGGAGGACTCAATGTGGGCGGGACTTATGGGACAATGCATCAGCTAACCACCTGGGGTTCTTGTAGGCCCCATTGTTCACCCTCATTCAGATCTACTAATTTAATTTTTAAGGACCTGTACAAGTGGAAGTTTCCCTTTAAGCATCGCCGTGGCCTGCGCGTCACCACTCGGTCTCTTTGGAAGTGTGGCGTCTACTATCACAATATTCTAAATCTTTACAGTAAAAGTGCTGACGTGTTGATCACTTTGTCCGGGGTCGCTGTCGTCGTGTGCCGTTAGGATGATCCCTGCCGTTTCTGGTACAGCGTCCTCAGTTTTTCTAGTTGCTCTTTACATCGGGAATGAGCCAGGCTGAGGCTCTGATTCTCTTTGCTGAGGTCCTCATATTCTTTCTCTAAATGAGCGACGTTCGAGTTTTCCTTCTCATACTGATCCAGTCTGGCCATCAGCTCTTTTCTAGGAAAGGGAAAACAAATAAATCTTTAAAAAAAAAAAAAAAGAGTTGTTGTCCAATTTTTCTGTAAGTAACTTATCAGGTTCATGATTGACAGGCAGACACAAGCCACACACAGGCAGACACAAGCCACACACAGGCAGACACAAGCCACACACAGGCAGACACAAGCCACACACAGGCAGACACAAGCCACACACAGGCAGACACAAGCCACACACAGGCAGACACAAGCCACACACAGGCAGACACAAGCCACACACAGGCAGACACAAGCCACACACAGGCAGACACAAGCCACACACAGGCAGACACAAGCCACACACAGGCAGACACAAGCCACACACAGGCAGACACAAGCCACACACAGGCAGACACAAGCCACACACAGGCAGACACAAGCCACACACAGGCAGACACAAGCCACACACAGGCAGACACAAGCCACACACAGGCAGACACAAGCCACACACAGGCAGACACAAGCCACACACAGGCAGACACAAGCCACACACAGGCAGATACAAGCCACACACAGGCAGACACAAGCCACACACAGGCAGACACAAGCCAAACACACACACACAATCCACACAGACAACCCCGCCATAGGGCACCCAAATCATATTCAGCCCCCTCATAGGGCTCCTGTATCATATACAGCCCCTCCATAGGGCTCCCATCATGAGAGCCCTATGGGGGGTTGTATATGATACAGTAGCCCTATGTGGTGGGCTGTATATGATATGGAAGCCTTATGGGGGGGCTGCATATGATGATATTGGAGTCCCATCTCATATACAGCCCCCAAATACACCATACAGTCCTCATATCATATACAACAGTCCCCCATAGGGCTCCTATATCATAGGCTGCATATGATATGGGAGCACTATGGGGGGCTGTATATGATATGGGAGTCCCATATCATATACAGACCCCTAATGCCCCATAGGGCTCCTATATCACATATAGCTCCATAGGGCCCCCATGTCATATACAGCCCCCCATAGGGCTCCAATAATGGGAGCCCTTTAGGTGTCATATATATGAATGATATAGGAGCCCTATAGGGATGCTGTACATGATATGGGAGCCTATGGCGGCAGGGCTGTATATGAGATGGGAGTATATGTCATCTCATATACAGCGTGCAGCCCCCACATAAGGCTCCCATATACAACCCTCTGGGCTCCCATCACCCCAACCCCCCACCCCCAGATCACTTTTTTTACATACATCTATTTTTAAAAGTCAGTTACTGTTGCCTCTCGTGATGTCTTGTCTCTGACTTCACTCTTCACTTTTGTAGCTCTTCTCGTGCTCCTGGCTCCAGCCTCCCTCCTCACCAACAGTGTCCCCAGACGGTCCCCACTCCAGCTTGCACCGCAGCCGCAGGGACTCAGCCTCAGCACTCAGTGGTGATGTCACTCATGACATCACTTCTGGTGAGTCCCCCTGCAGGCCTGCCTGCCGAGCTGATCATCATCTGCAGTCGGCAGACACCGCCTGAGGCTGAGCCTGAGGGCGAGATGATGATCCATCCTGCGCCCCTGCCTGCTGGCTGCTGCAGCTGCTGGCCTGCCGCCCCATGTCACACACTGCGGCTGTCATGTCTCTGAGACACTGACTGAGGCTGAGCTGAGCGGCGCTGACTGAGGACGGAAGTAAACTAGCCAGCCGCGCGGCGCCGCTACAGTGAGGCGACGGTGACAGGTGGAGGCTGAGCGGAGGTGCGGTCGCCGCCTCAGCTCAGCAGCCTCAGCCACTGAGTGTGACTGACATACCAACACTACAGTAGGTGCGCGCGGCGCGCACACAGTGCCGCGCTCACCCCTTCCTCATGAGGGGGGGCAGCCTCTTTGCCCCACGCTGGGTACGCCCATGGCTTAATACTGCACGGTGGGCCCCCCCAGCTTCTCAGGGCCGTCCAAGGGGGGTGTCCAGACACGTAGGTCCCCCCCCTTGGGTGCGCCACTGACAGCATCGCCAGAGATATCGCCGCGTGTAAACACGCATCAGCGACGCTGGCGGGGTGCCAAAAACGTGCGCGCTCCCGTGTGCCACCTGAAAAATCACCGCCGATGTCTCCAGGTGTGACAGTACCCTAAGGGATTTCATAGGTTTTTCGGTCCACCGTAATCCCTTAAATTTAGGAATTTGTGTGTAGTCTAATCTCACAATACAACACCATTCGTGTCATGCAAAGTTTTTGCATTTTCTTAATTTCAGAAATATTTATGGCCATTTAGTAACTTTCGTCTTGCTCTAGGAGGAGAACTTACCTCCTTTCCTCCAGAAGTGAAATCTCCCTCTTTACTTGGTGGTATTCCTCTGCAATCTTACAGTGCTGCTTGAACACCTGCATGGACTCCTTGGACGTGTTACATGGTGGAAGAGGCTGAAGGTGTAAAGAACATCAGTACATGAAAGTGACCAGTAAGGAATCAAGAAAGCCAGTACTGAACTGATACCTTATATCCCACTTTCATAAAAGATCATAAAATTCACACAGCGCAATTAAAAGGAACCCGACAGCTGATACATGCTCCCGATCCATGGGCAGCACCAGTGGCGGATTATGAGGTCAATATGGGCAGTAGCAGTTGAAAAAAAGGCAGCACTCACCGGTTGTGTGCAGGGTGATCTTTTAATCCAAGAATTCAAGGACAGACAGGGTGCAGGGAGGTGACCGTGGAGGGCCGACGGACAACGGCACAGTTTCGCAACCGGTGTTGCTTCTACGGGACCCGTAGAAGCAGCACCGGTTGCGAAACGGCGTCGTTGTCTGTCGGCCCTCCGCGGTCACCTCCCTGCACCCTGCCTGTCCTTGAATTCTTGGATTAAAAGATCACCCTGCACACAACCGGTGAGTGCTGCCTTTTTTTCAACTGCTGTATATTATTCTGGTGCTTTGGATGTGCACCGCCGGAGGGGACCCGTCTCCAAGGGATGCCATCCCAGAACTTGTTGTTGACACCGCTCAGTGCCCTGGTTATTTCTTCTGATGAATTAATATGGGCAGTAGCCCCTGGCCCAGTGCTGTGGGGGGCCACCAGCCCAGGGTAACTGCCCCATTATAATCCGGCACTGGCAGCACACATCAGACAGTGACTGCAATTTCAACCAGGTATGTGTGACTCTAAAATGATGCAGCATTTAGAGATGAACTGGTTCCAAATGTACCAACGGAGCCGCGCTGTAGACTATTCAGACAGACCTGTCACTCAAGGTGAGCGGGAAGGGAGAAGCAACCTAAGAACTTACTGTCGGATAGTCTGTAGCTCGGTCTTCAGCAGCTTTTAAAGTATGTTTTTCTCTGAAATGCTGCAGCGTTTCAGAGTCACTCATACCTGACTGTGATTATACAGCCAGTGCCGTGGATTGGGCAGTATGTCTCAGGTCTCAGGTTCCCTTTAATACCAATCTGCCAGTAAAGTTAAAGATATAATGGCATCCTTTTAAACATATCAAAGTGCACAAATGGGATAGGATGAAAAGATGCTTATAGATCACATCAATGGGATATGGCATAAATCACTGTCCATCCCCTGAGGATCCCACATTCCCAAGATTTAAGTTGCCAAGTCTATTATTTGACTGTGCATGCTCCACTATGATACTAGAAAGATATTATACATTTGCCATGTATAGACACCCTAAGATGGTGCCTTCTATTTGTTTCCTGCATCGCTCTCCACAGAGAATAGTATGCATGTCCAAGGTAGTGTAAGGAGGTGGACAGACTGTCACGTTCCTCCCTTCATACACCCATCATGTTGTGTAGTGTAATGTCGATTGTGTCTTACGTCATTGTAAGTAATGTTGTGCTTATTACCAGACTTTAGGATAAAGAGCAGTTTAGTGTTTGAACTAGCCCACAATGGGATTGGTTAGAATCTAGGCAGAGTAATGGTTTTCTGTGGTGCTTTACATAGGGCCTTGCATGTGACTAGAGCAGACCTATGGTCTGAAAGATCATCAAGGTGGCATGTAGTGGGTAACCTGAACAGGCAAGACAAAGGAGATTGGAGTCGAGACTTCAAGAAGTAAACAACACACGGGGAGAGAGACTAAGACAGGTCAAGGGACTGTACTCCAAACAGAAGTGACTGAGTCTAACAAGGACCAGGAAGATGGAGGAACGGCTGGCAGTCATGCCCCAAAAGCTTATAGCTCCTTCAGGTAGTGTCACGTCTCGGTCAGAATCTGTGACTGCGATTCCTGCCCCCGCCACTAGGTGCCACCGGATTCCTTCAGTCAGTGGTGCTGGTAATAGGGGGCCATGTACTCGTTAGGGCATGCTCCTTTAGTTCCTGCCCCTGTCACTGGGAATCACCCTGCTCACCTGATGGGTGATGCTGGTGATGGGGGAGAGGTCCCTGCAGAGGAGTCTTGTAGGCACAAGCTTCGTTCCTCTATTGGAGTTGGGGTGGGTGGTACTCGTGGTGCATCACTGTCTGGTTTGCTTGTAAGGGCGGTCCGGGTGAGGTCATCAGGGTGTCCAGAAACAATTATTCGCCCATGACTACCGCCTTATGCCACATTACAATGGCTGAGGCAGTGGCATGGGGAGTGCACCTTCCCTGACTTTCCTAAGCTGTACAAGTTGGTTCTGACCTACCTCCATGTGTCACTGTAAACAGGCGTATGAGGATGCGGGAAGACCAAAACCCCAGTATTATCAGAAGGGGTAGTGGGAGACAAATGGAAGGTAATAGGTAGGGTGACTATGCATGACAACTGTATAGTCAGCTAGAGCATACATGGCCAAACGTTAGAATTGGCAGCCCCCATCTTTAATGATGTAGTCAGTTTTATCCTTGGGGACACAGGAAAATATTACCTGAAGTTGTTGGTCCAAATCTGGAAATGACAAAGGGAAAGCCTTCTCTGCAGACGATTCATCTGCAAAAAGCAAAAGCAAAATATTTTCGTCATCTTTCTAATTAGTATAATTAATTGACTATTATTTGACTATGAAAATCTTATGCAAAGATAACAGTATAAGAAAATAAAGTATTCCCTCACCCCCCACCCCCACATTACACCTACTGGAGTTTTTAAGATGTCTCATTAATATAAAGTTGCACCTTCTATAAGATTTTGGAAGCATCTGTGGGAATTTTGGACCATTCATCCAGAAGAGCATTTGTGAGGTCAAACACTGATGCCAGATGAGGCCCGAGTTGACAATCTCCATTATATACTGGATACTAGAAAAAGGCCCGATGCTATTGCATCGGGAGCGCAGTGAAATGAACAGGTGCTGTAAGAACAGCCGCTGAATAGTACAGTCCTCTCTCCAGAAAGTATGCTGTTGTTGCAGGATTTATATGGTGTATACGGCGGCTCAGTGGTTGGCACTGTATACGGCGGCTCAGTGGTTGGCACTGTATACGGCGGCTCAGTGGTTGGCACTGTATACGGCGGCTCAGTGGTTGGCACTGTATACGGCGGCTCAGTGGTTGGCACTGTATACGGCGGCTCAGTGGTTGGCACTGTATACGGCGGCTCAGTGGTTGGCACTGTATACGGCGGCTCAGTGGTTGGCACTGTATACGGCGGCTCAGTGGTTGGCACTGTATACGGCGGCTCAGTGGTTGGCACTGTATACGGCGGCTCAGTGGTTAGCACTGTATATGTGGCGCCCCTGCGTCCAGGAGGCCACAAAGGGAACTGCAGCCAGGCAGGTAGGACATTGTTGAACAACAACACCCTCACAGCCCACACAACCCACGTGTCAGAGAGGTTTACATCCAGCCCTGAGATTAGAACTATATGAGATCGGAGGGGTGGTGGATTCAGAGGAGTGGGTTGGGCACACCAGAGGTCAGGTGACTGACAGTATATAGTGATGGGGAGGAGTGAAGGAAGGCAGTAGGCTGAGATGTAAAGACTGAAGGACAATCACGCTCTCTGTGAGTGCAAGGCTAGGAGCGCAGAATCCGTACTGAGCCAGTGCGAGCCAGAGGGGAGAGAAAGCCCATCCGATGCCACCAGGAGTGTGACAGGACAGAGAGAGACGGTGGAACCCGTGCCCTAGACAGCAGCTGAAGCCACTGACTGCAGGCTCCCCAAAACATCCATAACGTACATTTTGGATAGGGCATTGAAGCAGCCTCCCCGTACCTGATCTGGTATTCCTGGGCAACAATGGCAACACTTAGCTAGAATGGAGGAACACTACGGATCTCTGAGGGACACCATCATTGCTGAGTCCACCCGGTCCACTACCCGTTAACTGTATGCCATGTACGGCTTGCTGGTTACAGTAAAGACCCGTTACAGAGACTTACAGTGTCCGTGCTTCCTTATGATTGCATTCGTCCGCACACAAGGTAACCGCAGCTGCCGCAGAACATCTTAAGCAGCTCCAGCCTCCGGGGATCACCGCTGAGCCTGTGGGGAGCGTTCCATCTTGCTGCTATCCATCCCCCGGAGGCCCCGCAGCGTCGGTAAGACTTACCGAAATCACTCATAGGTAACTAACCAACTACTCGGTCCATCCGTGACATGAAGGAGGAAGCGAACGCCTGTCTAAACCGGAGCCCATGGGCCGGCGGTGAGTCAGCACAGTATATGGTGGCTCAGTGGTTAGCGCTGTATACGGTGGCTCAGTGGTTAGCGCTGTATACGGTGGCTCAGGTGGTTAGCGCTGTATACGGGGGCTCAGTGGTTAGCACTGTATACGGTGGCTCAGTGGTTAGCACTGTATACGGTGGCTCAGTGGTTAGCACTGTATACGGTGACTCAGTGGAGAGCAGTGTACATGGTGGGTCAGTGGTTAAGACTGTATAGAGTGGCTGAGTGGTTAGCTGTGTGCCCCTGTCCTGTGGCCCAGTGTGCCGGTGTTCTCTGGCCCTGTCCTGTGGCCCAGTGTGCCGGTGTTCTCTGGCCCTGTCCTGTGGCCCAGTGTGCCGGTGTTCTCTGGCCCTGTCCTGTGGCCCAGTGTCCCGCTGTCCTGTGGCCCAGTGTCCCGCTGTCCTGTGGCCCAGTGTCCCGCTGTCCTGTGGCCCAGTGTCCCGCTGTCCTGTGGCCCAGTGTCCCGCTGTCCTGTGGCCCAGTGTCCCGGTCCTCTGCTCCTGTTCTGTGTCCCTCTGTCCTGTGTGGCCCCGTCCTGTGTGGCCCCGTCCTGTGTGGCCCCGTCCTGTGTGTCTCCCCCTCCCCCCCCCCCCCATCTGCCCTGCGTGGCCCCCCCCCCCCCGTCTGCCCTGCGTGGGCCCCCTGTGTGTCCCCTATCTGTCCTGTGTGGCCCCCCCGTGTGGCCCCGGGGCACTTCAGCTCTGTGCTGGTGGGAGATGAGTGCCGCGCGCAGTGCTTATCTTCCTGCGGCTTCGGGGCAGTCAGAGCATGACGGCGGGGCTGGACGAGGAACGGGCGGAGGCTGAAGGAGGTGTGCGGGTACTGCGGCAGTGTGGCGGAGCCGCCATCGCTGGCGGCGCCGGTAATTGCAGCTCGCGATTGCGCGCCATCGCTCACGGCGCTGGCATCCAGATGCGGTGCATGCGGTAATAGCGGCACAGTGGCCGGATGCCAGAAACTGGCATTTATAATATAGGATCTAAAAGGTGTTGGATGTGGTTGCGATCTGGGCTCTGTGCTCCTGGTCAAATTTGTCTACCAAACTCCCCCAACCAACCATGACAGTTCAGATCTTATGGGCAGAAATGACCTTCACCAAACTGTTACCACAAAGCTGGGAGCTACAATTGTCCAAAATGTTTTGTTCTGAAGCATTAAGATTTAATGTCAGTAGAACAAATGTTCTGAAGTTGACTCCTGATACAACCACAAACCACTATCCTCCAACCACTATCCTCCACCAAACTGTACAACGGACACAATGCGGTTAATTGATAATATTCTCCTACAATCACCAAACCCAGACTCCTCCATCAGATGCAGATATAGCAGTGTGATTCGTCACTGCACAGAAAATGTTTCCCCCAGAGTCAGTGGTGGTGGCTTTACACCACTCTATCCAGCGCTCAGCATTGTGCTTGGTGATGCTCGGCTTTACACCACGCCATCCAATGCTCAGCATTGTGCTTGGTGATATATGGCTGCAGCTGCTCGGCATTGTGCTTGGTGATGTACAGCTGCAGCTGCTCGGCATTGTGCTTGGTGATGTACAGCTGCAGCTGCTCGGCATTGTGCTTGGTGATGTACAGCGGCAGCTGCTCGGCATTGTGCTTGGTGATGTACAGCGGCAGCTGCTCGGCATTGTGCTTGGTGATGTACAGCGGCAGCTGCTCGGCATTGTGCTTGGTGATGTACAGCGGCAGCTGCTCGGCATTGTGCTTAGTGATGTACAGCGGCATCTGCTCGGCATTGTGCTTGGTGATGTATGGCTGAAGCTGCTCGGCCATGAAGCTCCCAGCAGGCTCTATGTTTTGTATTGATATCAACGCCTAATGAAGTTTAGAGCTTTGGAGTTATTGAGTCAGCAGAGTGTTGGTGACTTTAACTCCCACAGATCTGTCACTTTATATGGTCTCTCCGTGTTACCTTATGATCCAGTACCATTACATGAAGATAATATATGTTTAGGGAAAATACCTTCATAATTCAGCATTGAATGGAATATGCCACAATTATTTCAGTAAAGTTTACCCAGACTTAAACAGAAAAATAACCTCCTAAGGCAAGAGTGGAGAACTCCAGGCCTCAAGCGCCACCAACAGGTCATGTCTCTGACTGTCTGTGTGCTGTGCATTTAGGCTACGTTCACACATTGCGTATTTTGCTGCTTCTCTGCGTTTTTTGCTGCGTTTTCTGCATTTACCTGCGTTCTTTGCTGCGTTTTTTACACGCGCTTTTTGCAGTGAAAACGCAATTCTGGATAAGCAGTCCAGCCAAACCTATGGGTTTTGACACAATCCATTCATACACTGCGTATTTGTGCTTTTTTTTACGTGCGCGTTTTCACTGCAAAAACGCGCGCGTAAAAAGAACCATGTCAATTCTTTCTGCAGTTTTTCTCTGCGTTTTTCCATTGCCCACATGATAAATGGGCTCTGAAAAAGCGCAGAAAAAAGCGCAGTGTGCAAATGGAGCTGCGTATTTCACAAAACACGCGCGTAAAAATACGCAGTGTGTGAACGTAGCCTCTGTCTTTTTTACTATTGTCTTACCTTCAGTGTCCATGCTATGCTGCATCCCTCCTGATTATTCTACCATGTCTTGGTCTGGCCCCCTCAGGCCCTCCCTGTTTTTATGACCTCTGCTTAGCTGTGAGTGCCTGGTCAGTCCAAACCCATCCACCCCCTCATACACACCTGATGACCCTTAGCTGCAGCTAAATTCTGAACCATGAGGCCACTTTACACACACCAACTTGTCTGTCCAACTTCTGAACAATTTACTGGTTGTAGTGAAATCATGGACACATAGTTCTTGTACATGGCAACAAAATAGAACAATGTGTCCATGATTTCACTGCAACCAGCAAGTTGCAAGTGAAATTGCATGCAATATTGCGATGTGTAACGGTACCCTGAGTCTGATCCAAGAATCTCACAAAGTACATTTCTAAGGCCACGTGCACACACTGAGTATTTGGTGAGTTTTTTACCTCAGGATTTGTAGACAAAACCAGGAGTGGGTGATAAATACAGAAGTGGTGACGTGTTTCTATTATACTTTTCCTCTGACTGTTCCACTCCTGGTTTTGGCTACAAATACTGAGGTAAAAAACTCAGCAGATACTCAGTGTGTGCACGAGGCCAATAGGCCACTTTACACACACCAACTTATCTGTCCAACTTCAGACCAACTTACTGGTTGCAGTGAAATCATGGACACATTGTTACATTTGTACACAGCCACAAAATGGAGCAATGTGTCCATGATTTCACTGCAACCAGCAAGTTGGTCTGAAGTTGGACAGATAAGTTGGTGTGTGTAAAGTGGCCATAAAAGTACAAGACTTTGAAATAGACGAGAAATGGACTGGAAATGACTGGAAGGTACTGGGAAAGAAATTCACAACAAAAGCTGTATAAAACATCAGAACATCCTGCATGGAGAGAGGAAAGATCACAGATATTTCTAAGGCGGCCGTCACACGGAACGATTTCTTGCCCGATATCGTTTAAGCGATCTCCTTTTTGATCGCTTAAGCGATATCGGGCAAGAAATCGTTGCATGTAATCAAGCGATTTACGATGGTAAATCGCTTGATCGTAACATCGCTGATCTGAGCTCCGGTTCTCAGATCTAGCGATGAGCGATTTGACTATCTGTCTCATCGTGGTGTATAACACCACGATGAGCGATCTCCCAGCGGCAGAGCCTATGCTGGGAGATGGTAACTATGGTACACGTCGGGTAACTAAGCGACGCGCGGCGCCTAGTTACCCGATGTGTACCATAGTTACCAGCGAGATCGCGGCTCCACATCGCTGGTGAGTCTGTCTGTGTGACATCTCACCAGCGATGTGAACGATATTGTAAGGCCTAAGGCGGCCGTCACACGGTGAGATATCTTTAGCGATATTGTAAGCGATCACGTGCACGCGCAATCGCTTACAATATCGCTCACATCGCTGGTGAGATGTCACACAGACAGACTCACCAGCGATGTGGAGCAGCGATCTCGCTGGTTACTATGGTACACATCGGGTAACTAGGCGCCGCGCGTCGCTTAGTTACCCGACGTGTACCATAGTTACCATCTCCCAGCATAGGCGCGGTCGCTGGGAGATGGATCATCGTGGTGTCATACACCACGATGATGCAGATCGTTGCATCGTTCATCGCTAGATCTGAGAACCGAACCTCAGATCAGCGATGTCACGATCAAGCGATTTACCATCGTAAATCGCTTGATTACATGCAACGATATCTTGCCCGATATCGCTTAAGCGATCAAAAAGGAGATCGCTTAAACGATATCGGGCAAGATATCGTTCCGTGTGACGGCCCCCTAAGGCGGCCGTCACACGCTTCAATCTTTTGAACGATATTGTAAGCGATCACGTGCACGCGCGATCGCTAACAATATCGCTCACATCGCTGGTGAGACAGGCAGACTCTCCAGCGATGTGGAGCAGCGAGATCGCTGGTAACTATGGTACACATCGGGTTACTAGGCACCGCACGGCGCTTAGTAACCCGACGTTTACCATAGATACCATCTCCCAGCATAGGCTCTGCCGCTGGGAGATGGATCATTGCGATGTCACACACCACGATGCTGCAGATTGATCAAGCGTTTATCGCTTGATATGAGCTCCGGCTCACAAATCTGCGATCAAACAATCAAGCGATTTTACATTGTAAAATCGCTTGATTACACGCAGCGACGCACAAACGATATCGCTTAAGTGATCAAAAAGCAGATCACTTACACGATATCGTGCAGGAAATTGATGCGTGTGACGGCCGCTTAAGGGCCACATCACACACACAGATAATTGTGCAGAGATTGTTCGCAGATCTCTGGTTGCAGTGAAATCATGGACACATTGTTACATTTGTACACAGCCACAAAATGGAACAATGTGTCCATGATTTCACTCCAACCAGAGATCTGCGAACAATATCTGCACAATTATCTGTGTGTGTGACGTGGCCCTAAGCTGCATGTTGATCACATTACATGGATCTACAATGGTGACTGCACCTTTTTTTTTTTTATTTCTCATCTGTCTCTGAGTGACTTCTCTGCCACATGGACCCCCCTGGCTACATCTGACCCCCAGCTGCATCGGATCCTGGCTGCACCTCAGCATCTCGTCCCCCAGCAGCACCTGATCGCATCCACGGCTGCATCTCATCCTGTGCCGCATCTCATCTCCCCGGCTGCCCCACCTGACCCCGCGGCCGCCACAGCCAACCCCGACTGCCTCAACTGATCCCCCAACTGCCCCATCCGACCCCCTCATCCGACCCCCTGTATTACATCTCATCACCGGTCAACACCCCATCCCGCGACCGCTCCCCACTGACGACCATTCAGCCACCACCACAACTTTCCCCCTCTGCTTCTGACCTCTGCCGCCACCCTCATTCCCTGCTCACAATGTTCCCGCTACTCCTCACTCTCACTCCCATCCTTCTCCACTTCCTACTACCCCCACCTATCCCCCCTCCCAGCAACGAAATACTGCTCTCATCCTCCATCCTCCCAAACCACCTCACCCACTTCTCCGACATATTCATTCACTTTCAATCCTCAATCACCAAACAAGTACACCCGCCACGTAAGCTCTCCTGCTCCCACCTGCTAACCCCCTGCCTACTCCTCCTCCTTGCTGGTGACATCTCCCCCAATCCTGCCCCCCCCACCACATCCCCACAACCACCTTCATCCCACACCCACGACCCATCGCCAACCCTTGCAACCTCACCACCACTAACCCTCGCAACCCCACCGACCTTAGACCTATTCCCCCAATCCCTGCCCCCCCCCCCACTGTTCTACCCAGTGCACTCTGGAATGCCCGCTCAGTGTGCAATAAACTCCCACACATCCACGAACTCTTTATCTCCAAGAAACTATCATTCCTCGGCATCACCGAGACCTGGTTCACCCCCTCCGACACGGCCTCCCCCGCTGCACTATCGTACGGCGACCTCAGCCTGTCCAACACCCCCTGTCCATCTGGCAAACACGGCGGTGGTGTCGGCATACTCTTGTCTAAATCCTGCACCTTTAGCCCTATTCCCCACCCCCCTCCGTCGCTGCCCCCTCCTTCGAAGCCCACTCGGTCCGAATCTTTTCACCCTGCAACCTCCAGCTAGCCATCATCTACCACCCACCTGGGCCCATCGCCTCCTTCCTTGACCACTTCACCACATGGCTACTTCACTTCCTCTCCGTTGACATCCCCACCATCATCATGGGCGACTTAAATATCCCCATTGACACTCCCCGCTCAGCCGCCTCCAACCTTCTTTCCCTGACCACTTCCCTAGGGCTCTCCCAATGGTCCTCCTCTCCCACCCACGAACAAAGCCACACGCTTGATCTCATCTTTACCCGCCTCTGCTCCCTCTCCAACCTCACAACCTCGGAACTCCCCCTATTTGACCACCATCTCTTGACCTTCTCCGCCCTCTCTTCCCCTGCACGCTACCCCCTCCCCGCAAACTTGATCACCCTCGCCGAAACCTAAGAGGTCTTGATCTTCCTTTATTCTCCAAATCCCTCCTCCCTCTCACCGACATACCCTCCGCTGGTGACATAGACACTGCCACCACCCTATACAACACCACAATAACGAACGCCCTCGACTTAGCCAGGCAACCCTGGCATACGACCCTCACAAAAAACCTAAGACGGGCGTCCAGGGTCGCTGAGAGGAGATGGAAAAAGTCTTGCATCTCCGAGCACATTGCTCTGTTGAAACAATCCCTCACTGACTTCAAGACGGCATTTGCTACTGCCAAGCAAGCCTTCTTCTCATCCCTAATAACCTCTCTGTCCCGCAACCCCAAACAGCTCTTCAAAACTTTCAACTCCTTACTCCGCCCGCTCCTCCTCCCTCTCCCCTCATCTCCACTGAAGACTTTGCGACCTTCTTCAAGGAGAAGATTGACAAGATCAGAAACAGCTTTGGCCCACTTTCCCCACAACTCCCCCTCTCACCTACACTGCCCTCCTCCTCCATTAGCCACTTCCCCCCCATAACTGAAGACCAACTCTCCTCCCTCCTGTCGAAATCACACCTCACCACCAGCGCCCATGACCCACTCCCATCCCACCTCATTCCCAACCACACCTCCATTTTCATCCCAGCCCTCACCCATCTCTTCAACCTATCACTTACCACTGGTGCCTTCCCCTCGGCCTTCAAACACGCCCTAATCACGCCCATCCTTAAAAAACCCTCCCTTGACCCTACCTCTGTCGCCAACTATCGCCCCATATCTCTTCTCCTATTCGCCTCTAAGCTACTCGAACAGCACATTCACTCTGAACTGTCCCCTCACCTCTCCTCCTGCTCCCACTTCGACCGCCTACAGTCCGGCTTCTGACCCCTCCACTCCACCAAAACAGCCCTGACCAAAGTCACCAACGACCTACTTGCCGCCAAGAATAAACGCCACTACTCCATCCTCCTCCTCCTCGACCTGTCCGCCACCTTCGACACGGTTGACCACTCCCTTCTTCTCCGGATCCTGGAATCCCTTGGCATCACCCACCTTGCCCTCTCTTTGATCTCCTCATACCTAGCAGACCGGACCTTCAGTGTCTCCCACTCCAACACCTCCTCCTCGCCCTACCCCCTTTCTGTTGGAGTCCCCCAAGGTGCGGTCCTGCGACCGCTACTTTTCTCCATATACACTCTCGGCCTAGGGCAACTCATTGAGTCCCACGGCCTCCAGTACCACCTCTACACCGACGACACCCAAATCTACTTGTCCGCGCCCGACATCACCTCCCTACTCTCCAAAATCCCACAATGCCTTTCCGCCATCTCATCCTTTTTCTCTGCTCGCTTCCTTAAACTCAACATGGACAAAACTGAATTCATAGTCTTCCCCCCAAGAAATTCCCCCCCACTTCCCAACCTATCCATCTGTGTCAATGACTGCGCCCTCTCCCCAGTCTCCCAAGCCAAGTGCTTCGGGTAATCCTTGACTCCTCCCTATCCTTCAAGCCCCACATCGAAGCCATCTCCACATCCCTCCGGCTCCAGCTTAGAAATATCTCACGGATCCGCTCCTTACTTGCCCACGACACCGCTAAAACACTTATTCATGCCCTCATCATCTCCCGCCTTGACTACTGCAACCTGCTTCTCACTGGCCTCCCATTCAACTTCCTCACACCTCTCCAATCTATCCTCAATTCCGCTGCCCGACTAATCCATCTGTCTCCCCACTACTCCCCTGTCTCCAACTTCTGCCAAGCCCTTCACTGGCTCCCAGCCTCCAAGAGATCCCAGTTCAAAACACTAACCATGGCATACAAAGCGATACACAACCTGTCCCCACCATATATCTCTGCCCTGGTCTCCCGATACCTACCCTCACGCAACCTCCGTTCCTCCCAGGAACTCCTCCTCTGCTCCCCCCTCATCTCCTCCTCACACAACCGCATTCAGGACTTCGCCCGGGCATCTGCCATACTCTGGAACTCCCTGCCCCAATATGTCAGACACTCTCCGACCCTGAGAAGCTTCAAGTGTCACCTGAAGATTCACCTATTCCGTCAAGCCTACAACCTGCCATGAGACCCAGGCGACCGCCCCGTAACTGAAACTCCCCCAGCCTACTGTATCCCCACCCGCCCCTTGTAGACTGTGAGCCCTTGTGGGCAGGGTCCCCTCCCCTCCTGTACCTATATGTCCTGATTGTCTAGAGTTATTGTAATTGTGCTTGTCTCCCCTATCCTCATGTAAAGCGCCAGTGAACCTAATGGCGCTATATAAATAAATAATAATAATAATAATAATAATGTCTTCAGGATTTCCTTAGCATTGCATAGGGGTTGGAACCATCAGCTGTGCAGGTGATTCAGTTATCACCTGTGCAATACTAAGGATATTTGCTCACAGTCCGGAGGAGGTGCGTGTTGGACAAAGCTCCTCCGGAGCTTAGGGAACCCTCAGGTAGTCGCAGGGAGATTGCAGCCGTCCTGTACTCACCATGTACAGCGGGTGCGGGGCGGCTTCTCCCTGCAGTCACCCAATTGGAGCCGCTTCCGACTCCTCAGCATGAAATGAACATGCTGCGAAGGAGCGGAATACCGGTGACCCACACCGCAGCTGTCAGATCGCTGCAGTCGGGTTAAGCATAGTGAGGATGGAATTTCTTGAACTACGCAGCATTTTGGAAGCAGCGGCAAGATGCTGTGTATACTAATCGTGAGTATGCAGCCTAAGGAAATCCTGAAAACCTTCACTGTTGATGGCTGCGGAGGCCTGGAGATCCCCACCCCGTCCTAAGGCATATGCATGTTTTACAACTTTTATAATCGACCAACCAAAAAATGTTTGACTCCAGCCAGACCCCTTTATCTAGCGATGTCCCTCATCACATTATCCACTTGATGCCATGGAGCATCCAAGCTTTAAGCACCAGACATTCTGTTTTCCAAGAGGTTAAGATGTGCTCCCAGGAGATTTGCCTACTCTTTCAGGAATATACAAGTGTCCTAGACAATTCGGGAACATTGGCAACTGTGAGGAGGTAAAAGAGGTCCAGAAAGGCTTAATGCACCTCAATGGGTGCCCTATCGAGGCTCCATACTACCCAGAACTGTAATCAGACCATGACAATATAGGTAATAAGGGATGAGCTTTTCTCCCCAAATAAACTATGCATATTGCCTCTTCAGAGAGGAAGAGGACTTGAACTCTAGCGCCGCCTATTGGAAGTAGGAATCCTAAAAGTAAAAAATTACCCTTTAACGAACCTCGTCATGTGATTCAGGATTTAAACCAGATCAGAATCTCAATTTGAAAATTAAGGCTCTGATCGGGCTTAAATCCTAAATCATTTGACGAGGCTCTTTAAAGGGTCATTTTTTCTTTTAGGATTCCTACTTCCAATAGGTGCTTCAAGTCTCCTTCTTCTCTGAAGAGGTCATTTGAATAATATAGGTAATTACACAGCTATGTTGTGTGGGTGGCAACACCTATGAAGCAAAAGTTGAAAAAAGGGGGAAAGAAAAGGCAAAAAAGCCAAACGTGAAATATATTTAGCACATCAATACTACAACATTGCTACTTTACAACATGTAAAAAAACATATTCAGCTTTCAATAGCGATAATTAGTGAGAGAAAGACTTCACGTAGAACAGGACAATGCCTCGGCCAAGGATTAACAGCAATAATAGAGGACCGGACTAAACAAGATGATGGAGTGGGATAAGATTTCCATGTCTTGACTATAAATATCAGTTATGACAGCCACGACTCCTATTCTATCTCTGATATATTTACTCCCTCCGAGGCCGCGGCTGTCAATCCACAATTCCTCTGTGTTTACTTTAAGATTCATAATTGCCTCTTTTAAAAATAGGTGAAAGTTCTATAAGTGGAGACATGAATCACGCAGTGCGGCAACGGCTGAGAGTGACTCAATCCGCCTCCTCCAACCGCTAAGGAGATGAGGACCACTGCCAGGCGTCCGGTACGGCAGAGGATGGCGGACATTGGCTACAGACCTGCAGACGTACTACATTTAGACCATAGACTCATTATCATCACTTTTCTCAAATATCGAAACATAACATAACAGAACATAAAAACACAGCCCGAGACTCTTCGAGCTCAAAAACGAGGATCGAGTGAAAAGTAATGCCTCCACCTTCAAAACTTGAGTTTCGATGGGGATATGCTCTTTAATTACTGATACTCACGTGTCCACATAATCACCAGAGAATTGGATACTCTACTGCCAACGATGAACAAGTTTGTAGTCAGGGGAAGGCTGGTGCTGTCCATCCCGGGAGGCAGTAATGACCCGCCAGCCCGAGGTGAGGAGCGGGTGGGGTGCGAGGGGGGGGGGTTATGGGTTGGGTGGGCTCTCTCACCTGCATGTCGGCCGCGTCGCTTGGTATTCTGCGGCTGAGGCCATAAAGTAAAGCCGGCCGGCCCATTTAGGCAGGGGTGCGGCCCTAAATAAGGGCAATATCACCAGCCTGGGGGGCCCCCCTGCCACCTGGGCCAGTCCGCCCCTGGAAGTAGTCAACACTGTTTCCACAACCAGCCTCTCACAGTTCTTCTAACTTGTTTAAGCATAGTGATGTCCCCACATCTGATGCATCTCAGTGATGTCCCCGCATCTGATGCATCTCAGTGATGTCCCCACAGATCTTCTTTCATTATCGGGAGCAGATGGAAGTCAGACAGCAACAAATCTGCACTGTATGGAGGATGCCGTATGGTGGTGAGCTTCAGTCTCTGAAGTTCTGCTGTGGGGGCATGTGAAGTGGGTGGCCTGGCAAATTACCTCTTCAGAGGGGAAGAAGACTTGAACTCTAGCTCCACCTATTGAAAGTAGCGATCCTAAAAGTAAAAAATGACCCTTTAACGAGCCTCGTCATATGATTTAGGATTTAAGCTCAATTAATTAGCAAATTGAGATTCTGATCTGGTTTAAATCCTAAATCATATGACAAGGCTCATTAAAGGGTCATTTTTTACTTTTAGGATTCCTACTTCCAATAGGTGCAGGAAAAAATTTCCCTTTTCCTTTTGGATTCTTGTTAGTTGTCGTTTCAAAGTTTGTAGTGTTGTGATGTAACGCTCTGAATTCTTTTTCCATGTTTATTAAGTGTCGCCATTCTTTAAACTGTAACAACACAAGCATTCATTGCTGACGCTTCCCGCCAACTGAAGCTGTAGAGGAGAGTCTACTGAACAGTCCAGTATCTCCTGCATATCAGTGCTGCCAAGTGCTGAGGAGTTATGAAGGTGGAGGCGTTACTTCTCATTCAACCCTCGTACCGAACCTGCATCAGTACTAAGGCCTCCATATAGGTGTAAGCTGACTTACTGGATCCAGTGGGACAGTCTCGGATTTGCAGAACTTTCCCTCTCTCCCAAGAGGTCGGCAATATATGCAACTTTCAACTGTTGCAATGCTCAGCATTATTTTTTTTTATTTGCCAACAGTGGAGAGGTGGGTCATTTTGCCAGAGGGGAAGGGGTACTATAGGGCATCATATTGTGTCTGGGGTATTGTGAGTGCTGGGACATTGTGGGAGTATCATACTGTGTGTGGGGCAGTGTAGGGGCATCAATGTGTGTGGTGCACAATATAGGCTTCATTATGTGTAAGAGAGGCACTATGGCGGTATCATGTGTGAGGGGCACTGTGAGGACTTATTTGTTTGTGGGGCACAATAGGAACTTCAGGTTATTGGAAGAAGCATTGTCGGAGCTTCATGTAAGTTAGTCTGGGAGGGCATTGTATGTATGAGGAATGTATGGGAACTCAATGAGATGGGCAACATAACATATGGAAGGCATCATACCGTGTGTGAAAGCCACTGTGGGGGCAACACAACATGTATGGGGGGGCATCATATTGAGCACAGCACTTTGGAGACATCAACGTGGAGTGGGTCTTTTGGCTCATCATAGTGAATGGAGAGACATTATGGGGCATCACAATGCTTGGAGGCCATACAAGAGGTAATGAACTGTGTGGCAACACTAAAGGGGTCCACTAAGGAGACTATCTTTGTGGCCAGGGTTAATATCGCGGATTAGCCTTAAAAAACACCCTCTGTCCTTTAGAATTGGGAGGCATACTTTACTTTATCTCTGTGTGGCTCAGATTTTGCATGGAAAAGTGATATGTGCAATTGGATGCAAAACACTATAAGGAAGCATTATTTGTAGAGACGACTATCTCCTTACATATGATATCCACCTGAGGCTTTACGGCAGCAGATAGAGGTTGAATGCCTCTGTATGAAGGAGGTGTGTGATCTCTGGGCACAGGCGGGTAACCTCCATGCATACATGTTTTTCCCCCTGGCAGCTGGGACTACAAGTGATAGAACATCTAAAAATATCCAACACCAGGCAATGTGGGAAACGTTTACGATATTGACAAGAAGGCAGGGATTAGGGAGGATCGCCCCTCTGCCATTGTCTCGTTTGTTTAGTGGAATACCAAACATGTTTCACTAGGAGCGAGAAAGTGTGACACACCTTTTAAGTTTTATGTCGCTCCTTATAGACATACGCAGATTCGCAGATTCGCAGGATTCCCTTATATGACCTCAAATGTTTTCCTATAGGCCCCCACAGAGCCCTGATATCAGTATCATTCAGTATATCTGGGACAGGGTCACACTGAGCGTAGGGAGACACCCAGCGCACGACGAGAGGAAGGGGGGAAAGGAGTCCCCAATGCTAAAGGCAAAAGGTGGAATGGTGACCCCTAGAAAAACTAGCGCTGACACCTGGCTCCCCTGACAACCCTATACAGTCTCCACAACTGTCGCCGAGCCGGATGCCTCGTCCCTGTCTGTCCCTCAACAAAGACTACTTAGGGATCAGATAGGGTAGGGTGAACACTGGTCAACCCAGCTAATAACTAAAGAAAAACACCAAGGAGACAAACTAGGGAGAGAGGGAGAACCACTTAGCTGAAAGGAGAGCCAGACAGCAAACTACACCAGTAGTCCATGATGCACTGCTGAGCCAGGAAGCATCACCAACTCCAAACATGCCATCACCAGAAATGCATTATGGGAGCCAAGGGGTATACAGTGGGCAGGGGTGGACCTACCGTGGTGCAGCTGGTTCAGCTGCACCAGGGCCCCGACCGGCTAGGGGGCCCCTCAAGCCGACCCCCGTAATCTGATGTCAGAGGAGAGGAGGGTCAGGCAAGGGAAGCAGGAAGCTTTCTGCTTCCCTTGCCTGATCCCGTCCCTCCTCTCCTCTGTGCTTCGGCTCCCAGGAATGCACACAGCGCGGCTCAGCAGGTAGGAGAGCCGCTCCACTAATAAACGAACAGCCGGCAGCCCCCCACCCCTGCTCCTTCGGCGTTCGGAGGCGACCATGAAAAAAGCGCACGCGCTCGTTCGGTTGTCTCTGATCGCCGCCAAAAGTTGCGGCGTGTAAAGGTACCCTTAAAGGGACAGAACCTCAATGCCGGATTTTGGCTGTTTGGCCAGACACTGCCACCTTCTGTGAGTTGCTCTATCAGCCTCATCTGTGGCTCCTGATATACCCGTGACAGACCAACAGAAAAGGCTAAATCATTTGCACAAGACTGATCCACAGAAGATCTGGGGTTGGTTCCCCAAGGTGTTTGGAACAACCTCCCTGCTGAGTTGCTTAAAAGACTGCGTGTAAGTATATCTAGATTTGATTGCTCTGATGCTGTGTTGAAGGCGATGGGTGGTCACACCACATGTTGATTTGATTTAGATTACTCCTTTTTCATCCTCTTTGCATTCTGCCAATAGCTAAAAATAAATTATTAACACTTCACTGCATGTTTTCCAACACTTGCACAGTACTGGAATGGAAAGAAGATAGATTAAAATGTGTTCAATACTTTTTCCCTGTGTCATTTATCATTATTAAGCATAACTTAACTTATGGACATCTAAGGTTTGATTTCTTTGCCTGTGTGGATTGGATGGGTTGTTACCGACATCTGGTGAGAAATTGATGTCAATAGCACCATTAGAAATATATTAACTGAGAAAATTGGTATGCATGTGCTCTTTTTACACATTTGTCCTTGGAAAGTCTCTATTCTTCTGCTTCCTGAACTATCTATGCCTTCACAGTATAAAGTGTGACCGAAGAGAATTCATGGAGCTGGTCAAGTCAATGCCATACAATGCAATGGTGTAAATCAATCATTTATTGTGTAATTAGTTTCCCGAAGTGGATGAAGGCGCACTTTTTAAGCATAAAACAACAGGGTCAATGGCTGCATAAATAGTCCCGATGGCGGCGCGGAGCATTATTGCATTCCATAGTACATTTCCTAATGGACTTGTCCCAGCCTCTATTGAACAGCTGCGATTTATATTTTTAGCTGAGTCGCTCTAAGACGTCTTGAAACTAAAGGTGTAAAAACAGTGTCTTGGAAATGTCTTAATGGACTGATGGGCCCTGGATAATATGAGAAGGTGACAGATTTCTAGAGTATAATATTATATCAGTCACAACACTGGCTCATTTGTAGCCAGCATTGTGTACTA
This sequence comes from Allobates femoralis, assembly GCA_033576535.1. Classification (NCBI taxonomy): domain Eukaryota; kingdom Metazoa; phylum Chordata; class Amphibia; order Anura; family Aromobatidae; genus Allobates; species Allobates femoralis. The sequence goes on along the minus strand of JARQOC010000002.1, from coordinate 40,231,111 downwards.
AAACCTCAGCTATAGTCATGAGATATTAAAAGATGGATCCATGCAAAATTGGAAATTTGACATTGTCCTTCTCACCAGTGCCTGGGCAGATATAAACCTTACCACCCCTGAACCCCTCTCTATGTATAACAGACATTATATACACCTAAGGGTACTTTCAGATCGCATTCTGCTGCACGTTCAGTGGTCCTGTCGGGGCTTACGTCTGAACCCCCTGCAATATGGTCGGAGTCGGATGGAGTCAACATTTGCTATGTCTTGCACCTGATGCGCCCCTGCGGTCTGGTCGCCACAGTGATGCTGCACCTACTCCACAGGTGTGGTGTCACCGCTCCCAGGTGAGAGGGGTCACAAACCCGAGACACAAAAACCTGCGCACAACACCACTCCAAATCCAGGCCGGGAAATCTTGAGTGGACACAAAGCAAGGAGGGCCCCATCTTCAGGCTGGTGGAGGGGATAGGTTGAGGGGGTAGGAAGAGTGTAGAAAGTGAGAAAGGAGCAGAACATTGTAGGAGAGCGAAGGAGGAGGTGGGCGTCCGGAGAGGATGCGGGAAGAAGGAGGACACGGGACTGGAGGATCCACCAGTGGGTCCCAAATCTGGCCCCAACACGAGTTGGGTGGAGGGACTGGTTGCCAGAGGGGACCGGCCCCGCTCTGGTGTGGATACTTCAAGGTTCCAAGAGGAAAACCGGAGGCTACTGCATCTGCAGAATCAGTGGCTACAATCCATGGACAATCCTCAGGACGGTTTCTAGAATTATGGTCAAGGGATGTATTGCCCGTAGCCCGAAAAGACCTGCAGCCATCAGCTTGGGACCCTGTTCACGAAGGCATAGGGCAGGCAAGGCGAGTAATCCAAAGCAGGGAGAGAGCATCCTGGGAAGGCCCACGAAAGGTGCCTCGGCAGAGTGATCCTCATCTCCTGGGAGTTGACCTAGCTGCACTCTGGAGGAGCACAGCAACCAGCTGTGTAACCTTGCCCAATCAGCAAGTGAAAAGGTAAAGAACTTCACGAACTGTGTCAGTCTGCTCCTTCTGCAACATGTTATCGTCTACACCACTAGAGCCCTGTCCCTGATGTTGACTGTTTCATCTGCCCTGGGGCCCTTCTCCACCTGTGGGGAGCGATACCATCTCGTCTGCACTACCATCTGCCCCAGAGATCTTAATCTGCAGAGTCGGCCATTCCTAGCCGAGCACAACAGGTGGCGTCACGTTCATCCCCTGTAAATAACCCTTAACTGCACGGCCAGGGCCAAAGAGCCTGGTCACAGCCACCGTGACCTCCCCAAGAAAGTCGACCGGCCCAGCTAACAAGTGCCCCCGGCCCTGTTGGGCGTTGCACACCATTTTTGGGAGTATACACCTACTTAAAACGAACACCTGGACGCACTCTACTGTGTTCGGGTGTCCACCTGCAGGAAATGTATACTCCATGGTGCAAGACAGAGCATACCTTGACTCCGTCTGCACTATTAAAGTCAATGGCCCCATTGGCACCTGCGTCCAAAGCCCATTTTGTGAGAGGTTCGGATATAAACCCCAATGAGACTACTGAACGTGCAGCAGAACACAATGTGAAAGCACTCTAAGCGTTATTTATTTATTTTTAAGTGCAGATGTACCTGATATAAATTTGTCACTACGGATCACGTGACATCATAATGTTCTGGCATCATGGTGACACAGCGTATTAATCACAAGTAGCTCAGGATGCCGGCTGTAGAATTGAGCACGGCCCGGGTACCGCCACCATAGAGGAGTGGACTGCAGAGTTTGAAGATATGCCCAAACCATAACCATGCTGGGCAGTGGCATAACTTGAAGGTCATGGGCCCCGATGCAAAAGCTTAAATGAGACCCCCAATTATTGCAAGTCTTTAATAGCATTAGTCTTTTTCTATAGGACTAATGAACTTTTGCGGCCCCCTAGGATCCAGGGCCCAGGTGCAATTGTAACCCCTGCACCTGTTGTAGTTATACGCCACTGATGCTGGGGTTCTGATCTATGGGCCCTACATCACTCTAGGAACTAGGACTCTTCAATGGAAAATTGGTCAATGGTACACACTTCCGCTCTATTCATTCTTAATGGGACAGCTGGAGATAGCCAAGAGTTGCGCTCCGCTGGTCTTCAGCACTCCCATAGGAACGAACAGAATGGCAGTGCACCTGATTGAATACCGTCTATCCACATGTCCTGGTTCTCAGAATTGGTCATAATCCCAGCGGTTGGCCCCCCAGCAATCAGGAAGAGGTGATCACTTCCAAACTTGAGAATGCCCCTCTATGAACATTTTGTCCGCACAGAGATCCAGCATGTGGGGAGTTTTTATAGTTCGATACACTCTGGGAAAAATATATGCAAATTAACTATCCTCCAGAAAGGAGAAAACTGTTTTTCTACTTCCATCTCTATGGGTACCTTTACACACAGCTACATTTGTAGCTTGTCACCAGGTAACTTACTGGTTGCAGTGAAATAATGGATACATGATTCCATTTGTACACAGCAACAAGATAGAACCTTGTCTCCATGATTTCACTGCAACCAGTAAGTTACCTGGTGACAAGCTACAAATGTAGCCGTGTGTAAAGGGGCCCTATGGGATAACCGGTTAGTCAATGGGATATGCAATGAATTCTTCTCTTGCTTCCCTCTCGACATTGGCCCATGGGGATCACACTATTTGATTCATGGAACATTTACAAAACTTATAAACACTGTCTACTAAAACAAATTATTGTGAGATCCTCTCCATTCCTGAGATTTGCCTTCCTCTCCCTGTATAATAATTTAGACTTGGCTAAAAAGACTAAATTTATATACAGGGAAAAGAGAGACATATCTGCAAAGTGACAGGTCCTCTTTGGGTAAGATAAATAGAAAATAATTCTGAAACCTGATCCAGTAGAGAACAAGTTCACTTTAATGGCATTGAGGTGGATCTTTTTAGCCTACATTCCCATAATGAGCTTTTTTGATATACCTAGGTGTGGATTATATGTATTTTTGCCTTGAAAATGAACCAAAAACACATTTCTGTATTTTACCTGCATATTTTCCACATCTAATACAGGCCTATGTGAAATTTGCACAGAAAAATCAACGTATCTGTGGCACCCCTGCGTCTGGCCGCCACAACATGATATTGCTATATCATCATGTAATGCCATGTCTACTGGGAATTGAGGTCCCCTTTGTGGATGCCTGAAGTGTACATACACAGCCTGATCTCTCACCAGGAAGCTGAGCACTGAAGGCCTGGGTTGGGCTGTGCTCAGCCTCTGGATTGAGGGAGGGGTTAGTTAGGGTGTAGTAGGGCAGAAAGTAGGTGAAGGAGAGGTCTAGTGAGGAGCCAGCAGGAGCTTCTCTGAAGGAACCAGCTGCAGTCCAGGGACCAGTCCATAGGTTATCCAGGCTTATAGGGCTTGGTGGCTTATGGGTTCACAGCAAACCAGCAACTTAAGTGGAGTTCTCCAGGGGTCAGTAGTACTGTCAGGAAACTGCTATAGGCATGGTTCCCCACACTACCAGCCGGGCAGGAAGTAACTCACAGCAACCAAGAGGAAATACTGCAGAGCAACAAGCACCAAGAAACCTAAAGCACAGGGAAAGTCAGCAGGGAGGCCAATATATACTCACCCAGCAGAGCGGACTACAGTTCTTATCAGACTAGCTGGACCACCTGCTACAGAAACTTGAAGTAAAAAGGTAAAGCAAAGACTGACTGACCACTACCCCCATCATCTCCCTGGGAGCCAGGCCTGGTTGGAAAGAGTTAAACACCTGCACTATTGTCACCACCTATTGCCACCCCCTGCAGTGCCAACCACATTTGGCTCATCAACCCAACTGGAACGACAAACAAACTTTATCCTTACTACTATCCCCTTTACATGTGCGCTTAAGACATGTGCGCTGGGCATGGCTACCGTGAACCAAACTCTGGCCAAGATGCTACCCTGGCCCTTGTAACTGACACAAACCGACACAAAAAATTGACATGTTGTGGATTTGCAACACACAGCACAGGTCAGTTTATGTTGATAAAAAAGAAGCACAGTGGGCAGGAGATTTCTATGAGTCTTGTCTACTTTGTTAGAACTGTAGGACAAAACGTTGTTTTGACTCAGCAAAAATATGCATGGTCAAAAACTCAACATGGGAATACAGCCTCAGTCTGCTGTAGCCATCATAATTATACAAAAACCTGGGTAAGACAGAAATGTTTATACTTTTGGAGCAAAATATGCAATTTTTGAGCAAAAAAAATGCTTCTAGAATTATCAAAATTGTAGTGCACACTTTACATGATCTGGAAGGGTAAAAGTCAAGTCCAACAGGTCAAGATGTAGAGATGTTCATCAGGACCCTCTTGCCTGTTGACAAATATCAATAACAGGCCTTAGGGTGCTTTCACATCAGCGTTTTTTTTTCAAATCGCGGCAGATGCGGTGAAAAAAACGCATCTGCCGCGATTACCGCATACCGGCTGCACTTGTGGCGCGGTTGCGGTAAACGCCATGCAAAGTATAGGCGTACTTGTGGCAGGTGCGGCAAGTGCGGTTTTGCACTTGCGGCAGGTGCGGCCGCGAAAAAAACCGCGGCTGACCGCGTTTTTTTTCGCGGCTGCACCTGCCGCAAGTGCAAAACCGCACTTGCCGCACCTGCCGCAAGTACGCCTATACTTTGCATGGCGTTTACCGCAACCGCGCCGCAAGTGCAGCCGGTATGCGGTAATCGCGGCAGATGCGTTTTTTTCACCGCATCTGCCGCGAATTTCAAAAAACGCTGATGTGAAAGGGCCCTAAAAGGGGTTGTATAATTAATGCAAGTTAGAGTATACCTTGTCACAGTATAGGTGATGGCTTTCTAATTCGCTGGGGTCCCACCACTGAGACCCCAAAAATGGACGGGAATGGGGCTTTGGGGTGCCCTCTTAAAATGGAGCCATGGTCAATCCATTATTTATTGTCTATGGCAATGCTAGCAATAGCCAAGTACAGCAAAGTTTAAAAGGGGATGTACAGTCTCTTCTTATTTTGTAATAAAAACAAGTCCAGTATGGACTAAAAAAAAAGAAGACCACGACTCTACTGATTTACCAATCCCCCTCCAATCTCCTTTCTCCCTTTTCCAGTAGGAATGACCACCATAGCCAATGCCTATTGGAAGAAGAAGCAAGAAGAATAGAAAGATGCCCAGGAAGTAACACAGAAAACAAGCGGGGAATCGGGAGGTGAGTATATACTATTTTTACCTTTCTACCACAGTTGCTATCGAATTATGCAAGTTGGCTTTACAATGTCTTTGCATGTAAGGAGCATTACAAGGAGTGAGCAAAATGCAGCAAAGTAGGTGAAGGACACTGGGCCGAGAGAAGCAGTTGAGACATTGTGGAAGCTCACCTAATCGAAATCATATGTAACACAAGATATATTGAAGCCTAAATGTGTCATTTGAAAGCCCATGTACTCTATTTAAGGGGTTGTTGAAGGCAAGAACCTTATAATCTGGGACCCTAGAGTTTGAGGAACCCTCATACCTCTTTGAGGGTTTATTTCATCTAAGGGACAATGTCAAAATAATACATTTAAGGTCCTTAAATTATGGAATCCTGTCCTATGAAGGCTTATTTTACATACAATATCCAGGGGAGGCTTTAATTTCCTCTTTTTTTAAAGCGGCCCTGTCCCCTAGATTAACTGAGATCAGTGAATGCTTTGCAATCTTGGTCTACCAGGCATTGCTCCCACCTAGCCAGAAACCTACTCCACACTGATGAGGGGCAACACCCCGAAACAGCTGTCTGTGGATGGATACCTGGCTCTGTTAATTCCCTTGTCATATCCTTAACTCATAGCTGAGTGAGATATTGACTAAAAGGACCACTTAATATGGTGGTTGTGGTGGTCTCTGCAAGGATTCCACCCCAGGGCTAGGTCCTTCCCTGGAGGGATATCTGGATAGTCCCGTGTTTGAGACTCTTAATCCAGGCTCCACGGACTCCATTTGCATACCCTAAAGGTTAAATATGGCACATTTATTGCTTTTATCTTCTTCCCGCTGCCCTTCTGAGTTTGCAGTTTTTTGATCTGGTGACAGACCCTTTTCATATACTGTATTAGAGAGACCATGTCTTTTCCCGAAGGGGATACTTTATAGCATCCATTTGATAAATCATTAATAGTGTGAGGGAAGCTTTCAGGTCCTGTATTCATGGAACCTTGTCATGTAATCTGCAATATGAAAGACCTTCTCATACGCTGTGTTAAGGAAGCCCTGAAGGAGGGGGAATTTTATAAAATCCATTCAGAGAAGCCTGTTTTCCAAGAGACCCTTTCAGGCACATGATTTATGAGGCCTCTGGTCTCCTAGGACCAACGTCATCTCTCTCCAATAACATTTACACTTTAATCTGAGGGACACTTTTATAGACTTTATTTGAGGAACCCTGTTACCTGCCTATTTTCTAAGTAATAACTGAGTAAAACTATGCCTTGAGGGATCCTTTGTGGTAATGAAGTTAAACAACCTTGCCCTATGAGGGTCTGATTCCTATATATAAGATCATCCTATATAGGGGTTATTTCTTATCATCCACCTAGAGAAACCTATCTACAGTTAGGTCCATATATTTTTGGACAATAACACAAATTTAGGTTTTTTTTACCCATTTACTAAAATATATTCAAGTTGTAGTGATATAATGGACATAAAGTCCAGCCTTTTAGCTTTCATTTGAGGGTATCCACATTAAGGTTGGATGAAGGGTTTAGGAGTTTCTGCTCCTTCACATGTGCCACCCAAAAGTAATTGAACAAATGACTCAACGGCTGTTTCATGGGCAGATGTGGGCAATTCCTTTGTTATTTAATTCTCAGTCAAGCACATAAAAGGTCTGGAGCTGATTTGAGGTTTGGTGCTTGCATTTTGAAGATTTTGCTGAGAACATGCGGTCACAGAAGTTCTCTATGCAGGTGAAACAAACCATCCTTCATCTACGAACACAGAAAAAACCCTCCAAGAAATTGCTACAGTATTAGAAGTGGCAAAATCTACAGTTTGGTAAGAAAGAAAGCCCTGGTGACCTCAACAATGTAAAAAGACCTGGACGCTCATGGAAGACAACAGTGGTGGATGATCTCAGAATAATTACCATGGTGAAGAGAAACCCCTTCACAACAGCCAACCAAGTGAGCAATACTTCCCAGGGTGTAGGCGCATCAATATCCAAATCTACCATAAAGAGAAGACTGCATGAAAATAGTAAATACAGAGAGTTCATTGCATGCTGCAAGCCACTCATAAGCCTCAAGAATAAGAAGGCTACATTGGACTATGCTAAAGAAAATCTTAGAATAACAGCAGAGTTCTGGAAGAACATTCTTTGGACAGATGAAACCAAGATCAACCTCCACCAGAATGATGGAGAAAAAAGTGTGGTGAAGGCATGGTACAGCTCATGATCCAAAGCCCAGCACATCGTCTCATACACACGGCGGAGGCAGTGTGATGGTCGGGCATGCATGGCTGCCAGTGGCCCTGGGTCCCTAGTGTTTATTGATGATGTGACACAGGACAGAAGCAGCCGGATGGATTCTGGGGTTTTGAGAGAGATACTAAGTGCTCAGATGCAGCCAAACTGATTGTCCATGTGTATTATAAAATGCCAACCAATGACCCAAAACATAAAGCCAAAGCAACAAAGGGTTTATTAAAGCAAAGTAGTGGAATATTCTTGAGTGGCCAAATGACCTGATCTGAACCCAATAGAGCCGCATTTCACTTATTAAAGACTAAACTTCAGATAGAAAGACCACAAACAGACAGCAACTAAAACCTGCTGGAGCAAAGGCCGACAGAGCATTAAAAAGTGGGAACACAGCGTCTGGTGATGTCCATGAGTCCAAGACTTCAGGCAGTCATTGGCAACAAAGGGTCTTCAACCAAGTATGACACCGCCAAAACTCTCATCCACGCCCTTATCATCTCCCGCCTCGACTACTGCAACCTACTGCTCACCGGTCTCCCTGCCTCCTCCCTTGCACCTCTCCGCTCTATCCTAAATTCAGCTGCCCATCTAATCCACCTGCCTCCTCGCTACTCCCCTATCTCCCCTCTCCGCATGGCACTCCACTGGCTCCCCACCTCCCTAAGACCTCGCTTTAAAATCCTAACCCTGACCTACAAAGCCATCCACAACCTGTCCCCCCCCTACATCTCCGACATGGTCTCCCGATACCAACCCGCACGCAACCTACACTCCTCACAAGAACTCCTCCTCTCCTCCCCCCTCATCTCATCCTCCCACAACCGCATACAAGACTTCTCCCGCGCCTCCCCTAGACTCTGGAACTCTCTACCCCAGCACGTCAGACACTCGCCTACCCTCAAGAGCTTCAAAAAGAACCTGAAAACTCATCTATTTCAACAAGCCTACAACCTATGATGAGACCCAGCGCCGCTCCACCAAACGCTTGGCGCTTTCCCCCCTATCGTGATCCCCCACCCCTGTAGACTGTGAGCCCTCGTGGACAGGATCCTCTCTCCCGTCGTGTATCAGCAAGCATCGACTGCTCATGTGTACTGTACCTGTCGTTGTTAGCCCCACCTCTTATGTAAAGCGCCATGGAACCAATGGCGCTCTATAAATAAATAATAATAATAATAATAAAAAAGTATTAGAAATTAATATTTTATTTATATTACTAAATTTGTCCAATTCCTTTTGAGCCCCTGAACTGAAGGGATTGAGTTTAATAAATGCTTTAGTTCCTCACATTTTTATACAATCATTTTGTTTAATCCACTGAATTAAAGCTGAAGTCTGAACCTAAACTACATCTGAATTTATTTGTTCAAAATCCACAGTGGTAATGTACAGATCAAAAATAAGAAAAATGTTCTCCCTGTCCAAATATTAATGGCCCTAACTGTATATGGTCCTTAATGAAAACCTATAGTGTGAGGGACCTCTTCATCTACAGGATTTGATTTTATCTTCTCTCTGAGATGTTCTTTTATGGACATCCATTTTAGAAAACAGCAATGTGAGGGACCTTGTCATCTTTCCGAGGATCTATTTCATATAGTCTGTTGGAGGAACCCTATTGCCCCTCCATACTCATTATATGACTGCCTCCTGAACAAGGGTTCTGTCTATCACATACATAAGATTGCTTATCCGGCCAAGTGTTCCTCTGTTCCCTATGAGACAGCCACTGCCAGACATCAGTTATCGGAAAAGCCTATAAACACTCAGCTCATGTATTTTCATTGGGGGGAGTAGAGAAAGCCACAACCAGACACCTTTGGTAGAGGCCTATCTTATGGAGAACAAAAGATTTGAGGTGATTGGGATTAAACTGCCCAACTAATATCTACTCTGACATCATATGTCAGGGTTGAGGTTCGAGTCCCCAAAAGACATAAACTTCTAATGTCATTGGGGTTAGCCGAGTCTTTAGATGCTATTAGAGATACCTTGTAATCTTTGTGAAGATCTGTTATATATAATCTATTTGAAGAAACATAATTTGAGGCAGGGTTTGTGTGGGCATTGGCGAAATTGTGCAAATGAGGGGGACAAGGGGCAGATTAAGACTAGCCAGGGCCCCAGGCAGTTTAGAAGGTGAGGGCCTTTACCCCAACTCGAAGTATCATGTGACATGTCACATGATCATCTTTTAATAGTTCTAGGGAAGCTCCCTGCTCCAAGATGTATACTGGGGGAGTATCTATTGCTGCACAAAACAATATAATGGGGACAATCTTGCCATGGGCCCCCTGGAGCTTTGGGCCCTGGGCAATAGCCCTAATTGCCCTATAATCCACCTATGAAGGGGACACTATCACCTGTGGTTCCACTCTGTCCAGATTTCAATGTTTGTCATCAATTTTTAGATGGGCGCAGTGCGTGGAGCAGGCACAGGAGTGGAGAGTATTCCCCATAGAGAAGGTGCCAGCTGTGTTGTGCAGCTTGCACCTATTGGCAAGTTCTGGTTGCAGTTTAACCTCTTAGATACCATTGTCAATTGTAAGAGTCGCATTTAAGAAGTTGGAAATGGGGTATGTTGTCCGATACCTTATGAAGGCTGCCATGTCTACAGAAGGTTTGTAGCTTTAGAATACACCTCACTAGTACAGTGTTGCGGTGCAAATTATAAGCCAGGGGTGGGGAACTCCAGGCCTCGAGGGCCACCAACAGATCATGTTTTCAGGTTCTCCTTAGTATTGCACAGGAGATAACTGAATTACATGCACTGGTGATGATTCCAACCCCTGTGCAATGCTAAGGAAATCCTGAAAACATGACCTGTTGGCGGCCCTCGAGGCCTGAAGTTCCCCACCCCTGGTATATACAATCAAGTGATTTCAGGTTCAAATACCCTAAAGAGAATTCATAGAAAATGCAAAAAACAAAAGTTAATAAAATCCAGAACAGTTAGAGAAAAACAACATAGTTCGTATAAATGCGTGTGTGCAACTCTTCAAACTGCTAAAATATTATATTTATCAAAAATGGTAAACTTTGAAATCTAAAGGGAATCTGTCAGCAGAATTTCACATCCCAAACTATACGTGCATGTAGCTGCTTCAAAGACAAGTCCAGCAATATTTAAACATGGCCAGTCTTTTCTTCCGTTACTGAGAAAAAAGTGTTTGAATTGATATACAAATGAGGCTGAATAGCTATAGTAGATCTACAGCCTCTGTCACTCCAGCTCTATTCCACACTCAGCTCCGCCTCCTCTTGCTTGACTGACAGCCTTTATACTGTTTGACTTCAGGCAAAGAATTCATCAGTCAAGCAGAAGGAAGGTGGGGAGTAGGAGTGGATGGAGGCATCAGGTGTACAAATGGCTTTTCAGACTCATTTGCTTATCAATTCATAAGCTAATCTTACAGGAAAGGACTGGCCATGGATAGGTATTCCTGGACTTTTCTTCGAAATCACTACATGCTCATATAAATAGTTTGGTGGTGGTGAAACCGTACTGAGACTCCTTAAAAAAAAAAGGAATAATACCGTAAGTAATCAGAAAGTCGTATGGACTCTAAAATGGTGATGATAAAAAATACAGCTTGTACGACAAAAAGAAACATTGACACAACCAAATAAATAAAAAAGTTATAATTCTTGGAAGGTGAGGTGGAAAACTTAATCCTAGCTTATCATAATGTAGATCAGGGCTCCCCAACCGGTGACTTGGGAGCCACATATGGCATGCTGGCTTATGGTTTGTAGCTTGCGGTTGTCTTCCAGCTTGGAGTATTAGTACCAGGTCTAGTATACATCTATGAAGAGCAGGTCTCCAGATGGTGAATTGTGTGAGTAGCTCCAGACTGAAGAGCAGATCTGGATGATCATATACTGGCCTTGGGGATTTAGAGATAATTTAAATACGGTAAACTGGAGACCAGAATGATAATACCGTATCAACCCTCGAAGGGGCTTAAAGCTGGATGTGATTTGAGAATAATGAATGGTGGTATTGTGGGCATCACTGGATCTGGGTATGCTACCTCACAGTTATTTCTGTGGAAAAGCTTTGGTTTTCAAACCAGTAATGGCAGATCTGGATGTCAATACTGTGAGGGGGCGGCAGCTGTATGTGTCTCCCGACCCTCTCTCAAAGCTGAATGTTTCACAACCTTCTATCAGAGCTGACTGCTTTACGACGTTCTTTTAGAGCTGAATGTAGTTTACGACCCTCTCTCAGAGCTGGATATGCCTTGTGACCCTCTCTCAGAGTTGGATGTGGCTCATGTCCCTCTCTCATAGTTGGATGTGGCTCTTGTCCCTCTTTCAGAGCTAAATATGGCTTGCGACCCTCTCTCAGAGCTGAATATGGCTTGTGACCCTTTATCAGAGTTTAAAGTGTTTCACAACCCTCTTTAAGAGCTGGATGTGGCTCACAAACCCTTCTCAGAGCTAAATATGTTTTGCAACCCTCTCTCAGAGCTGGATGTGGCTCACAACCCTCTCTCAGAGCTGAAAGTATTTCATGACCCCCTCTCAGAGTTGGATGTGGCTCATGACCCTCTCTCAGAGCTGAAAGTATTTCATGACCCTTTCTCAGAGTTGGATGTGGCTCATGACCCTTTCTCAGAGCTGGATGTGGCTTGTGCCTCTCTCAGAGCTAAATATGGTTTGCAATCATCTCTCAGAGCTGGATGTGGCTCATGACCCTTTCTCAGAGCTGGATGTGGCTTGTGTCTCTCTCAGAGTGAAATATGGCTCACAACCCTCTCTCAGAGCTGAAAGTATTTCATGACCCTCTCTCAGAGCTGGATGTGGCTCATGACCCTTTCTCAGAGCTGGATGTGGCTTGTGTCTCTCTCAGAGTGAAATATGGCTCACAACCCTCTCTCAGAGCTGAAAGTATTTCATGACCCTCTCTCAGAGCTGGATGTGGCTCATGACCCTTTCTCAGAGCTGGATGTGGCTTGTGTCTCTCTCAGAGTGAAATATGGCTCACAACCCTCTCTCAGAGCTGAAAGTATTTCATGACCCTCTCTCAGAGCTGGATGTGGCTCATGACCCTTTCTCAGAGCTGGATGTGGCTCATAACCCTCTTTCAGAGCTGGATGTGACTCATGTCCGTCTCTCAGAGCTTGATGTGGCTTACGACCCTCTCTGAGAGCTGAATGTGGCTCACGACCCTCTCTCAGAGCTTGATGTAGCTCACGACCATGTCTCAGAGCTGAATGTGGCTACGACCCTCTCTCAGAGCTGATGTGGCTCACAACCCTCTCTCAGAGCTGGATGTGGCTCATGACCCTTCTCAGAGCTGGATGTGGCTTGTGCCTCTCTCAACGAGCTAAATATGGTTTGCAATCATCTCTCAGAGCTGGATGTGACTTGTGTCTTTCAGATCTAAATATGTTTTGCAACCCTCTCTCAGAGCTGGATGTGGCTTACAACCCTCTCTCAGAGCTGAAAGTATTTCATGACCCTCTCTCAGAGCTGGATGTGGCTCATGACCCTTTCTCAGAGCTGGATGTGGCTCATGACCCTTTCTCAGAGCTGGATGTGGCTTATGTCTCTCTCAGAGTGAAATATGGCTCACAACCCTCTCTCAGAGCTGAAAGTATTTCATGACCCTCTCTCAGAGCTGGATGTGGCTCATGACCCTTTCTCAGAGCTGGATGTGGCTTGTGCCTCTCTCAGAGCTAAATATGGTTTGCAATCATCTCTCAGAGCTGGATGTGACTTGTGTCTTTCAGATCTAAATATGTTTTGCAACCCTCTCTCAGAGCTGGATGTGGCTTACAACCCTCTCTCAGAGCTGAAAGTATTTCATGACCCTCTCTCAGAGCTGGATGTGGCTCATGACCCTTTCTCAGAGCTGGATGTGGCTCATAACCCTCTCTCAGAGCTGGATGTGACTCATGTCCGTCTCTCAGAGCTTGATGTGGCTCACGACCCTCTCTCAGAGCTGAATGTGGCTCATGACCCTCTCTCAGAGCTTGATGTAGCTCACGACCATGCCTCAGAGCTGAATGTGGCTTACGACCCTCTCTCAGAGCTGGATGTGGCTCACAACCCTCTCTCAGAGCTGGATGTGGCTCATGACCCTTTCTCAGAGCTGGATGTGGCTTGTGCCTCTCTCAGAGCTAAATATGGTTTGCAATCATCTCTCAGAGCTGGATGTGACTTGTGTCTTTCAGATCTAAATATGTTTTGCAACCCTCTCTCAGAGCTGGATGTGGCTTACAACCCTCTCTCAGAGCTGAAAGTATTTCATGACCCTCTCTCAGAGCTGGATGTGGCTCATGACCCTTTCTCAGAGCTGGATGTGGCTCATAACCCTCTCTCAGAGCTGGATGTGACTCATGTCCGTCTCTCAGAGCTTGATGTGGCTCACGACCCTCTCTCAGAGCTGAATGTGGCTCATGACCCTCTCTCAGAGCTGAAAGTATTTCATGACCCTCTCTCAGAGCTGGATGTGGCTTACAACCCTCTCTCAGAGCTGAAAGTATTTCATGACCCTCTCTCAGAGCTGGATGTGGCTCATGACCCTTTCTCAGAGCTGGATGTGGCTCATATCCGTCTCTCAGAGCTTGATGTTGCTCACGACCTTCTCTCAGAGCTGAATGTGGCTCACGACCCTCTCTCAGAGCTTGATGTAGCTCACGACCATGTCTCAGAGCTGAATGTGGCTTACAACCCTCTCTCAGAGCTGGATGTGGCTCACAACCCTCTCTCAGAGCTGGATGTAGCTTGCGAATCTTACTCAGAGCTAGATGTGGCTCGCAAACCTCTCTCAGAGCTGGATGTGGTTCTTGACCCTCTTTCTCAGAGCTGGATAATGCTCGCAACCCTCTCCAGAGCTAGATGTGGATCATGACCCTCTCTCAGAGCAGGATGTGTCTCGTAAACCTCCCTCAGAGCTGGATATGCCTCGTGACCCTCTCTCAGATCTGAATATGACTTGTGACCCTCTCTCAGAGCTGGATGTGCCTCGCGAGCCTCTTTCAGAGCTGGATGTAGCTTGATACCCTCTCTCAGATCTGAATGTAGCTCGCGACCCTCTCTCAGAGCTGGATATGCCTTGTGACCCTCTCTCAGAGCTGAATGTGGCTGGCGAACCTCTCTCTGAGCAGGATGTGACCCATAATAATAATATAATAATAAAACTTTATGTGTATAGCGCCAACTTATTCCGCAGCGCTTTACAGACTCATGACCCTCTCTCAGATCTGAATGTGGCTCGCAACCCTCTCTCAGAACAAAATGTGGCTGTTAGGCTAGGGTCACACTTGCGCAGTTAAAACCTACAAAATTGAGCCGCAGCGCATAGTGTTACCGCTATGCGCTGTCAAACAATGCAGCCCATAGAAATACAATGTGTACCTTGCTAACCAGCCACACACAAAGCTCCAGGAAGTGCGCTTTCCAACAGCGCACAGGAAATGCTTCAGGACATGTCTCCTGTGTGCTCTGCTAAAGCGCACTTCCTGGAGCTTTGTGTGTGGCCAGCTGCTAAGGTAAACAGTGGGTTACTATGGGGCTCCGTTGCCTGGCAGCTTAACGCTATGCTCTGCAGCGGAAATTTCTAAGTTTTTTGCACTTGCGCCGTGCTAGGGTCACAACGCAAATGTGACCCTAGCCTTACACAGAGCTCAGCATTCAGAGAACTGGTAGAACTTCAGTAGATAAAATGTTAAGTTTATCAACACTACAGCAATCAGTCCAGTAATTGACACATTGCTGGAATCAGGGACTCTGCACCTACATTAGGCTTCTCTCAGCCTGGGGACAGATTTCCTTTAACAACTGTTATGTTTTTGAGATTTTATATCATAGTAGATGTAAAATCTTTGAGACCCTTTTAGGCCCCCTATAATCCCTGTATTACATATCGTGGATCTGAGGATACAAGTAATCGGTGGGACCCTTCCAGGTGTTGCATTCAATGATCCCTGAGATCTCTTTAAGGGTTTATTATATATAAGCTTTAATCTGAGGAACCCTTGCCACTGATGATATAGTGGATCTTTTCCCATATCTGCTTAATATATTCCATTTTTGAAGCACAATTTGACTATTTTATCATTTTCCCCAGCCAATTCTTTGGCTTGGATAGGCCCATCATCACATTTTTACATTCTCGGCATGTTCCCTTTAAATGTGATAAAAGCTCCTCTTCCATGAGCAGTGAATGAATAGAGCTGGGTTCATACATATTTTATATTACAGCATTCATTATAAGGAAGCCTTTGTGACAAATAGAGATAACGGATAGCAGATTTTATCCTCCGTGGGATGTGTGGTCTGTTTCTTGTTCATTGAGGTAGAAGCAGATAAATGCCGTACCTGCGGAGTCATTAAGACTGAAGGAAATGCGCACGGGTTTATCAGCGGGGATTCTTGCCGTGGTGATCATGTGGGCACAATGACTTCAACCGCCTTATCGGAAATAATACTGAAACGAGAAAAATAACACATAAACAATCGGTCCGGCTGAAAAGGAAAACTCATTTCAAGACATCTCAAATGTGAGCGAAAAAAAAACCATAAGACGCCATTGAAAAGGACATCGTTCTAACAAAGAACATTAACTATTCCTGCAGTGGTCCATCAATTCCCGGATAATGAGCCAGACCTGGAGCATAGGAAGGATTGCACATGTATAGAAAGAATAAGCACTTGACTTCAATTTCACCATTATTAGGTCAACATTGCCATACATTACTCGCTGTACAAATAACTGATGTCACCATACAGCAGTCATAAATAAGGTTCTGCTGTACACAGAGCTAATATTAGCATAAAGAACATGCAAACTATATTGTCATGTCATCTACAGGGTGGGCCATTTATACAGATGCACCTAAATAAAATGGGAATGGTTGGTGATATCAACTTCCTGTTTGTGGCACATTAGTATAAGGGAGGGGGAAAACTTTTCCAGATGAGTGGTGACCATGGCGGCCATTTTGAATCCAACTTTATCTTTTTCAATGGGAAGAGAGTCATGTGACACATCAACCTTATTGAGAATTTCATAAGAAAAACAATGGTGTGCTTGGTTATAACGTAACTACCGTATATTCTTTCATGAGCTATTTACAAGTTTATGATCACTTATAAAATGTGTTCAAAGTGCTGCATATTGTGTTGGATTGTCAATGTACCCTCTTCTCCCATTCCTGACACACTGATAGTGGAAGAAATGCTGCACAGGCTTCCAGCATCCGTTGTTTCAGATGCTGCACATCTCGTATCTTCACAGCATAGACAATTACCTTCAGATGAGGGATGAGGAAAACTTTATTGTGAATAGTGAAGGTAGCAAACAAAACCACCGCCAGGGGCATAACTACAACAGGTGCAGGGGTTGCAATCACACCAGGGCCCTGGAGCCTAGGGGACCCAAAAAGTCCCTTTGGCCTATATTATTATTATTATTATTTATATATATAGCACCATTAGGTTCCATGGTGCTTTACATGAGGATAAGGGAGACAAGAACAAGTACACTAAATCTAGGCGATCGGGACGTACAGGAGGGGCAGGGACCCTGTCCACGAGGGCTCACAGTCTACGAGTAGCCTATAGAAAAACACTATTGCTGTTAAAGATTTGTAATAATTGGGGGCCCTGTTGAAGCTTTTGCCTCGGGGCCCATGAGCTTCAAGTTACGCCACTGACCACCGCTATTAGTGTGACACTAACCCACAGTGGATAGATTCCTCCAAGACTGCTGGAACACAAACATTGATGGTATGGTGTGGTATATGGGGTACAAAGATAGTGGGGAGATTCTTCACCAATGGAAACCTCAATGCCACTGGATATCTGAATCATGTAGCAATTTCAGATTTGCCTCATCCCTCATCTGAAGGCAATTGTCTATGCTGTGAAGAT
Source organism: Allobates femoralis (assembly GCA_033576535.1). Classification (NCBI taxonomy): domain Eukaryota; kingdom Metazoa; phylum Chordata; class Amphibia; order Anura; family Aromobatidae; genus Allobates; species Allobates femoralis. The sequence goes on along the minus strand of JARQOC010000002.1, from coordinate 40,213,723 downwards.
ACGAGATGTGCAGCATCTGAAACAACAGATACTGGAAGCCTGTGCAGCATTTCTTCTGCGGTGTGGCTATCAGTGTGTCTACAGTGGGAGAAGAGGGTTACATTGACAATCCAACACAATGGGCAGCACTTTGAACACATTTTATAAGTGGTCATAAACTTGTAAATAACTCGTGAAAGAATAAAGCTATGTTAATACCAAGCACACCATTGTTTTTCTTATGAAATTCTCAATAAGTTTGATGTGTCACATGACCCTCTTCCCATTGAAAAAAATAAAGTTGGATCCAAAATGGCCGACTTCAAAATGGCCGCCATGGTCACCACCCATCTGGAAAAGTTTTCCCCCTCCCATATACTAATGTGCCACAAACAGGAAGTTGATATCACCAACCATTCCTATTTTATTTAGGTGCATCCATATAAATGGACCACCCTGTATATAACTAATGTTATATAATTATATAGAAGACATATATAATGCTGTCATATTGTACACATAAGTAATATAACTATATAGAAGACATATATAATGCTGTCATATTGTACACATAAATAATATAACTATATAGAAGACATATATACAGTCATGGCCAAAAGTATTGACACCCCTGCAATTCTGTCAGATAATGCTCAGTTTCTTCCTGAAAATGATTGCAATCACAAATTCTTTGGTATTATTATCTTCATTTAATTTGTCTTCAATGAAAAAACACAAAAGAGAATGAAGCAAAAAGCAAAACATTGATCATTTCACACAAAACTCCAAAAATGGGCCAGACAAAAGTATTGGCACCCTCAGCCTAATACTTGGTTGCACAACCTTTAGCCAAAATAACTGCGATCAACCGCTTCCGGTAACCATCAATGAGTTTCTTACAATGCTCTGCTGGAATTTTAGACCATTCTTCTTTGGCAAACTGCTCCAGGTCCCTGATATTTGAAGGGTGCCTTCTCCAAACTGCCATTTTTAGATCTCTCCACAGGTGTTCTATGGGATTCAGGTCTGGACTCATTGCTGGCCACCTTAGAAGTCTCCAGTGCTTTCTCTCAAACCATTTTCTAGTGCTTTTTGAAGTGTGTTTTGAGTCATTGTCCTGCTGTCCTCTGAGGGAGACCCAGCTTTCTCACACTGGGCCCTACATTATGCTGCAAAAGTTGTTGGTAGTCTTCAGACTTCATAATGCCATGCAACACGGTCAAGCAGTCCAGTGCCAGAGGCAGCAAAGCAACCCCAAAACATCAGGGAACCTCCGCCATGTTTGACTGTAGGGACCGTGTTCTTTTCTTTGAATGCCTCTTTTTTTCTCCTGTAAACTCTATGTTGATGCCTTTGCCAAAAAAGAGAGAACATTCTTCCAAAACGTTTTAGGCTTTCTCAGGTAAGTTTTGGCAAACTCCAGCCTGGCTTTTTTATGTCTCGGGGTAAGAAGTGGGGTCTTCCTGGGTCTCCTACCATACAGTCCCTTTTCATTCAGACGCCGACGGATAGTACGGGTTGACACTGTTGTACCCTCGGACTGCAGGGCAGCTTGAACTTGTTTGGATGTTAGTCGAGGTTCTTTATTCACCATCCGCACAATCTTGCGTTGAAATCTCTTGTCAATTTTTCTTTTCCGTCCACATCTAGGGAGGTTAGCCACAGTGCCATGGGCTTTAAACTTCTTGATGACACTGCGCACGGTAGACACAGGAACGTTCAGGTCTTGGGAGATGGACTTGTAGGCTTGAGATTGCTCATGCTTCCTCACAATTTGGTTTCTCAAGTCCTCAGACAGTTCTTTGGTCTTCTTTCTTTTCTCCATGCTCAATGTGGTACACACAAGGACACAGGACAGCGGTTGAGTCAATTTTAATCCATGTCAACTGGCTGCAAGTGTGATGTAGTTATTGCCAACACCTGTTAGGTGGCACAGGTAAGTTACAGGTGCTGTTAATTACACAAATTAGAGAAGCATCACATGATTTTTCTAACAGTGCCAATACTTTTGTCCATCCCCCTTTTTTATGTTTGGGGTGGAATTATATCCAATTTGGCTTTAGGACAATTCTTTTTGTGTTTTTTCATTGAAGACAAATTAAATGAAGATAATAATACCAAAGAATTTGTGATTGCAATCATTTTCAGGAAGAAACTGAGTATTATCTGACAGAATTGCAGGGGTGTCAATACTTTTGGCCATGCCTGTAATGCTGTCATATTGTACACATAAATAATATAACTACCGTATATAGAAGACATATATAATGCTGTCATATTGTACATATAAGTAATATAACTATATAGAAGACATATATAATGCTGTCATACTGTACACGTAACTAATGTCACTATATAAAGGACATAAATAATGCTGTAATACTGTACACATAATTTATGTTACTGTATATAGGACATAAACAATTATATCAGATATACACATGACTAATGTCATTGACAGTACTCATAAATAATGCTCTCATATTGTACACATAACTAATGTCACCATACAGTACTTATATAATCCTGTCATTGTACACAACTCAAGTCATCATACAGTACTCATAAATAGTACTGTCATACTGTGCGCTAAACTAATATTGCTATAGAGATCACATACTGTAAACAATGCTGTCATACCATAAGTAATGTCACCATACAGAACTCCTAAATAATGCCGTCATACTGTACACATAACTAATGTCACCATACAGTGCTCATAAATAATGCCGTCATACTGTACACATAACTAATGTCACCATACAGCACTCATAAATAATGCTGTCATACTGTACACATAACTAATGTCACCATACAGTGCTCATAAATAATGCTGGAATACTCTGACTCTGGAGATCCCAATCCACCCAACTCAGGTATAGCATAATTCACCATACAATGAACAAAAGACACAACACATATGAAGCATTTCAAAGGATGAGGTCATGGTCTTTATTAATTGACATTTCTTATCAACATTAAGGCACCATGAAAAAAAGGGGAAAGATTATGCAGAAAAAACTTGCACACCCGGAATCAAAACACAATGTTTATTGTAGGAAATAACAAAGGCAAACAACACAAAAACACGAAAGTTAAAACCACTTTCCTCCCCTGAGGAAGCTGCCTAGTTGCAGCGTAACGCGTGGGGTCCCCGGTCACCCAGGTTGCAGCATCCAATTCTGGTATGACTCTTGATGCATGATGCATGTTCACAGTGTTACTTTATTCACACCATTATAATTCGGTCTCTTCATGCCTTTGGAGGACCTTGTTGAATAGGTGGTTTATTTTTTCCATATGGTGTGTTACTCTACCCATCCTGACATCCATCTGCTTTTTCATTTTTTATTTACATGACTGCAACTGGCATACTGGGACCTACTTTGTTTTAAGTGGTTTTAACTTTCGTGTTTTTGTGTTGTTTGCCTTTGTTATTTCCTACAATAAACATTGTGTTTTGATTCCGGGTGTGCAAGTTTTTTCTGCATAATCTTTCCCCTTTTTTCCATGATATACCCTCATTATGCAGTCTTGCACCCCTTGTTTATTTGAGAGCTGTGCATCACCTCTTCTTTGGTTCTAACATTAAGGCACCATTGGATAGTGTAACGGGAAAAAGGTTACGAAGCGCTGGGCCAACCGCAGACAACTCTCGGCGGTCAAGTCAACCTTCATAGGCATATATCACATAAAATTATTGACTGACTGATCTGTGACTTAGTAGAATGATTAGAAATAGACCAAAAACCATAGAAAATAAGACAATGAACCACAACCCATGGAGGGAGGACGGGTAAAACACAGCCTCTGTGACCCAGGTGCACCAGCAAGAGAAATGTGACAGTCGCAAGGGCCAGGATACTCAGATAGCTGGGCCAGGGGTATAATGTTCACGGTGGCGATGCCCAGAAACTGTGACCCTAACCGCACATGCTAAAGGGAGTATTTACAGGGGAGAAAAGTTTATAAAGTTTGTGACGCCAGCTGAAGTGTCCAGCCAAGGATGGCCGATGCAGCATATAGGTATTCTCAAGAGATAGGGGTTATGGCAGCTAGTTGTTATATCTTCTTCAGCCAGGGCAGGCCCTTGAGATGAAAAGTATGGAAGATGCTTGGTGTTGTAGCAGTTCTGAGGGTACAGAGGGGCAGCAGAAAGAAGCAAGGAGGGAATTGGTGCAGTCTTTTACCTTTACTTGCAGTCAGTTCCAGGTTACGTTCATGGGTACTGCTCACATGTTGCCAGGGTCTGGCCGGTCTGGAAGGAACTGGAGTCCATTTCACCAAGTGGGAGAAAATGCCTTCCTGCTGTTCTCTGTATGTTTGGAGTCTCGGGTTCCTGGGAGTTTTCCTGTCCTCCCCTGATCTTCCTGTGTAGTTCATCCAGCTAGAAGGCTAACAAACCTTACAAGTAATGCTGCTCTAGTCCTCACAGCTCCGCACTCACTGTATTGCTGTGATCCTGGGCCTACACAACCGACCACCAGATCTGCAATCTGCCAATCCCCAAGCTTTTGCCCCAAGGGTCTACAATCCCTGGGCGACCTAGGTCACTGGTATCCTGCGTTTGGCGTAGACCTAGGGGTTAGCTCCTTGCAGCTCCAACCCCAGGATGTCTCGTCTCCTTGTGCGTTCTCTTCCCTTGCTTTCTCACGCTCTCCTCTCTCTAACCCCTACCTTTAGCCAGAAGGATGAGACACCCCTAGAACATAAGTACTTGTACTTCCCCTTCTGGTCAGGAATCAGGCTGTGTGTGGATGAATTACGTACTTAGGATAGGAAGCTCCAGTTACCTCCAGACATGGCACCACCACAGGTTACAGGGGTGATACCACTGTGGCGGCCTGACTGCAGGGGTGCCACAGAAAGGGAACAGGACTAATACCTAAATATATGGCAGAGTTGAAGGGGAGGGGACATGAAAGGATTTGGCAGAAGAACAGAGATATCTAAACAAAAACAACCTCACAGTTATAGGGGTAAACGGGAAGCAGAGAAGAAGAATACCAGCACTTGGTCAAATTTTATATTAGGGATGAACAAGGTATAAAACGCTAAACACCATAAAGTGCGCATTAATAATGCTGTCATACTGTACACATAAATAATGATACAACACAGTTCTTCTTAATAATGCTGTCATACCTTACACATAAGTAATGACACCATACAGTGCTCATTATTAATGCTGTCATACAGTACACATAAGTAATGATACCATAATGCTGTCATACTGTACATATAAGTAATAATACCATGCAGTACTCATTAATGTCATACTTTGCATATAAGTAATGACACTATATAGTGCTGATTAATAATGCTGTCATACTGTACACATAGGTAGCGATACCAAACAGTACTGTACTCATTAATAGTTATGTCATACTGTACACATATGTCATGATACCACACAGTACTCATTAATAATGTTGGCATAATATACACATAAGTAATGATACCATACAGTTCTCATTAATAATGTCATAATGTACACAAAAGAAAATGATATTATACAACACTCATTACTAATGTTATCATACTGTATACATAAGTAAAGATATATAGTACTCATTAATATTGTACATATAAGTAATGACACCATACAGTACTCGGAAATAATGCTGTCATATTATACACAGAACTAATACCATATATGTGACGCACTCCAGGGATGTGGGGTACTCGGAACTGGGAGGTTCAGCACGTCTGGGGAGTCACAGGGGTCGAGACATGGCATCCGTGACCCTGGGTTCAGTGTAAAGGGGACAGTTCTTGGTGGGTGTAGAGAAAAGGGTAGGGAAAGTTATTCGTGGTTTGCGGCTATGAGGAGCCGCCGCTGCTGCAGAACTTCTGGGTATGGTGTGTAGGCAGCTGGGACGGAGTGACTCCCCACAGCCGGAGCAGATCCCCAGAGCAGCAGGTATAGTGATTAATAGTCTCTAGCAGGCAGGAATTACCTTAGACCTCGTTACCTTGTTCAGTGGCCATCACAGGCTGTCGACGCAGGAATAACAGTCTCACAAAGTTCTGCAATTCTGTTCCCGGTTTTAGTCACAGCAAGCTTCAAGTTCAACAGGTCATGGATGTTACACGTTCTTGGATAAGCTCCAGTCTGTGCTGTCTTTGGTAGAACGGGGATGGCAGGTATGAGACCCTCGGTGGTGTACCTGTCCCTTAGCCTCTCCCTGGTCCTGTCTCTCTCTCAGCACTATTGTAAAAGCTTCTGCGTGCAGAGCCCTGATCCTGCAGCCAAGGGTATGGGTGGGTGAATGATACATTTTTACCCGGACCATTGTTCGGCTGCTATCTCGGAGTATGCGCCAGGTGTGTTAGCTACAGCTCCTATAAAGTTCGTAACCTCTGGATAGACTCCCATGTCGCGTTCAGGGCCGGTCCCTGTTTCTGACTACAACCCTTCCGTCTGATATCAGTCCCAGGGAGCACGGACCAATTCAGTTCCGCCGGTGGCCCTAGGGTTCTCAGGCTTTCTGAACTTGACTTCTCCCAGCTCTTCACACTAGCTGTTCTCTTGTTGTACTGTTCCCAGCACTGGTCTCGTGTGCTGTTCTGCTCCATACACTACTAACTCACTGTTCTGTTCTGTCCTAAAACTGAAACTAAACTCCTCTTTTTGTTGTCCCACTGGGCCCTCCCCCCTGGGGTTTTTGCAGGGTATCCTGGGTCTTAAGTGGGTGTGTTGAAAACTCACCCTTACCATCCCTCACCTTGTGACTACTGGAGGACCACACTCTGGCTTGGGTGCAATACCCCTCGTGGCGTCCAGACCGGTGGGGCGCCACATATGTGTACATAAATAATACTTCTATAGAATGACTGTCAGGAGGTCACATTAATAGCATCATGTTAGCTAACAATTTATGAGAAGAAAGGGAGCACAACAATTATATGATAAAGAAATTGCACATAAAGCAGCACAACCAAAAATTTCAGAACTATATGAATTAATAGTCTCTCGGCCCCTGCATAGTACAACAATAACCGGTGATCAGCCAAGAAGAAAAGTAATATATGAAAGGAATAGAAGTAAGCGCTGCGGAATATGTTGGCGCTATACAAATAAAGTTTTATTATTATTATTCAATACATAGAGTACCAGCTGAAACAAGACACCCTACCAAAGGGAGAAAGCCTGAGGGACAGAGCCCCACGCGTATCGCCGACTGGCGGCTTCGTCAGGGTTAGGTGGAGGCATCCCTGCTTGTCAGGCCTAGTAAGGCAGATAAAGGGAACCTGCTAGGCTCTTTTACACACATAATAAGCAATACCTTAATACACAAAATAAGCAACACCTTAGTAGGTGTTTCCTTTCTTCAACAGTCTCTCAATTTCACCCTTTTGTTACGATATGACTGCAGGAAAGTAAGGGACAAAGGTCTCCTTTACTGTCCCTTTCACTAGACGACACTGGTCTATCCCTGTCCCCAGGATTACCTCTGATGGTGGGGACACCTGGGTCTATTACCTTGCTATACTACTACTGTAGATATTAATCATCCATTCATTCCCCCAAGGCAGAGGTCCCCAAATCCAGGACTCAAGGCCCACCAACAGTGCAGGTTTTCAGGATTTCCTTAGTATTGCACAGGGCTTGGAATCATTACCTGTGCAGATGATCACATTAGCACCTGTGCAATACTAAGGAAATACTGAAAACTTGCACTGTTGGCGGCCCTCGAGGCCTGGAGTTGTGGACCTCTGCCCCAAGGGATAGACAAGGCAGGAATGCAAGGGAACAGACAGACAATACAGAGAGGGAAATAGATACAACATAGAGTCCAATTCTTCTCCAGAAAGAGTCTCCACCGCATCTGCTGGAAAGATCACAACAGCTTTCTTCAAAAACAGCTCCTTCTCAGGTCAGCTCACAATGAACTATAGGTGGCATAGGGAGGAGTGAGGAGTAGATTTATTTAACAGACAGGAGATACAGCAGCTGAGATAACTGCATGCTACTCACAGCAGGATAGAGAGGATCCTTAACCAATTCAGGACTGGATGGAATTAAAAAAGCTACTACTCAGGATAAGTGATGAGCGGGAAAAAAAGAGGATCTACGATCAGCTAAACGTTGTGACCTTCTGATCCCAGATCACATCAGGCTGTGACACATTTATAACACCTTTTCTGGCTAGACAGACATCCATTTGGCTGGGATATGCTATTACCAGGCAGCTCTGAAAGCATTTACTATACGACAAATGCATAGATGGAATGGAGGCAGGTGCACCATGTTTTACTGCACATGGACCAGAAGTAGATGAACCAAAGTCGTGATGATGTATCCAGGACAGAGGAAATTCAGAGCCACACAGACTGGCCAGTAAGATTATTTAGGAGTGAGGAACCATTTCTACGCTGATTAAAATCTAGTTTTTTTTTAAAGGGATTTGTCATGTACCCACGTCTCAGCACGTGACTTGGGGTTGCGTCTGCAAGGTTTAACCTATCTCCTCTCACTCACTCCAGCACTCAACCTCTGTCCTATACTGAAAGTGAGCATAAATAACACCCTGACACAGACCGCACACCCCAACCACACAACATGCTGCCACCACTCATCAAACATACAGGGCGATGAGTCCCCAAACTAATACTGTCAGACAATCAACAGCACCACACACTTCCTAGGAATATGGATTCTTTTAGAGGTAACAAGGTTCAAACCTATTAAAATTTTATGCTTTAATATAAAAAGTTACAGTGCTTACAATATTATTATTATTATTATTATTATTATTATTATTATTATTATTTATTTATATAGCACCATTAATTCCGTGGTGCTAGTCATGAGAAGGGGTTACATACAAAATTATAGACATAAAAATTAAAATGGACATACAAATATGCAAAACAGTTATAAAGTAAAACGGAGTAACTTACATAAATATCTAAACTTTGCAGTCTGTTTCTTTTTGCATCTTATGGGGAAGGAAATATGGATCACAGCAGCATTTCAACTGCCCCATATCTGCAAACAACTTTGTGGAGGGCCCAATTTATAGGCTCAGCCTAGAGGTCAGATTTCTAGACCAGCCATTCATTGCAATATTCCAATTTCCGCTTTGTGACTATACCATGGATACTTTAACAATGAATACATTATTTTCAAATGTTCTTTGTCTCACTACATTTTCCTGGTCATCACTTGCTATCTGTCTGTTTCTTTGAACCTCCCCAGAGGTGTGTGGTCTTTCCTTCTTAGCAAGACCTCCTGGGGTCTCTCCTGAGTATAAGAAGGTTACAGTCAAGCTTAAAAGCCCTGTCACACAGAAAGAGATCGCCAACGAGATCGCTGTTACGTCACAAATTTTGTGATGCAACAGCGATTCCGTTAGCGATCTCGTTCTGTGTGACACGTTCCAACGATCTGGCCCCCGCTGTGAGATCGTTGATCGATACACACTGTCCTGGGTCATTTCTACGTCATTGCGCTCCCGCTGGCAGCACTGCATCATTGTGTTTGACAGGTACAATTACTAACGATCTCAATGCTACGCTATGGAGTGAAAATTCCCAACGACTTCTGTATAATTCAGGATCGTTAGTGTGTTGTATTTTACATCGCTGGTGATATGCCTGTTTGACATCTTACCAGCGATGTAAAAAACGACGCACCACCGATCTCTGCACATCGTTAACTGGATCGCTGGTGCATCGTTATTTGTGACTGGACCTTAAGATAACCTAGGTTTTGACTTATTGTGAAGAGATACAGCCTGTGAACATTTCCTACTTTACTGTTGGTCATACATTACTTTACAAATATATATTTTCACTACAGGGTTTTCCATAGAAAATAAAACGATATATATTCACTTCACCAAAGCTATTTTCAGGAGGGCTGGATTTGCCGAAAAAGAAGACGGAATTAAAATTGCTGGACGAATCATCAAAATCCTAAATGCACAGATCGTACAACACTAATAGCAACAAGCATAGATGTAATGAACTTCTGTGTAAACACAAAGGAGACAAGCGAGGCGCAGAATAGTACCCTATCAATGATGACACTGTTAGACACGATGATATGTAGTATCCACTCACCTTGTTTGGTTGTGTAAGCCCAAAACCAGCTTGAGTGCTTTAATACAGCTGCCGCTGGACCTCCACCGCAACTGCACGTGTAAATCGATGATCTGTAGTTAGGAAGAGGTATACCACGGTCCGCGCTCCTGTGCCATAAAAGGATCACAATGAAGGCAATGCTTCAATAAAGCTTCCTTTATTCTCTCTCTCTTACGCGTTTCGGAGACACATCCGAGCTCCTTCCTCAGGGATATCCCTGAGGAAGGAGCACGGATGTGGTTCCAAAACGCGTAGGAGGAGAGAATAAAGGAAGTTTTATTGAAGCATTGCCTTCCTTGTGATCCTTTTATGGCACAGGAGCGCGGACCGTGGTATACCTCTTTCTAACTACAGATCATAGATGTAATGAAGGACTTATTACGGAGAGTCAAGATGGAAAGTACGAATATGGGACTCCCTACTCAACACAAAGAAGACAAAGATATTGACTACTGCCAGGTACAACCGGGACACGTGAGATGGACGGCGATGAACTGGAAGTTGTAAAGAACTTCAACCTACTGGTATTAATGATCACTCAAGATGCAGCAATGGCACTATAAGTCAATAGGGGAAGACCTATGCGCAAATCATCGATAAAGTCACTGGACAAGATCTTCATATCAAGGAACATTTCACTGGTGATGAAGATACGGCTTGTAAATAGTCTGGTTTATTCTGTAGTAACATATGGATGTGAAACCTGGATAAAAGAACAAGACAAAAGAAGAATCAATGTCTTCGAAATGTGGAGCTGGAGAAGGATGTTATCAATACCATGGATGGCAAGAAGAACAAATCAAGCCAGACATGTCACTGGAAGCAAGGATCACCAAGTTAGGACTTGTCTACACATCATACAAAGAGAGAAATTACTGAAGTAGGAAATCATAGTTGGCAGAATAGAAGGTACAAAGCAAAGAGTAAGACCAGCAACCCAATATCTTGCTACCATCAGGATAATGGTGGAGAAGATCCTAGTGGATCTATTTAGGCTTGGAGAAGACCTTGGTGGACCAATCTAGGCTGCACAAGTTCGAACGTCCTACACTGGTTCATCAACCAAGTCGCCATGGCACAATATCGAGCTGAAGGGCGATAAAATAAAAAATAATAAATATACTCACCTCCCAAGCAGGACCGTTCCACCTACTGTATATCGGTGGTATTGTTCCCAGTAGATGACATTGATAGGCCAGATGACCACTGCAGCCCATATTCTGTCAGAGAAGACGTCTGAAATAAGGCTGCAGACAGTAAGTAACTGCTCATTGGCTGCAGCGCTCATTTAACGTCACCTTGTCATGCGCAAACAAAGAAACCCAGTGAGGTGAGTATAAGCTTTGCTTAGTTGTACTCAGCGGACTTGAGCGTTTAAGAAGGGAAAGTCCAAATAGTGGACAACGCCTTCAAAATATACAGATAAGGAGATTGGAGCTATGTGTTGTAGAGCTGAAATTAATTTTGTTAGAAAGTTATATTGTAATATTACGGCTGCAAAGACAGGGAACTTTTTACTTAAAGACCGAGTAGAATTAAAGTATCAGAAAAGAGTAAGTGGCCTCCAGTGGCGTAACTTCAGTCCCAGGGGCCCCGATACCGAAGCTCCAATGGGGCCCCCAATTATTGCAAATCATTAATAGTATTAGTCTGTTTCTATGGGCCAAAGGGACTTTTGGGGCCCCCCTAGGCTGCAGAGTCCGGGTGCGATCGCAACCCCTGCGCCTATTGTAGTTACGCCTCTGGTGGCCTGTGTGTGAGGCTGATAGAGATCCAAAATAATCCAGAAAACAAGATAAATTATTGAGGTTGATTATCTACATATCTCAAGATTAACTGACTTCTTCATCAGGAGAGCCGCATATGGAAGGAATTCTAGTTTTGCTAAAGTATCAGGTCCAGTATTTGTTGTTTTGTTCAATGCCATGTATACAAATATAGTATTTTCAGCTTCCGCACCCTGAAAACTCTCCTGCTTCTTTATTTCTTGACTACTTGACAATTATGCTCTTCTAGGGTGTTCACTACAGATGTGTACTACGTGTAGCTTTCACAACTTAAAAGTAACCTGTCATATGAGAAAACGCTATTAACCTGCAGATATGGGGCCAATCTACAGGTTAATAGGGTTTAAAACCTGCCTCACACCTGCACATTGAACCCCACTGCCTGGAGAAAAGGAAATTTAATCTGACAGTGTTTGGTTTTAGTTATGGGGTGGCGCCGACGTGGGTTCAGTCACCGCTCTGTATGTAGAGAGTGCTAGCTGTAACTGCGCCCGCCTGCACTGAATGACAGCCGCTCAGCATTAGAACCTGCTGTCAGTCAGTGCAGGAGCTGCAGTTACAGTTTCCGTTCTCTGTAGAAAGCAGGGGTGGGGAACTCTAGTCCTCAAGGGCCGCCAACAGGTCATGTTTTCAAGATTTCCTTAGCAATGCACTGGTGATAAAATAATCACCTTAATTGGTGATGATTCCAACTCCTGTGCAATGTTAAGGAAATCCTGAAAACATGACCTGTTGGCAGCCTTCGAGGACTGGAGTTCCCCACCCCTGATATACAGAGTGGTGACTGAACCCACGCTGGCTCTGCTCCTGTGACTGAAACCCGAATGCTGCTGAGAGGATTAAAGTTTTTTCCTGCCAGCAGCGGTGTTCAATGTGTAGTCGCTGGTAGAGATGAGCCACCACCCTAGTGTTCTAGTTCGATTCGATTCGTCGAATGAGAGGTGTGTTCGTCGAATGTTCGTCGAACACCCTCGAACACACTAAAACACTAGTGTGGTGGTCAATTTCAGTTCCGCAATGTATATACATACATTGCGGAACTGAAATGAAGTAAAATCAAGGTTTAAAAAAAAAAAAAAATCGATACTCACCTCTCTAATCCATCCAGCGACGCTTCCAGCACTGCCTACCTGTCGGAGATGTGATCCCGGCAGTGTTTCCCGGTGAAGTGACAAGTTCTCGCGAAAACTCGTCATGTGACCGGAAACCGTTGACGAGATTATGATGTCACCGCAGGTCCTACAGGCCCTCACTAGTACTGAATAGTAGTGAGGACCTGCGGTCACATGACGAGTTATCTCGATAACTCGTCATGTGACCAGAAACCGCTGCCGGGATTATGATGTCACCCCAGGTCCTACAGATCCTCACTACTATTCACTACTAGTGAGGGCCTGTAGGACCTGCAGTGATAATCTCGGCAGCGGTTTCCGGTCACAAGACGAGTTATCGCGAGAACTCGTCATTTCACCGGGAAACACTGCCGGGATCACATCTCCGACAGGTAGACAGTGCTGGAAGCATCGCTGGATGCATTAGAGAGGTGAGTATCGATTTGTTTTATTTTTAACCTTTGATTTTACTTCATTTCAATTCCGCAATGTATGTATATATATTGCGGAACTGAAATCCAACTGAAATCGAACATGACCTCGAACTGACGAATTTGAAGCAAACTGTTCTAATTCGAACAACTCGAACATCGCCAAAAACAGCTCAGATTTGAGATTGGCGAACAGTTCGATTCGAACACCGCTCATCTCTAGTCGCTGGGCACTTTTCAAATGCTATTAACTTGCAGGTTAACCCAAGATCTTCAGTTTAATAGTGTTAAGGTCAATTCAAAAAATATGTTTAGTACTAAATAGTCAAACCACCCAAGGTGAACAGAGGAAGCTTTCCTACACAGATATACAAAAAGCCAAGATGACAATTTTGGTGGAATATCTTACAAATGTAAAGCTGGGAAAATGTACAAAAGAACAACAAGAAAAAATATTTCAGCCTACCATACTGCAATGATACAGTATAAAGTCCTGTGGAATTGGAGGAACACAGATATAATCCAGGCCAGGGTATCCTGGAGAAGGTACAACTAGAAGGCAGGGCAGAAGGAAGTATATCCAGCATCCACAAGGAGACCGCCAAGAAATAAGGTAAGTATAAAATCCCAAAATTTTTGTATTAATCCATATTAGAAACCATAGCTAAAAAATACTCAGATGTGGGCAGGCATTTCAAGCCATGGCGACTTGATGGATAAAGGCTCTGTAGGAAGATCGATCTTCGGCTAGGCTAGATAGGTTCACCAGGGTCTTCTCCACTGGTATCTTGATTGTATCAAGCCATCAGGTTGCTGATCTTCCTCTTCGCCTTGTACCTTCTAGTCTTCGTACCATAATGTCATTCTCTAGTGATTTTTCACTTTGTATGATGGGTCCAAAGTAGGCAAGTCATAGCTTGATGATTCTTGCTTCCAGTGTCATGTCTGAAATGGGTTTGTTCCAGAATTGATGTTTGTTCTTCTTGCTATCCATGGTATTGATAACATCCTTCCCCAGCACCACATTTTAAAGGCGTTGATTCTTGTGTCCTGTTCCTTCATTGTCCGTGTTTCACTTCCACATGTTACTACAGAAAAGACCAGACTATGTACGAGCTGTACTCAGAAGGACGATGCGCTGCACAATCCGCGCTGCTGCCAGAAAGAAGACACCAGAAGACCAGAATTTCTGGGAATGTTGTAGCTTTATTCTTCCATCCCTACGCGTTTCGGAGCTCTACCCAGCTCCTTCCTCAAGGACAATCACTGGTATCTCTCACAATCAGCCTTATATATTTAAAAAGGCACCAAATTACAATAACAATGTGTAGTGATGAGCGAGCACTAAAATTCTCGGGTGCTCGGTGCTCTGGCCGAGCATCTCAAGATACTCGTGTACTCGGCCGAGCACCGAGCCCAATGTAAGTCAATGAGTGACAGGCTCCGCCCACAGACTTCCGGTTATAAAACGAGTATTGCTGGGAAAGGGCGGGAGGGTGTGCTTTTTTAAATCACCGCAACATATAACACCTTACTGTGGCCCCCAGAGGGGTCCTAACAATGAATCTGCTCTCTGTGAGGTGCCAGCTCACTGTGTGCACTGAAGGGAGCTGTGTACGTGTGTCAGATTGCTAATTATTAGCGAGCAGTCCGAGTATCTCGGCGGTACTCGGTGCTCGCCGAGCATCCCAAGTACCGGGATACTCGTGCGAGTAACGAGTAGCGCAGAGCATACTCGCTCATCCCTAACAATGTGTCATCATGACGTCAGAGGTGAGGAGGGACCTTCTGACGTATTAGTGGATATCAACTGTTGTAAAAAACTGTGCAAGCATAGTAAATGTCATAGTTTTTTACAACAGCTGATACTAGTGATTTTCCCTGAGGAAGGAGCTGGGTATAGCTCCGAAACGCGTAGGTTTGGAAGAATCCAGACATTCCGGTCTTCTGGTGTCTTCTTTCTGGCAGCAGCGCAAATCGTGCGGCACATCGTCCTTCTGAGTACTACTTGCACCGCGGTGAACCGTGGATGTGTGGATCTTGCAGCAGCTGACCCCTCGCGCTCATACTTGGTTGTGGGTATACACAACCGGACCAGGTGAGCAGATTCTGGTTTGTTTTACCATTCGTTGCATACAAAGATAAGACCCCATTGTGCATTATCTCACATTTTTAGATATGTACGAGCTGTGTCTTCATCATCAGTGAAATGTTCCTTGATGTGAAGACCTTGGCCAGTGACTTCATTGTTGATTTTCCAATAGCTATTCTCCTGTTGACTTCTGATATCGTTGCTGCATCTTGAGCGATCATTGATCCGAGTAGATTGAAGTCCTTTACAACTTCCAGTTCACCACCGTCCATCTCACTTGTGTCCCTGTTGTACCTGGCAATAGTCAATATCTTTGTCTCCTTTGTGTTGAGTAACATCTGCACACTCTGTTGGATCTCTGCATCTCCAGCGTCCTGCTAGGCAGCATTTCACAACCTATTTGCACACTGATGAAGGTCTCAATAGACCAAAACGTTTGTGCATTTCGTTGTCACAAAAATAAAAGAATTCAACTAAGATTAAGCGGATTAAGAGTGCATAGTTAATTACTCTATATTGTAGGTCTACCTTTAAGACCTGAACATTCACCCAATTTGAGCATAACTGTTGTGAAGCTTCATCTTGTCTTGTCCACCGTGATTTCTCTCTTTCCAAACCAAGTACTTGACTCCTTGTTTTCTCTATCTTCACTCCCCTTAACTCATCTATCCTACTGTACCCGTTGTGTGAGTCCTTACTG
The DNA here is from genome assembly GCA_033576535.1 of Allobates femoralis. Taxonomy (NCBI): domain Eukaryota; kingdom Metazoa; phylum Chordata; class Amphibia; order Anura; family Aromobatidae; genus Allobates; species Allobates femoralis. The sequence goes on along the minus strand of JARQOC010000002.1, from coordinate 40,197,530 downwards.
CATTATTAAACTCAGTTATTTCATTCTGCCTTTATACTTATGATTGGACTTCATTATTTGCGTTTCTGTTTCTTCGCTGTTATTTCTTCAAAATTGTTCAAGTGGTTCATGAATTTGGTGTAAAATAAGAAAGCTGTTTAATTAATTGTGTATTGCAACTTTTTGAAGACAAAAGTCACAAAACTTTTATCTAAAACTTTTCTACCTCAAAATGGGCCAAATTGAAAATCTACCAAGTAATGTTACTCCCCAAAAAATGCAACAATTCGTAAAAGTCGCATTTCATGAGCCTATCCAAAACATCCGATAAGCAAAGTTAACTAGGAAGAGTTAAAAAAAGACTTAAAAAGAAAGACAATTTAATAATGTGTAGAGAATAAAGCGCGAAAACTGAAGCCGCTAAAAAGGAGCAAAATACTCCAGAAAATTGGAGAAATGGCAATGATGAATCAGTGACTTTATATTCTTTTGTATAGGGCTAAATAAAATCTCAATGGCCATTAAAGATACCGATCCCATCCCCCGGCTTTGTTTCCACAAAGTAATGCTTCATTTTCTAGAAGTAATTTATTTCTGACCTCTATCCGTAACAAGAAGCGTTTAAAACACTTGTGAAGCTTCATCTATTATTCCAGAAGTGGTGGGATAAGAAATATTACCCAATTTATTTCCTGTCTGGCTGGTAAATACACGGCCCTTGTGTTTAATTACACTCGCTTCTTAATAAAATGAACCTGTTCTATCAAGTGCAGAGTAATATCAAATGTCTTCTACAGGGGGGTTATATAGAAGATGGTGGATAAGCCCCTGCATAAAAGGGATAGCCTCTGTAACACTACAAGTCCTAAGGTCCAGGGGTGTAACTACAACAAGTCCAGGGGTTACAATCGCACCGGGGCCTGGAACCTGTCCCTTTGGCCTATAGAAAAAGACTAATACTATTAAAGATTTGCATTAATTGAAGGCCCCGTTGGAGCTTTCGTATCGAGGCCCAGGAGCTTCAAGTTCCTCCACTGCTAAGGTCAATTGTAGAACCCCTGCGGACTGGTGGCCACAGTAAGGTACGGCAGCTGGGACTGGTGAGTTGACACTTCACACAAATGCCCGACACAACCCGCAATCCCTAGATCTAGTACTCCATGTCAGGCAAGGGGTAGTGGGAGGGATAAAGTGGAGGGTGGAGAGTTGAGTAGAAACCCGGGAAGGGGGTGGAGAAACTGGAGTTAAAAACCCAGGAACACTAAGTTAGGAGGACCGAGTCAGCTCAGAGAGAGAGACGAAGAGAGATACAGGTTTGAGTTCCTGGCGAGTTGTAGAGGGAGAGGAACAGAATTCCTAAGCAGAGACAGCTGGCAAGCCAAGAAACTGTAACACCAGAGTGGAGGAAACCGGACCCGGGGGCCTGTGCCACCAAATGGACTGTCCGGGTCTCAGGCCAAGTACCAAGGAAAGCAGGAAGGCGTCCAAGGTGTGTCCTGAGCAGTGGGAACACCCGGGGACCGGGCGAAAGCCAGGGTGCCAGCCCTGTCGAAGTGGCCAGTAGCTGTATGCTCCAACCACAGATTAACTGGGGGGTAAAGGGACTCCATGCCCAGAACCTACCCTCCAGTGCAGCAAAAGAAAGGCCGTCAAGTAAGGGTTAGGGGGACAGGCTGAGATTCCCTGGAGAGGATCAGTGACCGCTGGCCCGTAGCTAGCACTCAGAACAATGAACGAGGCCCAAGAAGAGACCAGAGAGGGAGTGCAGTTACTGAACTCTCACAGCTGCAAGGTGGTGTCTGGAAACTAATGTGCACTGGTTGTACCCTGTGAACAACTGAACTGTTGAATAATGTACCCGGTCAAGCTCAAAGCTGCATGTGTGAGACTGTGATATACACGTCAGCGATGGGAGCTCACCTGCAGAGCTGCACACTGATTTTTCCAGCCGGCAGTGGAAACTGCCTGAAGGGGCTGAGCGCATAGCCCTGACATTGCATCCCAACACCTGCCCTGGGGATAAAGCCCTACCCGTGAAGGGAATACCATCCCAGCTACCTGCCATCATCATCATCCCCAGAGGCCTGAACGGCAGCGGTGGTCTACATTGGCCACAAACCACGGGTGGCGTCACAAACTTTTCACCAAAAACTTTAATCCCTTTTCATTTTCCTATTCCCCTTTTTATTGCCGCATCTGGGACCACGGATCCGGGTCATGTCAACGTGACACCCCCAGCTATAGAAGACGACAGTGCCTGGTTCCGAGTACCCCAGGGTGCGACACAATTAAACTAATTAAACATAATCACAAAGAGGGTGATCCACTCACGATCCCACTATACCAGCAAGACGGGAAAGCCACTAAGTAATACCACGGCCTTATATCCTGTCTGTCACACAGAGTCTTACACAAACTTTGGTGGGGTTATTATTATTATTATTAATTTATATAGCGCCATTATATTCCATGGCGTTTACATGTTAAAAAGGGCAGACTAGGACAAGTAACATAGTAGCAATACAAGTAACAATAAATGTTGACAATTCAGTTGTACAGAAACAAGAGGGGAGAAATCCTGTCCACAAAGGCTCACAGTCTACGAGGGGCGGGTGGGGATACAGTAGGAGGGAGAAATTACAGTCATGAGGCGGTGTGGTGGACTGGGTCTTATTGCAGGTGGTAGGCTTGGCGGAACAGGTGGGTCTTCAGGCTTCTTTTGAAGGTTCCCAGGGTAGGAGAATGTCTGATGTGTTGGGGAAGTGAGTTCCAGAGTCTGGGTGAAGCACGGGAGAAATCCTGTCTGCGGTTGTGCGAAGAGGAGATGAGGGGGGGAGTAGAGGAGAAGCTCTTGGGAGGATCGCAGGTTGCGTGAGGTAATGGGAGACCATGTCAGAGATGTATGGAGGGGACAGGTTGTGAATGGCTTTGTATGTCATGGTTAATATTTTAAACCGGGATCTCTGGGAAGCAGGGAGCCAATGAACGGCTTGGCAGAGGGGGGAGACAGGGGAGTAGCGGGGAGACAGATGGATTAGGCGGGCAGCAGAGTTCAAGATAGATTGGTGAGGCCGGTGAGCAGGAGGTTGCAGTAATCGAGGCGGGAGATGATGAGAGCGTGAATAAGGGTTTTAGCAGTGTCGTGGTCAAGGAAAGTGCGAATCCTATAGATGTTTTTGAGCTGGAGTCGGCAGGAGGTGGCGAGGGCCTGGATGTGGGGCTTGAAGGAGAGGGAAGAGTCAAGGATAACCCCGAGGCACTTGGCATGGGGGACTGGAGAGAGAGAGCAGTCGTTGACGACGATGGATAGGTCAGGTAGTGAGGGTGAGCGTCTTGGGGGGAAGACTATGAACTTGGTTTTGTCCATGTTCAGCTTAAGGAAGCGAGCAGAGAAGAAGGATGAGATGGCGGACAGGCAGTGTGGAATTTTGGATAGAAGGGAGGCGATGTCAGGACCAGACAGGTAGATTTGGGTGTCGTCGGCGTAGAGGTGATATTGGAGGCCATGGGACTCAATGAGTTGCCCTAGACCAAGAGTGTAGATTGAGAACAGTAATGGTCCAAGAACCGAGCCCTGAGGGACCCCGACAGATAGAGGGTAGGGCGAGGAGGATGTGTGGGAGTGGGGTACTCTGAAGGTGCGGTCCATTAATTATGAGGAGATCCAAGAGAGGGCAAGGTCCGTGATGCCAAGAGACCCTGTTCTGATTGTACTGTAGATTCTGACACTCGATGGTTCCTCTGGTGTCTAGGATCAACACATGCAGACTCAGCCGTCGACTGGCTGTGTGCTGATTCATAGGCAGGCTAGCAAGTTAATCTCTGCTGGTCTGCTAGCTCCTCTTGCCGCATGTTATGGGGAGGCCTATCACAGTGGCTCCCCTCCTATTTATGCTGATGGAATCCTTCTAACAATGCCAGTTATAGTTTATCCTATGTTAGTCTGTTAGGTGTGGTGTCTTTGGTGCCTGCTACAGTTTGTCCTATGCTGGTCTGTGAGGTGTGGAGTTGCAGATCCTTGTGAAAGTTGTGCTATGTACTTGGTGCGGTTGTGTGAGTTCACCCTGTTGTTCTTTAGCTTCCTTGTTTTCCCTCCTGCTACTCTTATTGTCTTCTCCTTTATGTGTGTGTAATGTGACTGATTTTTGGTTTTCTCTTGTCTGTCTTTATTTGTAGGCATAATTACTACTCTGTCGTATGGGGAGGTGGAATCAGATCAGGACTGATCAGGAGTAGGGCCAGGAAAGGAGACTCAGGTCTCTACACCATCAAGAGTACCCATGAGATAGGGATAGTTCAGTGCTCCCTAGCTTGAGTGGCAGATCAGACACCCCGGTTCCCCGTTTACCCGTAGTCATCATGACATGTCCACTTAGCTGATTGAAAGGGACCTGATTTTTCTACGGAACTGATTATGTTTGGAAAATGTCTTAAATTTGGTCCCTAATGGCAGAAGCCAAATGTAATTGGATATGGCATTTTTGATCATGGATAGATGCAGTACTAATTCCTACCAGTGTTAGTGTACTTAAACACAATTTAGATACATAATATATAAGTAGCACTATTTAGTGACAAAATATGAAAAAGAAAAATTGCAGCTAAGCTAAAAGGAGAAAAAGAAGACACTTAGCTTTATCAATGCGCATTCATAAACCACCCAGTCACCACGTTGAGGTGTGTCTTGTCAACTGGGTCCCTAGATCCCTTCCTACCTATATTCTGGCACAATTTGGATTCATTTTTATAGGCTGTCTGATACCTGCGAGCAATGGAGAATGTAGACCTATAGGAGCAAGAGAAGGTGTTACTCATTAGCAATCTCTGCCTGGTTGGAAACAAATTAACCTCTTCAAGAATAGACTGGAAGGCTGACATCAGAAAGCAATAGCATATGTGGACACCGGATAACTAGGTGGGGAATGGTACATACATAGGGGGTGAACCCATATTAATTCATTTATAGATGCAGTACTAATTCCTACCAGTGTTAATGATGTGCCAGAATATAGGTAGGAAGAGATCTAGGGACCCAGTTGACAAGACACACCTCAACGTGGTGACTGGGTGGTTTATGAATGCGCATTGATAAAGCTAAGTGTCTTCTTTTTCTCCTTTTAGCTTAGCTGCAATTTTTCTTTTTTCATATTTTGTCACTAAATAGTGCTACTTATATATTATGTATCTAATTTGTGTTTAAGTAGACTAACACTGGTAGGAATTGGTACTGCATCTATAAAAGAATTACCATATATACTCGTGTATAAGCCGACCCGTGTATAAGCCGACTTCCCCTACTTTTGCCCCCAAAACCTGGGAAAACCTATTGACTCGTGTATAAGCCGAGGGTGGACCCCAGCACAAGTATACAGCCCCCAGCAGTGTGGTATACAGCAGCCTCCCCAGTGGTAGTATACAGCAGCAGCCCCAGCGGTAGTATACAGCAGCAGCCCCAGTGGTAGTATACAGCAGCAGCCCCAGTGGTAGTATACAGCAGCAGCCCCAGTGGTATATACAGCAGCAGCCCCAGTGGTAGTATACAGCAGCCCCAGAGGTATATACAGCAGCAGCCCCAGTGGTATATACAGCAGCCTCCCCAGTGGTAGTATACAGCAGCAGCCCCAGTGGTATATACAGCAGCAGCCCCAGTGGTATATACAGCAGCAGCCCCAGTGGTAGTATACAGCAGCCCCAGTGGTAGTATACAGCAGCAGCCCCAGTGGTAGTATACAGCAGCAACCCCAGTGGTAGTATACAGCAGCAACCCCAGTGGTAGTATACAGCAGCAACCCCAGTGGTGGTATACAGCAGCAGCCCCATTGGTAGTATACAGCAGCAGCCCCAGTGGTATATACAGGCCCCCCCATCAGTATACAGGGCCCCCCCTTACTGCCGCAATCCTGTAAAGGAATAGATTATTATACTTATCCCTGCCACTGTCCCGCTGCCGCTGTCCCGCCGCCGCCATCGCGCTCCTCCGTCTTCATCCAGCGTCATCCGGCTTCCTCCTCTGGCGCACAGACAATGACGTCATTGCCTGCGCCCACCGGAGGAAGCCGGAAGAAGCCGGATGAAGACGGAGGAGCGCGATGGCGGCGGCGGGACAGCGGCAGCAGGACAGCGGCAGGGATAAGTATAATAATCTATTCTTTTACAGGATTGCAGCAGTAAAGGGGGGGCCTGTATACTGATGGGGGGGGCCTGTATACTGTATACAGTATACAGTGACCCGCGTATAAGCCGAGGGGGGGACTTTTCAGCCCAATTTTTGGGCTGAAAAACTCGGCCTATACGCGAGTATATACGGTAACCCTTTTCCGACCTATGACGTAGGAGGACGTCATGGGCCGGTAAGGGGTGTTTGATGTGAGCTCCGGCGCGGAGCTCACATCAAAGCCCCAACATTTCAGCTGATCTCATCAGCTGAGATGTCAGGGTAACAGCGCCGATCGGATCCGGGATCCGATCGGCGCTGTTAACCCCTTGGATCCCACTGTCAATCACCGACAGCGGGATCCAAGGCAGCTGCGGCTAGGAAAGCGCTGCTCCCCGCCTGCTCCGGAGATCCTGCGATACTATCGCTCACGTGACGCCCGGGGCCCTGGCTAGACCCCGGATGATGTCAGTGCGCAGTTTCCTGTTGTGGTTGGCAGGCGCTGCCAACTTCAGCAGGTCCACGATTCTGAGAGATAAAGATGAGCTGCAGCTCATCTGTATCTCCCAGAAGCGATCGGACTGTGCAGCAAGGTGCCTCTTAAAGGGGCAGTGCAAAAATAAGAATGAGTGAAAAAATAAAGTTTTTAAAACCCTGTAAAAAAGAAAAAAATATATAAAAGTTCAAATCACCCCCCTTTTCCCCCAATCACAATGAAAGTATTAAAAAAAAAAAAAAAAATACACATGTTTGGTATTGCCGCGTTCAGAATCGCCCGATCTATCATCGTACTAAATCCATTAATGAGAGCCGTGAACTCCGTAACAGAAAAAGTGGTCCAAACGCCAAAATTCCGTTTTTTTGGTCGCCGTAACATTGCTATAAAATGCAATAACGGGCGATCAAAACTGCAGATCCCCCCAAAAATGTTATCATTAGAAACGTCAGCTCAAGACGCAAAAAATAAGCCATCACACAGTCCCAGATCCCCAAAAATGAGGGCACTACGGGTCACAGAACATGGCGCAAAAAGTCTGGGTTTTTTTTTTTGCAAACTTCTGAATTTTTTTTCACCACCTAGATTCCAGTAAAGCTATACATGTTGGGTGTGTATGAACTCGTACTGAAGTGAGGCATCACCCCGTCATGTCGGTTTTACCATATAGTGAACATGGCGACTAAAATTCCCAAAAAACAAACATGTCATTGCACTTTTTTTGCAATTTCACTGCATTTAGAATATTTTTGCAATTTCCCTGTACACTATATGATAAAATAAATTATTGCATATGAAAGTACAACTCGTCCCGCAAAACACGAGCTGTCATATGTCTATATTGACGGAAAAATAAAAAAGTTATGGCTCTTGGAAGCAAGGGAGCAAAAAACTAAAATGAAAAATGAAAAATTCCCGGGTCATGAAGGGGTTAATATGGATTCACCCCCTATGTATGTACCAGTCCCCACCTAGTTATCCGGTGTCCATATATGCTATTGCTTCCTGATGTCAACCTTCCAGTCTATTCTTGAAGAGGTTAATTTATTTCCAACCAGGCAGAGATTGCTAATAACACCTTTCCTTGCCCCATAGGCCTACATTGCTCCATTGCTCTCAGGATGGTGGGGATACAATGCCCCAGGATGTGGGGCTATATACCAGGGTGGGAGGCTATATATCAGGATAGGAGGTTATATACCAGGATGGGAGGTTATATATCATGCTGATAGGATGTATAGATTGTGAGCCCCAATGGGGACAGTGTTGCAAATGTATGCAAAGTGCTATGAAATTAATAGCGCTATATAAATGAATAAATATTATATTATTATTATATATCAGGATGGGAGCCTATATGACAGGATGGGAGGCTATATATCAGAATGGGAGGCAATATACCAGGGTGGGAGGCTATTTAATAGGATGGGAGGCTATTTAATAGGATGGGAGGCTATTTACTAAGATGAAAGGCTATATATCAGGATGGGAGGCTATATATCAGGATGAGAGCATACATTTCATGATGGGAGGCTATATACAAGGATGGGGGGCTATATACCAGGATGGGGGGCTATATACCAGGATGGGGGGCTTTATACCAGGATGGGAGGCTATATACCAGGATGGGAGGCTATATACCAGGATGAGAGGCTATATACCAGGATGAGAGGCTATATATCAGGATGGGAGGCTATATACCAGGATGGGAGGCTATATACCAGGATGGGAGGCTATATACCAGGATGGGAGGCTAGATATCAGGATGGGAGGCTATATACCAGGATTGGAGGCTATATACCAGGATGGGAGGTGATATACCAGGATGGAAGGCTAGATATCAGGATGGGAGGCTATATACAAGGATGGGAGGCTATATACCAGGATGGGAGGTGATATACCAGGATGGAAGGCTAGATATCAGGATGGGAGGCTATATACCAGGATGGGAGGCTATATACCAGGATGGGAGGTGATATACCAGGATGGGAGGCTAAATATCAGGATGGGAGCCTAAATATCAGAATGGGAGACTATATACCAGCATGGGAGGCTATATATTAGGATGAGAGGCTATATATCAGGATGGGAGGCAATATCCAGGATGGGAGACATATGTTACCTGGACGGGGCCAGGGATGGGGACATTACCCCTATAACAGTGTCAGCAGCAGATTCCCTCCCCCATAACAGACTTAATAATAACCACATTTTTACTTAATTTTTTTGTTTTCTATTTTCCTCCTCTAAAATCGTAGTGCGTCTTGTGGTCTGAAAAATACAGTAGACTATCAAAACTGCATCACCTGGCCTGTGTGAACCTGGCAATTACCGGTAATTGTGTTTTTTTTCCAGTCATATATACAGGTACATCTCATTACACCTAGAATGATCTATTTCATGTGTTTATTTCAGTTAATGTTGATGATTATGGCTTACAGCCAATGAAAACCCAAAGGTCATTATCTCAGAAAATTAAAGTAGGGAGGAGAAAGGGTCTGAGAGATAAAATATGACCTAAATAGGTATCAGAGGCTTCACCTTGTGTGGTTGTGAGAGTCACAACCACTATAAAAGCAGATCACGACTGCTGCAGTCCCCAGCGTGGTGCATATAGAATAGGGAGGATGAAGGGTTAAACACTATGCTGCTATATTCCACCAGACATCAAAGGGTGAATATAATATTGATTTATTAGTGAACACATTTCAGGTCTCCCTGGCCCCTTCCTCAGGACAAATCAATATCATATTGCCATCATTCAGGGAGCCCTGAAATGCGTTGAGTAATGAATCAACATTATATTCACCCTTTGATGTCTGGTGGAATACAGCAGTGCAGTGTTTAACCCTTTATCCTCACTACTTTAATTTTCTGAGATAATGACCTTTGGGTTTTCATTGTCTGTTAGCCATAATCATCAACATTGACAGAAATATACACTTGAAATAGATCCCTCTGTGTGTAATGGCTCTATATAATATATGGGTATCACTTTATGTATTGAATTACTGAAATAAATGAACTTTTTGATGATATTCTAATTAATTGAGATGCCCCTGTAGATAAAACAAAATGGGTATAGACACCACACATGCTGAAAGCACCACTGACCCAAAAAACAACTAAAATTCTGTAAAAACACTACACACAAAACAAGGCCTTCTATATTAAAATGTCTTTGTTGCCCATAGCAACTAATCAGAGCCCAGCTTTCGTTTTTTTAACAGCTCTGGTAAAATGAAAGCTGTGCTGTGATTGGTTGCTATGGACAACAAAGACAATTTACCATTTCCCTGTTTCAATTAATCTATTGTACTTTAAGGAAAACACCACAAGACCATTGTGTATAATAATGACCCTTAGGCCATAATATTGGGCTTTTTTGTACCTCCCTTTCATTCTACAGAATCAAAATTAAATTCTAGGAACCTCTATAGTGATTTCAGTTTTCCCTTAGGGTATGTGCACATCAGTCGTTTTGTGGGCTGCTTTTGGACGTTTTCCGTCGGCGTTTTCCGCTCAGTTTTATGTTAATTTATGTTAATCCTACCCTCCGGTTGGATTAACATGCTAGTCAATGGATTTTAGAAAACTATGTCTACATTACAACGTTTTTCTTCTGGTCGTTTTCAGTCAAAACTGAGTTTTTCCACCGGTTTCCAAAAATAGAGCAAGTGACTTCTTTCCTCCGTTTTTCCACCGGTTTCAGCTGAACAAGTGCACAAAAAACTCAGTTTTAAAACCGCTCAGAAAAACCACCGACAAAACGCTGTAAAACCGGGTGGAAAACGAGCAAAAAACGAGCAAAAAACGAGCAAAAAACTAGGACACTGCTGAGCACAGAAAACTCAGTTTCTGCCAGTGTCCACCGGTTCCCGGTCGGTCTGCAGAAATGCAGAACCGACTGATGTGCACATAGCCTAAATGTTTTGGGCCCATGATGAAGGCTCGCATACAATTTATGGAGATTTTGAGGTAATTACGTATATTGTCATAACTTTCTAATCCATTAAAACCAATGGTTTCTGTTGACGGACCCTGTCCTTCTACATGAACTCACCATAACCCCTTGTGGTCGGCAAAAGTAAACAAAGACGTTTTAGTTTTTGATCCCTAGGGTCAAACCAGGGGTGTGACTACATCAGGTGCAGGGGTTGCAATTGCCCCCGCGCCCTGGAGCCTAGGGGGCCCCAAAAATCCCTTTGTCCTATGGAAAAAGACTATTGGTATTAAAGATTTGCAATAATTGGAGGGCCCCGTTGGAGCTTTTGCATTGGGGTCCATGACCTTCAAGCTACGCCACTGGGTCAAACTTGCCAATGAAAGTTGCGGCAGATGCGTTTTTTTCACCGCATCTGCTGCAAATTTCAAAAAACGCTGATGTGAAAGGGCCCTTACACATATTTTTGTTTTACGTTTTAGCAACCAATCACAGCACAGCTTTCATTTTACCAGAGCTGTTAAAAAACGTTTAAAAAATGTCAAATAATTTTATATTTCCGGGATCCGTACATTCCTTGACCAAGAAACTGCAAAAACACTCGTGCATGCCCTAATCATCCCCCACCTTGACTACTGCAACCTCCTACCTTCTGGCCTCCCCTAAAGCACTATTGCATCTCTCCAATCTATCCTGAACTCCTCTGCCCAACTAATCCACCTGTCTCCATGCTATTCTCCAGCCTCTCCTCTCTGCCAATCCCTTCACTGCTTTCCTATTGTCCAGAGGCTCCAGTTTAAAACCCTATGACATACAAAGCCATCCACAACCTGTCTCCTCCATACATCTGTGACATGGTCTCCTGGTACTTACCTACACTCAACCTCTGATCCTTTCAAGATCTCCTTCTCTCCTCCCCTCTTATTTCCTCTTCCCCACATACAAGATTTCTCCTGTGCTTCCCTTATAGTCTGTAACTCTCTGCCCAACACATCAGACTCTCGCCCACCTTGGAAATCTTCAAAGGGAACCTGAAGACTCATCTCTTCCGACAAGCCTACAACCTGCAGTGATCCTCAGTCTACTGAACCACCACATGACCAGTTCAACCTTCTCCTACTGTATCCTGACCCATCCCTTGTAGACTGTGAGCCCTTGTGGGCAGGGTCCTCTCTCCTCACTTACTGTATCCTCACCCATCCTTTGTAGACTGTAAGCCCTCAAGGGCAGGGTCCTCTCTCCTCTTCTACTGTATCCACACCCATCCCTTGTAGACTGTGAGCCCTTGCAGTCAGGGTCCTCTCTACTCACTTGCAGTATCCCCACCCATCCTTTGTAGACTGTGAGCCCTCATGGGCAGGGTCCTCTCTCCTCACCTACTGTATCCTCACCCATCCCTTGTACACTGTGAGCCCTCGCAGGTAGGGTCCTCTCTCCTCACCTACTGTATCCTCACCCATCACTTGTACACTGTGAGCCCTCGCAGGCAGGGTCCTCTCTCCACCTACTGTATCCTTACCCATCCCTTGTAGACTGGGAGCCCTCATGGGCAGGTTTATCTCTCCTCACCTACTGTATCCTCACCCATCCCTTGTAGACAGTGAGCCCTTGTGGGCAGGGTCCGCTCTCCTCAACTACTGTATCCTCACCCATCCCTTGTAGACTGTGAGCCCTCGTGGGCAGGGTCCGCTCTCCTCACCTACTGTATCCTCACCCATCCCTTGTAGACAGTGAGCTCTTGCAGGCAGGGTCCTCCCTCCTTCTGTACTTGTGTGTGCCTTGTATTGCTCGTTTATTGTACTTGTCTATGTATGCCCCTTTTCACTTGTAAAGCGCCATGGGATAAATAGCGCTATAATAATGAATAATAATAATAATATATTTTTTATTTTATTTATATTTTATACTTATTTAATTACACTTTATTTTTTTGCACTTTTTATCATTTTATTTCATTGTGTTTTTTTCACTATTTTTTGTTCAAAAATCCTACAGACAGATCTCGAATTTTTAGCACAGAGTTGAGTGCCGGGAATTAGTGATGAGTGAGCACTACCATGCTCGGGTGGTTGGTACTCATAACGAGCAGTTGATGCTTGGATGGGGCAACTCAAAGAATCCCTGGAAAAATGCTTGACTTCCACATTGACTTCCATTATCCTCACTATCATTATCCTCATTATCCTGAAGACTCATCTCTTCCGACAAGCCTACAACCTGCAGTGATCCTCAGTCTACTGAACCACCACATGACCAGCTCAACCTTCTCCTACTGTATCCTGACCCATCCCTTGTAGACTGTGAGCCCTTGTGGGGAGGGTCCTCTCTCCTCACTTACTGTATCCTCACCCATCAGGGGCGTAACTACAATAGGTGCAGGGGTTGCGATCGCACCCGGGCCCTGCAGCCTAGGGGGGCCCCAACAGTCCCTTTGACCTATAGAAAAAGACTAATACTATTAAAGATTTTAAATAATTGGGGGCCCCGTTGGAGCTTTCGCATCGGGCCCCTGGGCCTGAAGTTACGCCACTGCTTTGTAGACTGTAAGCCCTCAAGGGCAGGGTCCTCTCTCCTCTCCTACTGTATCCACACCCATCCCTTGTAGACTGTGAGTCCTTGCAGTCAGGGTCCTCTCTACTCACTCATTATCCTCATTATCCTCACTCGAGTTGTGCCCAGCTCATATACTGTATATTTATTACATTATTTATTTTATACTACTTGGGTACTACTATTTATTTTATTTACTACATTTTGTTTTGTTTTTCGATTTTTCAAATTTTATTTTGTATTATTTTCGCCATTTTTTCCTAAAGAATTTCTTTGAACAGATCAGTTAGTTAGCTCAGCTTTGAGAGCTGGGAACTAGTGATAAGCGAGCACTGCCATGCTCAGGTGTGCGGTATTCAGAACGAGCAGTTGATGCTCAGATGGGCACAAATCAATCGAAGAGTTCCATGAAAAATGCTCAAGTTTCCCTTTGACTTCCTTAATACTCGGGTATAATTTGTGCCCATATTTATTTATTACATTATTTTTTTTTAGCATTTGGGGATTTGAGGGGGACTTTTTATTTTGTCGACTTTATTTTATTTAGCAAGTTTTGTTTTTTTTTTGCAACTTTAATACTTTTATTTTATCATACTATTTTCATCATTTTTTCCCAAAAGATTCCGTAGAACAGACCTCCATTTATTAGCACAGCTTTGGAGTGCTGGGAACTAGTGATGAGCGAGCATTACCATGCACAGGTGCTCGGTGCTCGTAATGACCAGTTGATGCTTGGATGGACTGGTTGAGTTCTCCATTGACTTCCATTATACTTGGGTACTTGAGTCGTCTAGGCGTCCACCTGCTCATTTCGAGGATGAGCACCTGAGTATGGTAGTTCTTGCTCATCACTGCTGGGAACCCAAGTTACTCCAATTAAATTGCAGAAGTCAGAGTTTTAATTCTGTTCTGTTAATTTACATGGCCCATTGGGCTATTCACGTGTCCATTATTTTTTTTTGCACTTTATTTTATCTGATTGGTTGATAAAATGCGGTGAATGGGTCAATGAAAAAATGGGCATCATCAGCGGCTGGCTGACAGATTTCAGCCTGAGGGGCAAGCACACAGCAGTGGTCCATAAGCAGTGAGCTCCAGGGGCAGAGCGGCCTCCCAGACCAACATGACAGATGGCCGGGCAGCCCCAAAACTTATGCTTGACCACTGGCCTGGGGGGCATCTGCCCCCCTGCCCCCTGGGCCGGCCAGCCCCTGGACATCATGAGGATCCATGTATATGTCATCTGACTGTTGTTTGATTTTTTACTGTTTAATGGACAGGAGAAGCTTGGAAATGATTTACGGTAGTTATTTTTTGTAAGATATAGACAGCTAGCACATTGATGTCACGGGCCAAAAAATGGATGAAACTGGGATCAAGGAAGGTCCAGCAAAAGGGAAAACTTGAACATGAGGATAGGATAAAACTTCACATTTATTTTTCTTTTTTTAGAAAACGCAGATACATGTTCAGCAGTCAAAATGCTCCATAAAAAACAGACACAGGATGTACAAAAAAACGAAGCCTTAGTCAATATGGTCAACCAAAATTGGTTATATCATGACTAAGGCATAGTTTTTAGCCGATACGCATCGTTTTTTTTGCAGTGGCGTAACTTGAAGCTCATGGGCCCTGATGCGAAAGCTCCTACGAGACCCCAAATCATAGCAAATCTTTAATTGCAATAGTCTTTTTCTGCAGGCCACAGGGACTTTCGGGGCCCCCCAGGCACCAGGGCCCGGGTGCAATCGCAACCCCTGCACCTGTTGTAGTTACGCCCCTGGTTTTGTGTACATCCCATGTGGGGGGATTTTTGAGCTATTTGACTACGGAACATGTATCCTCAGGGTCAAGTTCGCCTTCACTAGATCTTTCTTCCTTTTTTTACAATTGTGTCCACTTTATCCAGATGCAGAGCCTGGAAACTGGAAAAGGAGACTTTCAGGTGAGCCTACACAATAGTCTGCTTTTCTGTATTCGAAACTTGGATCGTGCGCCTGCATGAAAAATAGTTCATTCATTTTTTTTACTTACAAGCAAAAACTAAAAGTTGATGTCTGAATGAGGCCTAACATTAATCATCTACATCTGAATGAGGTTTGGATTTCTATCAGTCCTATGAAACAAATACAACAGTCACCGTCATTTCTGCCACCGATCTGCCGCGTGTGAATTTACCTTCACCATATGGAGCTAATAAACCCGTGCAAGCTCCAGCCATTCGACACTACTCAACTGTCTACACTTTTTTGCCATCTGCTCGTCTGCAAAATCCATATCCCACACAGATTAAGTGATGTTCCATCCCTGCCGGTCCAGTGTCCACACCTGTTGCCTTACCTCACTCAGCCGGTCGGGTGTGCACTTCAGTAATCCTAGGTCAGCCACTTCCTTGGCTGGTCCTTGTCTTTACGGAGAAAAAAAGTCAATGGAAGTAAAGTCTGCTCCTGCTGCATAGTAACATTGACGAGGCTTGAGAGGCAGGGACAGCTGTTAGGGCAGCTAGGCTACCTGCAATTGTCACTTTCCATGAAGGACCCTCAGCCTTTTCCCACTGCTCTCTCCTTATCCCACTTCGCCTTCTTTCCTTCTGGTTTAGTATGTTGTCACACTTCAAGGGGGGGGGGGGTAAAATCTCTATGTCAAGTCTTTAAAAAAAAAAAAAAAAAAGTGACAACCCCTGGGGAGTTCAAGGCTTTTAATTCATTAGTCCTGGCAAACCTAAAATACAAACAGACTTACTTCACTGGGCAAGAATGTTTACAGCATGACCCAATCAGCGGCTGAGTCTATTCCAGCTAGCTGGCAAAGATAGAGTGACTACACTCAGCAGATCTGTCTGGGGCGGCAATCACTCAAGTATGACATAGTCAACTTGGACTGACTGCAAACAGGTTATCAAAAAAAGTCCAAGTGCCAACTCGTTACCAGTACCACCTCCACCCACAACCCGACTTAGCGATAAGAACTCTGATTACAAGACAGGAAAAGACATGAGCGGCTCGTAGAGAAATGAATACTTCTAACATTTGTCATCTAACGAGATCCGCAGCGACAATGTCAATCAAAGGATACAAGAGAAGAATGTGTACAGCTGCGTAGAAAGGAGACAGAGGTCATCTGCGGCTAGATGTCCTGTTCTACTCTATTGGCTAAACATTTGAGACACACTTCTAAATCATTGAATTCAGGTTTTTCATTCAGTCCCTTTGTTCGGAATATATAATATACAATATAATATACGGCCCCTCAACAAATGTTCAATGTGTGCACGTGGTGTAAAATAGTTCACTGACACCAGTTTGGTATTGTTACCAGCTCTATGCTGACTCCATAACTGCAGAAATCTAAACCAATTGTCATGAGTGGTGCCACGGTCCTGATGTCATGCCTGGGGTCAGGAGGTCACAGCTTTTAATCAATCTTGCTGATGTACTAGCCCTTCTATGCTGAAAGGGTTATGGTCCCTTTCCCTGCTGGCTGAGAAATAGCCTTTATTTTAGCTGCAGCTTGTGATTATCTCTCCCTTGTGCTATGTCCACCCACCCCTAGCCTCACGCCATGCTGGATAGAAAATGTGTATTCTGATCTGTGGAGGGGCTCGTTGCTATTAAGCAGAGGTGTCGTTCCTAGCTACTGTCTGGAGTAGTTCTTGAAGCCCTGTTATATTTGTTGCCTTGCTATGTCCCTGTGTGTTTTCTTGCTCTCCTGTCCCTTCACTCCTTTCTCGGGGAGGGGGACGTCTGTGTGAGTCAAATTCAGAAGCTTAGCAAGTTATGAGACCCAGGCACTACCAATGTCAGGGGTAATCTTGGGGACAGGGATTAGCCCAGAAATCCCTAGCTTGTGGGACATTTTAGGTGCACATTATTCCTGCTTCCTAAAAGTCATGGGCATAATAGTCTTTCTCCTTATGCATGCCATGATGTGGTTGTGTGGCGCCCCGCAACGAGTGCGTCACAGGAGGGTATTGCAGCCAAAAAAACAGCAGCAATATTCTCCGACCCAGCAGTCATGTGGTTAACTTAGAGATCCGTACTCTGCATGCCTCACTTAGAATAGAGGGCCAATCAAGGTCCTGGTGGGTGGAGTGTAAGAGTAGTGCGTAGGAGTTTAGACCAACAGATAGGAGAAGGAATTCGACTTGAACTTGAGAGGGAGAGTAACGCAGGAGCGGGGGCTCCGCACCGCTGTGCAGCCCCCGGGCCGTCACCGGTCGGGTGTCAGCACCTGAGGCCTGAACAACCGGGATCGGGCACCAAACAAGGGTTCCAAAAGACTCCCATGCCCAAATTACAGCCGGTTTGCTGGTACCGAAGCTACCGTAGCAGCAGTTCAGCTCTGCTATGCGAACCAGAGGCGTGGAGGAGCAGCTTTCCAGGAGCACCCCACCGCCAGCCAAATTCCAGTCTAACCAGCGGTGTACCCACCGAGGGACCCAAGGCTCCCCAAAACATCCATAATGTACATCATGGATAGGGATTGAAGCAGCCTCCCCGTACCCGACCTGGTATTCCTGGGCAACAATGGCAATACGTAGCTAGAATGGAGGAACACCGCGGATCTCTGAGGGACACCCATCACTGCTGAGTCCACCCGGTCCACTACCCGTTAACTGTATGCCATGTACTGCTTGCTTGTTACAGTAAATACCCGTTACAGAGACTTACAGTGTCCGTGCTTCCTTATGATTGCATCCGTCCGTACACAAGGTAACCGCAGCTGCCGCAGAACATCTTAAGCAGCTCCAGCCTCCGGGGATCACCGCTCAGCCTGTGGGGAGCGTTCCATCTTGCTGCTATCCATCCCCCGGAGGCCCTGCAGCGTCGGTAGAACTTACTGAACTACTCATAGGTGGCATCACGAATAAATTAACCCCTTAATCTGTTCCCAGAAGACGTCTTCAACTTTTCGATCTGCACTCAACCAGGCCCCACTACCGGCAGGCGCGGTCCACCCGTGACAAGGAGGAAGAAGCTACAGCCTGTCTAAACCGGAGTCCCCGGGCCACGGTGAGTCAGTTGTTGTGCTCCATTGGTTCCTTAGGAGGAAAGTGAAACTCTCCATGGCTGATCAGGAAGCTAGGCTGAATCAGTAATATCCTAGTTCTGCAGTTAGGGATATTCCAGTCTGTGCAGGTTCCTTGGGGGGCTGGGACTGCATACAGTAGTTAGAGTATTAGTCTGTGCAGGAACCAGTTGGATGAAAGTATGGCAACAGACTGTGTTTTCCTTCCCTACCTGTGCATGACACCAATTCTGGCATTTATATCAACACAAACACTGTTCTCTTGCTCATGGCATGATTTTGCATGGCTGAGGTGCTCAAGAAAGCCTTAGACCTCAAGTACAATGCCAAGCTGTGAATGGAATACAGTAAATCACACAGCTACTAGAGTTTGAAGCAGTGAAAGCCTGTTCTGTGCAATGCTGGATCATACTTCTCTGTCTGGCACCTGATGGACAAGTGTGGGTTTGGCAAATGCCAGGAGAATGTTACCTGCTACCTGCATTGTACCCTCTGCAAAGACTGGTGGATGAGGGATAATGCTATGGGATTGTTTTTCAGGGGTTAGCCTCATTCCCTTTGCTCCAATGAAGCTATTTTGGACTACTGTAGCTTCAGCTTTGTGGTTTTAGGGGAGGTCTTTGTTGTTCCAAATGATTGTGTCCATTGTTGCACAAGGTTCATAAAGCCATAGGGAAGTTTGGTATGGAAAAGCATGACCGGCCACACTGAGCCCTGCCCTCAACCTCACCCAACACTTTCAAGATGAACTAGAATGATGATTGTGAGCCAGGCCCGTGCCTCAACATCAGTGTGACCTCACATATGTTATTCTGGATGAATGGGCAAAATTTCCAACAAACACCTTCAAAATGTTATAGATAGCCAAAAAAATGAAAGAAGTTATTGTTGACAAGTAATGCCCAACTCCATATAATAGCATAAAAGCTCCTGTAGCTAAAATGTGAAGGGGCATAGTACTTTTATCCATATAGAATATATTAATATCCCTGGTATCCAGACGGACCTAGGATAAACCCAAGTGGGCAAATACTCTGAAATAAGTAAATAAATAATAAAAGTACATGTATGGTAAATAACATGGGTATTTATTTGACACTAGTTTGATCCAAAAAGTCCAAAATCCATAGAACTGCAAAAAATCTGTACCCAGTTAGGTTGGTCCCTAATTTTAGTTGCTCTGCCACATCTATTTTAAAGCCTGCTGGCACATAGGGGGTTAAATACTAAAATTAGAGGCCATCCTGATTGGGTACACCTTGTCGCGGTGGGATGATTTTACCCTTTTGTTTATTAAAATAGTGTCATCTAATTACCCTATGTTATTTATATGTACTATTATTATTTATTTCTTCACTTACTGCAGGGCATTTATGTCACAAATCCGCCACTCGTTGAGTGGCAGCTCAGCAGTTCAGTTTGGAACTGGGGCGCATTGACTATTGTCGAGCTCCAGGGCCTAGGGTATTCCGGTATCAGGCTCGGAGGGGTTCGCGGGGATGTCACGGGTGGCTTTGCCCTCTTGACTCTGAACAAGGACGGCTCCTAATCCCACATTGCTGGCATCCGTGTACAGCAGGAATGGCAGGTTGTAGTCCGGGTAAGCAAGGATTTCTTCTCCTATCAGGGCCTCCTTCATCATCTGGAACAATTCCTCTTGTTCCTTGCCCCACTCCCACGGAGAGTCCTTAGACTTGCCCTTCTTGGGCTGGCCGACTAAGAGGTTTTGCAAGGGAGCAGCATTCTTGGTGTACTCCTTTATGAACCTCCTATAGTAGCCCACCAGTCCCAGGAATTGACGTACTTTCCTCAGGGTCTTGGGTTCTGGCCACTCCTTCATAGCGGTCACCTTGTCTGGATCAAGGGCCAGGTACCAGGTATGGTACTATTGGCTTTAACAGGTGGCATTTGGATGGTTTCAGGTTCATCCCGTATTTGGCCAGAGCGTCGAACACCTCTGCTAGATGGGTTACATGTTCCTCGTAGGTCTTGGAGTACACGATTATGTCATCCAGGTAGAGCAGTACCGTCTCGAAGTTCTTATGCCCCAGGCAACTCTCCATCAACCTCTGGAAGGTTCCAGGTGCATTACATAGTCCAAATGGCAAGCTGTTGAATTCACACAGGCCCATAGGTGTGGTGAAGGCTGTCTTCTGTCTTCTCACAGTCTTCCTCTGCTACAGACACCCACTAGTGAGATCTAAGATGGAAAATTAATTGGCAAACTTCAACACAGCTAAGGATTCCTCTATATGAGGTAACGGGTAAGCATCCTTGTGTGTTATGAGGTTTATTTGCCTATAGTCTATACACATTCTCATACTGCCATCCTTCTTCCTGACTAGGACTAATGGGGCTGCCGAGAGACTACAGCTATATCGTATAACCCCCGCGTCCTTCATGTCCTGCAACATTTCTTTGGCTTTTTGATAATGTGCAGGTGGAATAGGCCTGTACCGCTCTTTGATTGGTGGATGTGTACCTGTGGGGATATGATGTTGTACCCCTTTTTATCCTACCAAAGTCAAGTGAATGCTTACTAAAGACTTGTCCAAACTCTTTGACTACCCGGTACACACCTTGCTTTTCGTACACAGGAGTGGTGTCAGTTCCGACATGGAGTTGCTGGCATCAGTCCTCTAGTTGCCCCGTTGTATTATCAGGTTTTGCCCCTTTGGTATGGGGTAGGGGTCCCACCGTTTGGATCTCGTTATTGGTTACTGTGTACAATTTAGCAACGGTTGCATACCTGGGTAACTTAACCTCTTCAGTGCCACAGTTTAAGATGCGAACTGGTACTCTCCCATTGTGTACATCAACCACCCCCCTGGCTGTCAAGAGTGTAGGTCTGTGCTCTGTGCTGATGGGCTCCACTAATGCTTGATAGTCCTGCCCTCTCAGACCTATAGCTACTCGATACCAAATCATCATTTCACTCTATGGGAGAATCACAATAGGAAACAAGTTTGTCACCCGTGCAGTACCAATTTCGCCCCCCGTAATTGTTACCTGTGGATGGTGCAGGAGGGCTCTTATTTCATGCTGAAGGACCTTCCTCTGACCAGGTTTGGCAGTATCTGCAATCTGTTGAAGCAAAGACATAACTTCTCCCATGCAATTGCTAACAACATTTGTACCAAGTATTATGTAGAGCTTCCATCACCTTAGTTATGTTTTTGCTCATTTGGCGCATTTCAGCACGCATCTCAGAACGCATAGAGTCATACTTGTCAGGCTGAGCAGATTGTACTGTGCTGCAGACATGGGTACTGGTTTCGGGGTAGCCAGTGCACCACTGCACCACCATTTGATGGCAGCTTCATGGGTCTCTGCTGGCCACAACCCTTTTATGGCCATGTCCTTTAGTGGGTTAAAGTCAGCTTCCGAAATTGCTCAGTGACCACCAGTGTCCTCGAGGAATAGCAGTCCCCGGGTGAATTGTTCAATCAAGAATTTATTTTCATCAGGTACACTGGCAGGGCTGACATGCTTAAGGGCACACAATGCTTCCTCTAGGCGCCAGGCGTAAGCTCTGATATCATCTCCTGGCCTCTGGTAGCAGTGATGAAAGCACATGTGTATATCAGCCTCATTGCATTCCTCAAAAGTAGCTCTCAATTTGTCAAATATAGTGGCCGCTGATCTGTGTTCAGCAGCACACCAGGACTCACTCTCTTTCTCTGCTGTGCCAGTTAACTGTCCGAGTACCACAGCAGCACACTGCTGACCAGCCATCGCATACAAGTCCAGGACACTACTGTTTTTCTCCTAAAAACATCCAACATATCAGGTCGACCATCATATTGGGGCAACCACTTAGCCCCCGGAATGTATAGGAGTGAGATCAGCATGATCGGGGCGACTGAGCCCGGTGCGCTGGTGGCGCTGGCAGTACTATTAGAGGCACCATGGTTGCTTCGGGGTAATCCCTAAGGTCAGCGAACATACTGTAGCCGTCAATGGAGGAGGCCGACATGCTGGAGGCCCCCCTAGTGAATTACAACCAGTGTTCAAATAGTTAATCAGTTCGGGAATTTCCGGACTAGGCCGCGGCGCTTGGGAATGCTCGGCTGA
Organism: Allobates femoralis; assembly: GCA_033576535.1. Classification (NCBI taxonomy): domain Eukaryota; kingdom Metazoa; phylum Chordata; class Amphibia; order Anura; family Aromobatidae; genus Allobates; species Allobates femoralis. The sequence goes on along the minus strand of JARQOC010000002.1, from coordinate 40,175,306 downwards.
GCAAGGTGTGGGCTTCAGTTTTGCACTCTACAGGCCAACACGCCCCCTTTATTCCTGCTCTTCGGCGCAGTAATGGCGGCGTAGTTTTAACAGTCACTCAATACAGTTGAAATCACGACACACAGTACCTGGTAATACTGGGCCCGAGAGCCTATTTGTGACGCCAGAAATATATGTCGAGCCCCAGGCCCTGGGGTACTCGGGTATCAGGCTAGGAGGGGTTCGCGGGGATGTCATGGGTGGCAGTGCCTGAGCCCATGGCCTGGGTGACACTTCAATAGAGGGGTTATGTACAAGGAAAAGAGTTATTGTCACGTGACGCCACCTGTAGTACCTGGTGATGGGTCACCAGCGCCGCCACAGTCCTCTGGAGGGCGATGGTATTGCAGCAGGAATGGGCAGCGTAGAGAAAAGGGGCAGCTTGGAGTGGGACTTGAGGCCAGGGTAAGAGGCAGTAAGGCAGTCTATAGGGAGGCTGGGGACGAAGAGGAATAACGCACACACTCTGAAGAAAGTTTCTTTTACCTTTTACTGATGGTATTCACAGCTAAAGATGTCCAGAGCACTGTTGGGTGACCAGGTGCACAGTGAGTCTCCACAGCAAGTGGGTATAAGGCTTTCTCAGGTTCCCTGCTGTCGCTGAAGCCCTGTCTGTATGCAACATGACTAGCCTGCTCACTTTCTCTGGTCCTCTCTCTCCTCCTGCGCGGTCCACGGGTTACCCTCTCTGATCACTGTTGTGATTCCACACTACGGTGTCTGGCTCCCTCTTGCTGGGTACACAGTGGGACCGGGTGACTGAAGTCTCCATGGTGTGCTGGGGTTTTCTGCAGTCCTAAAGTGTCCCTGCAGATGCGGATGCCCGAAGTCCGGTACGTCTTGGGTAAACTTCCACTAGTTCCTCTGCTCCCTTGGCTAAGCTCTGTGCCTTCTGTCCCCACTCCTAGGCTTGGCTCCACGGCAGAAGGGCCACTCTGGGTCACTGGTTCGGGGCTAACCGCGGCACCGATCACCAGGACGTCTTCGCAGCTCTCCTAGCGTCTGCACACTCTCACTAACTCCTTCCCCAGCAGCAGTATTTATAGGGGATCTCACCTAAAGTCAGTGAGTGTAGCTCCCACTACTGTGTCGGGGTGGAAGGTGTTGCATGTACTAGGTACCTGCTGTGGAAACCCAGCTGTGCTGTAGAGAAGGCTGTGGCTTCCTGCGTGAGCAGGGTGCCACACTATCCTCATGGTATTCAGGATTATCCGGAGTCCAAGCCTACTGGGCTTCCTCCCGCTGCCCCTCTTTCAGGGTCATTTCTTGGCTATTAAGCTGGCTGGATGTGGTCAGACCATTGCCAGTTGTAGCTTTGCTCGATGGCGTGCGTGCTTTGTTTTTCTGTGTTCCGCGGTTCTGAGTTATTGTTGTCTGACCTCAGACCTTGCCTTTGACTATTCATGTGCCTAGCCCTTCTTCTCTTAATCTGTTAATTTTTTGGATTTATGACCTCAGAATGTCACCTGGTTTCTCTTTTATCTTGCCCCTCTTCCTTTGACGTACACTCTTTCTATTTGACCCTGGACTTCTTGATGTCAGGATGACTTAGGATAAAAGGGGAACCGGGTTGCCTGATCTGCCCCGCAAGCTAGGGAGCCCTGAACTCACCTTATCTCAGAGGTACTCCTGATGGTGGCGAGGCCTGAGTCTCCACCCTAGCCTTGGTCATGTTCGGCCCTGGGCTGGTTCCAGTCCTCCCCCACCCAGAGCAGGGAAGTAAAGAAACCCTCAGATAAAGACAGAAAGGGGGAACCAAAACACAAGCTCTCAGTACACACACACACACAGGGAGAATGCAATATGTGGTTACTGAGAAAATAAGTACAATCAGGAGATAAAAATTCGACAAGGAAGTTTCCACTATAAAACCAAACAAGTTACAACTGTTTCCTAGAAACTAGAACACCACACCACAGACCGGTCTCACAAGAGCAAGCTGAAGCTTTAATCGGCATAGCAGACTGGGTTCCACCATATCTAAAGGGTGGAGACGGCTATGATAGGACAGAAGCAACCTGAAACTCCAGCAGCACATTACCATAGACTAGAAAGTTAATGTCACAGGTGTGTCAGGAGGCATCGATGAAGCTGTAGAGGCCACTCGCAGAAGGTTGCAGTGTCTGGGCAAACAGCCACAATCCTAAAATATGCCTCTGTTCCTTTAAGAGGCATTTCTCTCCTGGTGACAGCTGGAGGTCACTAGGACCCAGCTGATCTCTTATCTTCAGCTGTCTATTTATACCCCTTGACTCCCAGGATGCACTGCTGGTGATAGCTTGTCAGGTGTTGGAAGTTGCTTCCTAGCTCTGCAGTGCATCCAGGACTTTCTGTTGGGTTACTGTTTGGATCTTCATATGCTAAGTGTTTCTCCCTTCCATCTTTGTTTGTTTCCCTGGTGTTTTGCTTTAGTAGTTAGCCCGGTTGACTAGTGTCCACCAGTTCTGATCCCTGTGTAGTCTTAGTTCAGGGATAGCAGGGCCAGGTATCCGGTTCGGTGACAGTTGCGGAGACTGTATAGGGGTGTCAGGGAAGTCAGGTGTCAGTGCTAATTTATCTAGGGGTCATCATCTCCCCTTTGCACTTAGCATCAGGGACTCCTTTCCCCCCATCGCCGTCCTTCGCTGGGTGTCTCACTACACCTAGTGTGACAGTGAATTCTTGCAAGACTGATGACCAGTGAGCACAAAACCGTCGACGTCCAAACCAAAGTTAAGCAACAAAGAAGCACAAGGTTGTTAATCAGACACCACAGTGTGAACAGAGTCGGAGGATGGCAAAACACCAAATGAGTGCAGAGCGGAACACCGCATGACACTTGACTTCTCTGCCTCATGGCTTGTCCATGAGTAATGACTATAGCCAGGGTCAGAATTTGCTAATTTCTTTGGCTTTATCTATTAACTCCTTGACCTATGATGTATGGGTTTGTGAACGGTCGTGTCCCTCCCTTTGATGTGAGCTCCAGCGGTGAGCTCACATCATTCCCCCGAGATCTTAGCTGATTTCATCAGCCTAGATGTGGGGCTAACAGCGCCGATCAGATCCACGATCCGATCGGCGGTGTTAACCATTTGGATCGTGCTGTCATTAAGAAACAGTGAGATACAAAAGCGCCGTGGCAGGGACCGCGCCATTTCCTGTCGTGATCTCTGTGTGTCACTAGATAGCCCAGGGTCCTGCACTGACATTTTACAGCACTTCATGCTTCCCTCTGCCGACAAGCTTTTTGGAGATGGAGATTTGATTTTCCTGCAGGACTTGGCCCCTGTCCACACTGCAAAAAGTACCAACACCTGGTTTACTAACCACAGTATCACTGTCCTTGAGTGGCAGCAAACTCGCCTGACCTAAACCCCATAGAGAATCTATAGAGTATTGCCAAGAGGAAGACGAGAGACACCAGACCCAACAATGCAGATGAACTGAAGGCTGCTATCAAAGCAACCTGGGCTTCCATAACACCTCAGCAGCCACAGGCTAATCACCTCCATGCCACGCCGCACTGATGCAGGAATTCATGCAAAAAGAGCCCCGACCAAGTACTGAGTGCACTTGCTGAACAGACTTTTCATTAGACTAATATTTATAAGTTAAAATAATTTTTACACTTGACCTTACAGTATATAATATTCTAATTTTCTAAGATAATGACTTTTGGATTTTAATTGAATGTAAGCCAAAATCATTAACATTAACATAAATAAACACATGAAATAGATCAGTCTGTTTGTAATAACTCTATATAATATGTGTGTTTCCCTTGCATCTGCTCTAGTTGTGCATATATATATACTGTATTTTGAGTTTCTTTCAATATTTTGTTATACCATGCCTGATGAAGGGACCTGAGACATCTCGAAATCTCGTCTTGTAACATCATTTATTTTATTTTTGTAAGCCATTAAAAGGTATCACAACTATAAGATTATTATCTTGTTTCTCCCACTGAGAGCAATCAATATTTTCGTAGCTGGCTAACACGGTACCAAAACCTTTTCTTCTAACTTTATGTATTGAATTACTGAAATAAATAATCTTATTGATGATATTTACTGAAATGCACCTGTATATGTGGCACCCCTGTGGGGGATTGCCACAGGATCCACCGGTGCAAGGAGGGAATTACACCTTGGTTGGCACAGCACACAACACCTTCCACCCCACAAGAACATCCAGGCCTGATGGGAGGAGTTAATCAGTCCCAAGAGCAATCTGAAGTTAGTGTGTGAGGAGAGAGGAGTGAGGAGCTGGTGGCTGGGAGAGATCCAGGCCCAGGACCAGGGACTACTGACCGCTGTATGCACCCTAGGGAAAGGGTCGGAGGCAAGTGGAAAAAGAAGGGAACTAAGAAAAGGGAACCGGTTACTACAGCCCTTTAGTACACCCGGACACGGGAGTCCGACACCGCTAGCAATTAGTGCTACAGCAAAAGCCCGGAAGACTCAGGAGGAGTTCAGCCCTGAGGACAACAAACTAAGAGATGCTAAACTGACTAAGTATAGAACCAGGGGCCACAAGAGAAACAGGGACACCACAGAGCACAAAGAGAGAGGAGGCCTCATAGCTTTCTAAGGTGGAAGTCCCAAGTTGCACCGGGGACCTGGTTATTACTCTGGACTGTACCTGTTACTCTGTCACCAGTAGAAGGTACCGAAAAAACAATCCCTGTGTGTCTGTGTGTCTGTCTAACCGCCGCAATTCAACGCCTTGTCTGCGGAGACACAACTACTACTCCTCTCATCCATCCCCGCTGCCCTGAGGTAAAGCTCCACCTGTGGGGAGCTGTACCACACTCTGCTGCACCCACCATCATCTCAGCGGCCGGCTGCAGCGCTGGTATACCCGTTACCAGGTACCATAGGTGGCGTCACGTTAACAATCCCCTATCCCCCCACCATTCCCCGCCATTGAGGGTCCAGGGCATGGGACCGGCGATCGACCAGCCGTGATTCCCCATCAAAACCGCCATCAGCCACGGTACCCGAGTTCCCCATCCCCTGTCGACCGCCTCATATATACTCAATAATATAATGAATCTACTTTCTTTACACTCTGTAATGGATAACTCTACAGATACGAAGTGAGTTTTTAGTCCGTCTTGTCTGACCATGAGGGTTTCGAGCTGTGTTTTTTTTAAGAGTTGACGTTGAGTTAAGGAGGCAATGCTGGGAAGTGGCTGATAACAGCGGTTGAAAGTATCTTTCTCTGATAAGGTATATTAAAAAGTTTCTTATATTCACCTGTACTATCGATTTATTCAAAGTTTGTTGAAAGCGCAGTTCCCATTTAAGTCATCGCCTTTGAACTTTCTTTAGATCTTCAGGTCTCTAGAACAAATCTAAATATATTCTCACATTGAACAATTATTTCGTACTTTCTGTAATCTTGCTAATCCTTCTTTGATGAATTGACCTATATACAATTCTTCTCACATGAAAGTAGTTCATACAGTAGAGGCTATCATGTAAATGTGAAAAATACAACAGTCAGCTCTCCCCATGTGGCTCAACTAGAAGCCTCTCTGAGACATCTTCCCAATAAGTCAGAACAGTATGCTCATAATCCAGTAACGAAATAAACCATATTGTGCTTCAGCATTAACAGCTGATAATGGATATTGAAACCACAAAAATGTATGTCAAGAGACCACTATGTGTAGGTTTAATAGTTAAATGCTCATTAGTAATGTCTTATAAGGGTTCTCTGTCAAGCTGCGACGCATTGACACAGCTAAAACACTTGTCCATGCTCTCATCATCTCCCGCCTCGAATACTGCAACCTCCTGCTCATCGGCCTCCCCAATACCTCCCTCGCACCTCTCCAAACTATCCTCAATTCCGCTGCCTGACTCATCCACCTGTCTCCCCGCTACTCCCCTTTCTCCCCCCTCTGCTGAGCCCTTCACTAACTCCCCACCTCCTAGAGATCCCGGTTCAAAACCCTAACCATGACATACAAGGCCATACACAACCTGTCCCCTCCATATATCTCTGATCTGGTCTCCCAATACCTCCCCTAACACAATCTGCGCTCCTCTCAAGAATTCCTCTTCGCCCCTCACATTTCCTCCTCCCACAACCGCATACAAGATTTCTCTCGTGCATCCGCCATACTCTGGATCTCTCTCCCCCACTACATCGGACACTCCCCTACCCTGGGAACCTTTAAGAAAAACCTGAAGACCCACCTCTTCCTTCAAGGCTACAACCCACACTGAGTCCTAATCCACCACACCATCTCACCTCTCCCCCTCCTACTGTCTCCCCACCCATCCCCTATAGACTGTGAACCCTCATGGACAGGATCCTCTGCCCTAATGTACCTGTACGATTTGACTGTCGTCATTTTATGTTCTTGTCCTTGTCTGCCCTTATACATGTAAAGCGCCACGGAACTAATGGCGCTATAGAAATACATAATATTAATAATAAGACAAGAGTGACAGCAGGGATGGTATGGAAAGAAGGTCCAGCGATAGGTAGATGGCTTACCTCTTGACATTCTCCGGAGTCTGTACCCTTCGCTCCCTAAATTGGTCCTTCCCCCAATTACCGTCTTGTGCCCAGACCCTCACTTGCCCTAGACTCAGCCTGTGTATAGACCGGTGTGGACACTTGTCTCACCCCTGCAGTAATACTACACAAGGTAAGACAGACAGACAAATGGAAAATAGACACAAAAAGGAACTCCAAAACTCCACAATTGCAGCAAAACACCATAGCTGCAATTGTCACAACTTCAGCTTCTTCCAGAGACTGACTCCTGCCAAAGTGGTCAGCATAGATAGTGATTCTATCACCAGTGTCAGATGGTAAGACACATGATTCTTTATAGCAGAGGGGAGTCACTAAAAAGCTGCACCTGAGATCAAGGTTACAAAGAACAGCCAGATAGAAAAGAGTCCTTAACCCCTACAACACCAAAAGAAAGTATATACATTTAAATACATGTTGTACACCTGCAACCCATAAGACATTGTAGCCTTCAGGTCCCAGACTCATCAATGATCTCCCTAGGGAGGAACACACTCATGACATTACCTTTGCTATATTCTGTATAATTTCCCTCTGATCTCCTAACACAACTCTCTCCTTAGCTTTAGACTCTTTATAGCAGAGGGGAGTGGTCACCAAAAACCTGTATCTGAGAATAAGAACAAAAAACAACCCGATAGGAAAAAGTTATAGGTCTGTGATTCATAAGACGTTGTGAATTTTATGCTGGGTTCACTGCGTTTAGCTGAATTTTTGTAAAACGCATGCAATTTTGAAAAAAGCGCATCACCATTCACACAGTGCTCTTTTCACGATGCGCTTTTTTTGGAGCCCATTCTACAATGAGGGCAATGGAAAAGCGCATCCTCAAAAGCTCAAAAGAATTGACATGTTCATTCTTTTTGATCATTTGCTTTCCAGTAAAAATAGATCCTCAAAAAGATGGAGCGCTGTACACTAAATTTAGAAATACATTGCCTTGGTTGGGAAGCCAAATGGGACTGCATTTCACTGGATTTATGGATCCTCAAAAAAACGCTGCAAACACGCAGCATGTGAACGTAGCCTAAGTCCCAGACTCGTCAATGGTCTCCCTAGGGCGGGACCATAACACTGACATGTGCTATCTGATATTTCATCAGATAGCCCTCGGACCAATGTTATATAATGGAACAGTGCTGATCAGCGTTTTTTCTCATGCCAATTTGGCAGCAAGACAGTTCACACCAATTCAAGTCTTTGGGTACGTGAATAACATTGGACTGAACTTGGATGACAACCGAATGCTGTCAGATTTCCGCAGACTCACTGTACGGAGAAGATGGAGAAATTTTGTCTTCTATCTTCCCTTCACCTGTTCTATGATTCCCTCATACGGTAAAATCAGATCACACTAAGCTGACACTCTTGATTAGAGTGTGATTGGAGTGTCATTAACATAATCAAATCAATTCTCTTGCATGAGAGAATCAATGCTCACATGTAAACTCCTGGTTTCAACTGTATATCACAGGAGGGGATTGAGGCATGTACATCACAGGAGATACATTGACTATATACAGTGGCTTGTGAAAGTATTTAGCCCCCTTGAACTTTTCAACCTTTTGCCACATTTCAGGCTTCAAACATAAAGATATAAATTCAAATTTTTTTGTGAAGAATCAACAACAAGTGGGACACAATCGTGAAGTGGAACCAAATTTATTGGATATTTTAAACTTTTTTAACAAGTGAAAAAATGAGAAGTGGGGCGTCCAATATTATTCAGCCCCTTTACTTTCAGTGCAGCAAACTCCCTCCAGAAGTTCAGTGAGGATCTCTGAATGATCCAATGTTGTCCTAAATGACTGGTAATGATAAATAGAATCCACCTGTGTGTAATGAAGTCTCCGTATAAATGCACCTGATCTGTGATAGGCTCAGGGGTCTGTTTCAAGTGCAGAGAGCATCATGAAGACCAAGGAACACACCAGGCAGGTCCGAGATACTGTTGTGGCGGAGTTTAAAGCCGGATTTGGATACAAAAAGATTTCCCAAGTTTTAAACATCTCAAGGAGCACTGTGCAAGCGATAATATTGAAATGGAAGGAGTATCAGACCACTGCAAATCTACCAAGACCCGGCCGTCCCTCTAAACTTTTATCTCAAACAAGGAGAAGACTGATCAGAGATGCAGTCAAAAGGCCCATGATCCCTCTGGATGAACTGCAGAGATCTACAGCTGAGGTGGGAGAGTCTGTCCATAGGCAAGAAGAAAGCCATTTCTCAAAAATATCCATAAAAAGTCTCGTTTGAAGTTTGCCACAAGCCGCCTGGGAGACACCAAACATGTGGAATAAGGGGCTCTGGTCAGATGAAACCAAAATCAAACTTTTTGGCCACAATGCAAAACTATATGTTTGGCGTAAAAGCAACACAGCTCATCACCCTCAAAACACCATCCCCACAGTCACACATGGTGGTGGCAGCATCATGGTTTGGGCCTGCTTTTCTTCAGCAGGGACAGGGAAGATGGTTAAAATTGATGTGAAGATGGACGGAGCCAAATACAGGACCATTCAGGAAGACAACCTGCTGGAGTCTGCAAAAGACCTGAGACTGGGACGGAGATTTATCTTCCAACAAGACAATGATCCCAAACATAAAGCAAAATCTACAATGGAATGGTTCAAACATAACCGTATCCAGGTGTTAGAATGGCCAAGTCACATCCAGACCTGAATCCAATGGAGAATCTGTGGAAAGAGCTGAAAACTGCTGATCACAAACGCTCTCCATCCAACCTCACTGAGCTCCAGCTGTTCTGCAAGGAAGAATGGGCAAGAGTTTCACTGATAGAGACAAACCCCAAGAGACTGCAGCTGTAATCACAGCACAAGGTGGTGCTACAAAGTATTAACTCAAGGGGGCGAATAATATTGCACGCCCCACTTTTCCATTTTTTATTTGTTAAAAAAAGTTTAAAATATCCAATAAATTTTGTTCCACTTCACGATTGTGTCCCACTTGTTGTTGATTCTTCACAAAAAAATTACAATTTATATCTTTATGTTTGAAGCCTGAAATGTGGGAAAAGTTGGAAAAGTTCAAGGGGGGCAAATACTTTCACAAGGCTCTGTATATATACATAGGGGGCCGAATACTTTCGCAAGGCACTGTATATATAACATAGAGGGCCGAATACTTTCGCAAGGCACTGTATATATACATAGGGGGCCGAATACTTTCACAAGGCACTGTACATCACTGTAGATGACGCTGGAGAATATACATCACAGGAGACACTGTAGATGCTAGGGCATGTACATAACAAGAGATGCTTAGGCATCTGTACATCACAAGATATATGGGGGGCATATGAATCACTGGGGAGGGCTGGGGGCATATACATCACTGGTAAGGGTTGGAAGCATAGACACCACAGGAAATTACAGTGCACTCACTCCACCCAAAGAGTATGTCCTGACGCTGGCACAGTACTGAACTGCGTGCATGTGTTTGTATGTATTCTCCTCTGGCTCACTCTCCACATTTGAACCAATCTCAGAAGAAGTCTCCAGGCTCCTCTCTTCCTCTTGTCCCGCTATATGCACTACTGACCTCATTCCCTCACACCTACTTCAGTCTCTCTCTCTCCGGTGATCATCACTCACTTATCCAAAATCTTCAATCTCTTCCTCTCTTCTGGCATCATCAGCTCCTCCTTCAAACACTCTATTATTCCATTATTAAAATTGTCACTTCATTGAGGAAGTGGACGAACTCTAGTGCCACCTATTTAAGGTAGCAATCCGATAAGTCATAAATGACTGTTCAACAAGCCTTGTAATATGACTTAGGATTTGTTCTAGATCAGAGCCCCAATCTGCATTATTAAAGAAAACTTCCCTTGACCCATCCTGCACAAGTTACAGACCAGTCTCCAATCTCCCCATCATCTCTAAACTCCTGGAGCGCCTGGTCTACTCCCGCCTCACTCATTACCTCTCCACTCACCCTCATCTAGATCCATTTCAGTCTGGCTTCCCCCCCTTCACTCTACAGAGACTGCCCTCACCAAAGTGACCAATGACCTTCTGACAGCAAAACGTAATGGTGACCACTCTCTGCTTATCCTTCTTGAACTCTCTGCAGCCTTTGCCACTGTTGACCATTATCTCCTACTCTCCATGCTGCACTCCATCAGCATGAAGGACACTGCTCTCTCCTGGCTCTCCTCCTATCTTTCTGACTGCTCTTTCAGTGTATCATTCACTGGCTCCACTTCCTCCCCTCTTCCTCTCACTGTTGGGGTCCCTCAGAGTTCAGTCCTTGGACCTCTTCTCTTCTCTCTCTACACAGCCCAGATTGGACACACCATCAGCAGATTTGGCTTTCAGTACCATCATTACACTGATGACACACAACAATACACTTCTTCCCCTGACCTTAATCCCGCTCTAATAAAGAACACCAATGACTGTCTAACCGCAGTCTCCAATATCATGTCCACTCTCTACCTGAAACTCAACCTTTCCAAAACTGAACTTCTCCTGCTCCCGCCCTCCACTAACCTCCCTAAATCTGACATCTCTCTCAGTGTGTGGCACCATGTTAACGCCTAGGCAGCAGGCTCGCTGTCTGGGTGTCATGTTTGACACCGATCTCTCCTTCACTTCCTATGTACAATCTCTCGCCCGCTCTTGTCGCTTGCACCTGAAGAACATCTCTAGAATCCGCCCGTTTCTCACCATGCAAACAACAAAAACCCTCACTGTGGCCCTGATTCATTCCCACCTTGATAATTGTAATTCTCTATTAATTGGCCTCCCCCACACTAATCTTTCCCCTTTCCAGTCCATCCTTAATGCAGCAGCCAGGATCACCTATCTGGCTAACCTTTACTCGGATGCCTCTGCTCTGTGCCAGTCACTGCACTGGCTGCCTATACACTATAGGATCCAATTCAAACTGCTTGTTGTCACCCACAAAGCTCTTCACAATGCAGCACCCCCTACATTTCCGCCCTCATCTCTATCAACCCACCTGTTCTTTTCACTCTGGAGACAACATTAGACTAACATCTGCACTAATCCGAACCTCCAAGACTTCTCCCAAGCTGCACCAATTCTCTTGAATATTCTACCCCCAGATATTAGGACTATCCACAACTTACATATCCACAACTTACATAGTTTTAGGCGCTTCCTAAAAACACATCTTTTTATGGCGGCCTATCATGCTCCCTAACATAATTTATAGGAAAAGATGGCACTTCATACCAATTCTATGATTAAGGGCGCAGTAGCGCCAGAAAAGTTAGTTGTCTTGGCATGATGTGGCTGTATTCCATCATTTGATCATGGATTAATAAACAAACACTTTGGAATTTTATATTGATAGGTACAAAGTGCCATCTTTTCCTATGAATTATTTTTGGATGGTCTGCCGGCAAGGCGTGAGGATGGGCAACTACCATCATTTTCTTCATTTTCATTTATCATGCTCCCTAGTCAAAGTCACTCAGACATGGCCTATTCACTAGATCATCATTGTAAATAAGACCCTGTACTTTGTGTCACCCCCACCTCCTTGTAGATTGTAAGTAAGGATGAGCGAGTACTGTAATATTCGTACTCGCTATACTCGCAACGAGTAGGTACCGGTACTCGCTACTCGTTGCGAGTATAGCGAGTATGAATACTTTCGCAGTGTATCTATAGATACACTGCGAAAGTAGCCTAAAAGTGAGTAAAAGTTGGTAAAAATAATAAACTTACATACTCACCTGTCCGACACCTGCATCGGGACCGGCAGAGAAGACATCCGATCGCTGGACAAGGACCTGTCACTACCAGCCAATCAGATGGCGACACGTCACAACCACGTGATCGCTAGAGGCCACCTGATTGGCCAGATTGCAAGGTCCTGGGTGTACTGTCAGGACCTTGCAATCTGGCCAATCAGGTGGCCGCTAGCGATCACGTGGTTGTGACATGTCACCATCTGATTGGCCAGATCGCTTCCGGTCATCTGATTGGCTGGTAGTCACAGGTCCTTGTCCGGTGATCGGATGTCTTCTTTGCCGGTCCTGGCGCAGGCGTCGGACAGGTGAGTATGCAATTTTATTATTTTTAACAACTTTTAATCACTTTTAGGCTACTTTCACAGTCTATCTATAGATACACTGCAGAAGTATTAGGACTACTCGCTACTCCCGAGTACACATAAGATACGCTGAGAGTAGCGAGTAGCCCGAATGCCGCTACTATTCGACGAGTACCAAATAGTAGCGAGTATACTCTCTCATCCCTAATTGTAAGCTCTTATGAGCAGGGCTGTCATTATTTTTGCATTAATTGTATTTTCTATAACTTTGTATATGAACCTCCCGAATTGTAAATCGCTGCAGAAGATATTGGTGCTATATAAATAAAGATTATTATTATTGAATTGTAAGGAGTAATTAAATGTGACCTCCATCCTGAACACTGCCTAGGAGTCTGCCCGTGGGCTGGAGGTTCCCCACCCCTGCTTTACTGTGTGCAGGTGGTTTGTGGGGGTGGGAGATTTAACCAGCAACACAAAGTGACCATCTTTTAATCTTGGGTGTGGGCCCTTCCAAGCTCTATGTACGGCCCCGCGGCACTGTTGATATAACATTGTCCCGGAATGGAGACAGCAGGATGAATGTAAAAATTACATTAGTGCTTAAAAATCAGAGGTCAAGGTTTGCTCGATATTAATAGAAGTAACACATGAGATTCTGCTCCTGATGATAAACTTAGCTGTCAATCAATACGTGATGCACACGAGCTCGTAGATTAATCCCTAATCCCCCAGAATAGAAGGTTACCCTTTTCTAAATGCAGCTTCCATTATTTTTAGGAGGAAAGTTGCTATTCCAGGAAGCTCACTTTGTCTGAATTCCAGCATGCAGCATTTGCAAGCCTCAAATACAGCATTAGATCAGATGCTTCTATGCACAGATGGTGACAAATATATTAATGGCACAAATAGCCGCCCTGAAGGTATAGATAGACTGTAATCTCCATGTAGTAATGAGAATGACCAACGCGTATTTGCTTCGTATGGATGGATTACATGACGGTATGCAGCCTCTGCTGAGGATGGTAAAATGCAAAAATAAACTGATGTAATTACAGTATATGTACAGTCACGTGAAAAAGTAAGTACACCACAAGTATAGGGATTTTTTTGCTATATGTGAAGGCATAGTGTAGTGTGCGTGCACCCTCAATTTAAAGGTGTTGTCACAACATAGAATATTGCGTGCTAAAATAAATGCAAACATTGACTGTACAAATTATAAACTGAAAAATTTACTACACTTATAAAAATGAGACAATGCAACCTTTCTTTTGGTGGGACCATAAGAGTTTCTATCAGAAATGACTCATGTTGTTGCCTCTCAGCGTGTGACGCATAAGGCCGGCTTCACACAACGGTTTTGGAGCTGTCAGGCTGTGTCCGGTGTTTTGCTGGATGTACTGGCCACAGCCTGAAAGCCCCGGACAAACAGAGCTGGAGGACAAATATGCCCTCCGGTCCTGTTTTCTGCCGGGTTCAGGACTGAAATCTCAGTGGGGAGCTCTCCAGGTGCTGAAGTTCAACGCTGGGCGACGCTGAACTTCAGCACCCAGCGTCCGGTAGCCGGATCCGATTTTCTGTTGGATCCGACGCGATACAGCGCCCACAGACTCCCATGTTAATGGCCGCCGGATCCGGGAGGATGTGGGAGGATCCAGGTTTGATTAACTTGTTGCCCTGGACACAAAAATGCTGCAAACTCCGATTTGTGTCCGGGGCAAAAATCGAATCCATCCTGATGCTGTCGGACAGGGATAAAATCACTGCCATCCGACCCTATCCACCATAGGGCTACATTTATGTCCAAAATCGGCTCCGGGGCTGTTAGATTCACACCAGACAGACCTGGGCCTGATAAAACCGTGGTGTGAAGCCGGCCGTAGGGTGTTTTCACATCTAAGGTTGGTGTGCGTTTTGCTTAACTTACGTTTCTAGGCGTTTTTACCGCTAAAAACGCATGAGAACGCTAGTGTTTTTGCCCCATTGATTTTAATGAAAACGCATGTAAAAACGCATGCAAAAACGCATGTGCGTTTTCAAAAACGCAAAACGCATGCGTTTTGCCAACATTGCTAAAAACGTCGGGGAAGACGTTTTGTGCTGCGTTGGCAAAAACGCATGCGTTTTGTGTTTTGGAAAACGCACATGCGTTTTTGCATGCGTTTTTACATGCGTTTTCATTAAAATCAATGGGGGCAAAAACGCTAGCGTTCTAATGCGTTTTTAGCGGTAAAAGCGCCTAGAAACGTAACTTAAGCAAAACGCACACCAACTTTAGATGTGGAACAGGCCTAAGACTTTGTGTGCACTCCTTATTATATTATAGAGACCAGTATGTACTTATAAGAGCTACTATAATGTATCAGAAGCAGCTCTCTCTTTGTCTCAATGCCCAGTGTTTATTACATCATTGTTTCAAACTTATCTGGACATTTCTAGGACTTATGGTGCATTTTTTTGTCTAGCGCCCTAATCCGGCGAAAATCTGACACTACCTGATCAGCTGTCTCCACAGACTTAGAAAGGGGACAGAAGCACATCAGATGGCATCAGGTTTATGCCAGATCCTTAAAAATGCATCCTTTTGACCTCCTCTCCAGACGCACCAAGTTGCGAGTTTACGGCTGGTTAAAAAGTCTGATGACACCGGATGCGGCGCGCTGCGGCCAAAAATAGGATGGGCTTAAATGGGCAGATCCGGCGAGGCTCGATCCAGCTTTCCCACTGAGCATTCCCAGATCCCCCCAACACCCTCCCATTATGAGTGTCCTATGCAATGTTTCATCTTTCTGATGGATCAGGCAAAGAAAAAACAGATGCAACCGAATGCAACTGCAGCTTTTTGCCTGATCTGGCACTCGGATCAGGTATAAGGCTGTGGTCACAGTTGCCATGCGTTTTTTTAAGTGATTTAACAAAACTCATGCTTTTTTTCATGTCAGCATGAGTTTTGTAAGGTCTCTGATGGCTCCCTGCGTTTTTGTGTGCGTTTTTGAATCTGCACCTAAAAATAGTGCTTGTAGTATTTTTTTGAGCGTTTTGAAAAACGCATGCGTTTTTGTAGAAAACGCATGCGTTTTTATAACATGGGTTCCTATGGAAAACGCATGCAAAACGCATGTACAGTTAGTACCTTTTAGTGCCATTCAAAAACGCATGCGTTTCCCATAGGAGCCCATGTTAACAAAAACGCATGCGTTTTTCAAAACGCTCAAAAAAATACTACAAGCACTATTTTTAGGTGCAGATTCAAAAACGCATGGGACATTCACACATGCTTTTTGGCTATTAGGTCATGCATTTTTTAACATGGGGGCCTATGGGTGCGTTTTTTACATGCGTTTTTGAAAACGCAGGTCTCCAAAAATGCATGTGAAAAATGGTACTGTGACCCCAGCCTAATACCACTGTGGTTGCATACGGTGGCATAAACAAACCCAGATGTGGTCGGACACATCTTCAGCTTGATACTGCCTGAACGCAAGTGTGAAGCCAGCTTGCAACATTGTCATTGGCTCACATTATCTCTTGGCATTAACATATATACATCCTATTGGCTGAACATCAGCACCTTTTACACACAGCCTCAAAGTCTGTATATCTCTTAGGTTTCTCATTCCAATTTTATCTTAGGTTTTGTTTCAAACAAAAAAGATAACATTTCCTATCCTAACATACACACTGGTCCTCTATTTCACAGATTCTTGGAGACAGAAATACAGGCTTTCACATAATGGATTTTAGATAGAACAAAAGTACAGTCATGGCCAAAAGTTTTGAGAATGATACAAATATTAATTTTAACAAAGTCTACTGCTTCAGTTTTTCTAATGGCAATTTGCATATACTCCAGAATGTCATAAAGAGTGATCAGCTTAACAGCAATTACTTGCAAAGTCAATATTTGCCTAGAAAATGAACTTTAACCCCCAAAACACATTTCAACATCATTGCAGTCCTGCCTTAAAAGGAGCAGCTAACATCGTTTTAGTGATTGTTCCATTAACACAGGTGTGGGTGTTGATGAGGACAGGGCTGGCGATCAATCAGTCATGATTAAGTAAGAATGACACCACTGGACACTTTAAAAGGAGGCTGGTGCTTGGTATCATTGTTTCTCTTCAGTTAATCATGGTTATCTCTAAAGAAACACGTGCAGCCATCATTGCACTGCACTAAAATGGCCTAACAGGGAAGAGTATCGCAGCTGGAAAGATTGCACCTCCGTCAACAATCTATCGCATCATCAAGAACTTCAAGGAGAGAGCTTCCATTGTTGTCAAAAAGGCTCCAGGGCGCCCAAGAAAGACCAGCAAGCGCCAGGACCGTATCTTAAAACTGTTTCAGCTGCGGGATGGGACTACAAGCAGTGCCGAGCTTGCTCAGGAATGGCATATAGATACAGATAATCACGATCAAACGTCATGTAATTGCAAAAAACCAGTGATTTTTAATGATAGATAAAAACAGAGATTTCAACCACAGAACAAGCAGCAGTATGGCAGGCTGCACCACTGAGGCACAATGGGTTTATACAGAATCACATATTGTTTATAGGGCTGTTCCAACCAGAATGATAACACATCAGAAGTACATAAGATATTCAATAGCCAAATGGCTGTACATATGCGTATTATATACAACTTAGAACCCAGCTGGGCACAATCAGCCCAGGTACAATCAATCCTGGATACATCTATATACATACATGGTTTAATGCATATACAATTCTGATCATAAGTGCTTATTGCACTGCTAGAACCTAGTTACATGCAGCTGCTGCATGGTAACCAGCATTAAACCAACATTCTGGCAGACTGCCCCATTGTAATTACCTATAATAAGGTGCTCTAGTGCTCATGTGCCACAGGACAGTGGTGCCCCTGACCCGACCCCTACGATCGTTACGGCTCCACCTTCATCAGGAATGGCAGCAGGCTGGTGTGAGTGCTTCTGCACGCACTGTGAGGCGGAAACTCTTTGAGCAAGGCCTGGTTTCAAGGAGGGCAGCAAAGAAGCCACTTCTCTCCAGAAAAAACATCAGGGACCGACTGATATTCTGCAAAAGGTACAGGGAGTGGACTGCTGAGGACTGGGGAAAGGTACAGGGAGTGGACTGCTGAGGACTGGGGGAAAGGTACAGGGAGTGGACTGCTGAGGACTGGGGGAAAGGTACAGGGAGTGGACTGCTGAGGACTGGGGTAAAGGTACAGGGAGTGGACTGCTGAGGACTGGGGGAAAGGTACAGGGAGTGGACTGCTGAGGACTGGGGGAAAGGTACAGGGAGTGGACTGCTGAGGACTGGGGTAAAGGTACAGGGAGTGGACTGCTGAGGACTGGGGAAAGGTACAGGGAGTGGACTGCTGAGGACTGGGGTAAAGGTACAGGGAGTGGACTGCTGAGGACTGGGGGAAAGGTACAGGGAGTGGACTGCTGAGGACTGGGGGAAAGGTACAGGGAGTGGACTGCTGAGGACTGGGGGAAAGGTACAGGGAGTGGACTGCTGAGGACTGGGGGAAAGGTACAGGGAGTGGACTGCTGAGGACTGGGGTAAAGGTACAGGGAGTGGACTGCTGAGGACTGGGGAAAGGTACAGGGAGTGGACTGCTGAGGACTGGGGTAAAGGTACAGGGAGTGGACTGCTGAGGACTGGGGGAAAGGTACAGGGAGTGGACTGCTGAGGACTGGGGTAAAGGTACAGGGAGTGGACTGCTGAGGACTGGGGAAAGGCATTTTCTCTGATGAATTCCCTTCTCGATTGTTTGGGACATCTGGAAAACAGCTTATTCGGAGAAGAAGAGGTGAGCGCTACCACCAGTCTTGTCTCATGCCAACTGTAAAGCATCCTGAAACCATTCATGTGTGGGGTTGCTTCTCAGCCAAGGGAATCGGCTCACTCACAGTCTTGCCTAAAAACACAGCCATGAATAAAGAATGGTACCAGAATGTCCTCCAAGAGCAACTTCTCCCAACCGTCCAAGAGCAGTTTGGCGCCCAACAATGCCTTTTCCAGCATGATGGAGCACCTTGCCATAAAGCAAAGGTGATAACTAAATGGCTCAGGGAACAAAACATAGAGATTTTGGGTCCATGGCCTGGAAACTCCCCAGATCTTAATCCCATTGAGAACTTGTGGTCAATCATCAAGAGACGGGTGGACAAACAAAAAACAGCAAAATGCAAGCATTGATTATGCAAGAATGGAAGAATGGAAGAATGGAGGAATGGAAGAATGGACGGCTATCAGTCAGGATTTGGTCCAGAAGTTGATTAAGAGCATGCCAGGGAGAATTGCAGAGGTCCTGAAGAAGAAGGGTCAACACTGCAAATATTGACTTGCTGCATTAACTCATTGTAACTGTCAATATAACCTTTTGGTCTCATAATATGATTGCAATTATATTTCTGTATGTGATATAAACATCAGACAAACACAAATAAAAACCAGAGGGCAGCAGATCATGTGAAAATAGAATTTTGGTGTCATTCTCAAAACTTTTGGCCATCACTGTAGATCCTGCTATCACACTCTCCTTTACCAAAAGCCTTTTAGCTTTGCTTTATTAAAGCAGTTTAAGCCAAAGATCTACGGTAGCATACATCTGCTTAAAATATTGGAAAAACTCTGCAAAACGTAAAAATTGTGCAAAACGTTTATGACTTTTCACATTTTTATTCCAGTCCCGGCAAGTTTTTGTAGAGACAGAACTAGATGAGAGTGACTTTGTCCGGCATACAAATTAATTATAATTTACGCCAAAAGAGTAGGGTAAATTACACCAGAAATACACAACAGCTCCTAACTGGACGACACCTAAAAACAGACTACAGCGTGTGTGAACAGGTGCAAACTACTGTAACTGCATTATATACATACCAGAGAGAGCAGCAGCCGCTGTGTGCACCGATATATGTACAAACATTGAATATAAGAAATGTAAATTATATTACTGCTATGTAGGCTATACTTATAAAATCGTGGCACTTTGCACACAAATTGACCAATTCTTTTGCGCCCACCAGCCACAACAAGGTAACAGTTCTTTGATGGGACGAAGCTCAGCAGAATCGAGTACACGCTAACAGATTTGTCAGAAAACTTTATTTTCCTTTCAGAATAAACATTTGCCACGTGATACCAAACTACTAAATATTCTCACAAACGCAGGCCATTAATTGCAAGCAGAATTTGCTATTATGCACAGCCAAATACGTTATTTGAAGTTAAAAAAATGAGTACACCCCAATGAAAGTCATTGGAGCAAAGCTTTTTGGTGCACATTTCCTTCATAGGCCCCATTATAAGGGCTGGAATATTGCATCGCTCTTCACACAATCCGCTATTCCAGCGCTTTTCCAGCCGAAAGCGGAGGAGCAGCAGGATGTGATGTCACACCGAAGCAGGAAAAACAGGAAGAATCCTTCTTGTTCCCATGTGAGATGAATGTGTGTGTGTTAGTGTGCGAGTCTGTATGTGTGTAGGTGTGTGTCTGTCTGTGTTGGGGCTGTAGTTTGGCTGCCTGTACAGGTATAAGGGAACAATGGTGAAAATAATACAATAATCACCTATCCTCGACTGTCCCAGGATGCAAGGGAAAGAGATCATCTGTAGGACCTGCCAGCCGGTAAAGCGATCAGCTGATTCAGTCAGCTGATCGGCCAACAGATCAGCTGATGTGCCGGCTGGTCAGCTGACTGAATTGGCTGATTGCTTTACCGGCCGGATGACTGGCCTGCACATCAACTGATGTTTGCTGGTGGCAGATTGATCAGCTGATATTGGACCCGGTTTGGACGTTGCTGGACCCTGGACTACGCCGGAGGGAATTGATGGGTATTTTAATAAAGTGGTCTGTTTTTTTCATTTAAATAAAGGTCTTTTTTTCTGGTGCCTGCGTCTTTTTTTAACAACTCTTTCAGTATTGCTAATGGCCGGCTGTCATATTGACAGCTGACATTAGCAATAGGGGCTTGGTGTCAGCTGCAAATATAGCAGTCATCAACCCCATTATTACCCAGTCTGCCACCACACAGGGCAGCTGGAAGTGCGGGTGTGGCGCCCCGCAACGAGTGCGTCACAAGGGAGTATTGCAGCCGCAATATTCTCTGACACAGCAGTGATATAGTTAACTTTGAGATCCAACCCAACATGCATCACCTAGAACAGAGGGCCAATCCTAGGTCCTGGTGGGTGGAGTGTTAGGGAAGTACAGTAGAACAGACCAGAGTCTAGAAGAGAACCTAGAACAGAGTCAAGGAAGAAACAACTTGAACTTGGAGTAGGAGCGGGGGCTCCGCACCCCGTGCGGGCCCCTGGGCCGTCACCGGTCGGGTGTCACCACCTGAGGCCTTAACTACCGGGATTGGGCTTTATACACACGGGTTCCCAAAAGACTCCCGTGCCCACAACTCACAGCCGGTTTACTGGTACCGAAGCTGGCAGCAGTTCACCTCTGCTACGCGAACCAGAAGCGTGGAGGAGCAGCTTTACAGGAGCACCCCACCACCAGCCAACTTCCAGTCGTCTAACCAGCGGTGTACCCACCGAGGGATCCAAGGCTCCCCAAAGCATCCACAACGTACACAGATGGATAGGGATTGAAGCAGCCTCCCCGTACCCGACCTGGTATTCCTGGGCGACATTGGCAACCAATTAGTTAGAATGGAGGAACACTTGCGGATCTCTGAGGGACACTATCACTGCTGAAGTCCACCCGGTCCACTACCTGTAACCAGGGCCGGCCTTATGTTGAATGGTGCCCTGTGCGAATTTGCCTTATGGCGCCCCCACGCCATTACTTACTCAGAACACATGAGCATACATGTTTGTACATGATCTATTCATGGTATTCAAGGAGAGCAGGGAGGGGCGTTGCTATGCTAGGGTCAGAAAAAATCAGGGACCCAAGACCTATATCCTCTCCCACCTGTCATTACCAACCCTCCCATATATAGAGGTGTTACCTGTCATTGTACAGGAGGAGGAGGTGAGCTGTGATATCACCTATTGTGAATGGTGGATCCTGTGTTATCTACTGTATATAGAGGTGTTATCAGTCATTGTACAGGAGGAGGTGAGCTGTGATATCACCTATTGTGAATGGTGGATCCTGTGTTATCTACTGTATATAGAGGTGTTATCAGTCATTGTACAGGAGGAGGAGGTGAGCTGTGATATCACCTATTGTGAATGGTGGATCCTGTGTTATCTACTGTATATAGAGATGTTATCAGTCATTGTACAGGAGGAGGTGAGCTGTGATATCACCTATTGTGAATGGTGGATCCTGTGTTATCTACTGTATATAGAGGTGTTATCAGTCATTGTACAAGAGGAGGAGGTGAGCTGTGATATCATCTATTGTGAATGGTGGATCCTGTGTTATCTACTGTATATAGAGATGTTATCAGTCATTGTACAGGAGGAGGTGAGCTGTGATATCACCTATTGTGAATGGTGGATCCTGTGTTATCTACTGTATATAGAGGTGTTATCAGTCATTGTACAGGAGGAGGAGGTGAGCTGTGATATCATCTATTGTGAATGGTGGATCCTGTGTTATCTACTGTATATAGAGGTGTTATCAGTCATTGTACAGGAGGAGGAGAGCTGTGATATCACCTATTGTGAATGGTGGATCCTGTGTTATCTACTGTATATAGAGGTGTTATCAGTCATTGTATAGGAGGAGATGAGCTGTGATATCATCTATTGTGAATGGTGGATCCTGTGTTATCTACTGTATATAGAGGTGTTATCAGTCATTGTACAGGAGGAGGAGGTGAGCTGTGACATCATTTATTGTGATTGGTGGATCCTGTTTTATCTGCTGTATATAGAGGTGTTGACTCTTAAATAATGCAGCATTTCAAATAAGAACATACTCCAAAAGCTTCTGGGGACCGAGACAGATAGGAGAGTAGCAAGAAAGGCTAGTCCCTGGTGAATTCACCCCATTTGCGTGTATACGGAGAGACCGGTCACTCAAGGCAGTCAGCAGGGAGAAGCCTTCAGGGAACAGACTTTCTGACTAGTCTCCAGCAAGATTTGATCCCTGACAGAACCCCCCCCATAGTATTCCACATAGTATATTGCACCCCCAAATTCCTCCATATATTATGCACCCCAATAGACCTCCATATAATATAATGCACCCCCATAGTCCTCAATATAGAATAATGCACCACCACAGTCCTACATATAGTATACTAGATGGCGGCCCGATTCTAAAGAATCGGGTAGTCTAGAATCCATATATAGTTTATTTACTAATAGTTAGGGGAGTGCGGTGAAATGAATTGTGTGTATACAGGCGGCTCTGTGGGTAGCAGAGTATACGGTTGCTCAGTGGTTAGCACTGCGCGGTGGCTCAGTGGTTAGCACTGTATATGGTGGCTCAGTGGGTAGCAGAGTATACGGTTGCTCAGTGGTTAGCACTGCGCGGTGGCTCAGTGGTTAGCACTGCACGGTGGCTCAGTGGTTAGCACTGCGCGGTGGCTCAGTGGTTAGCACTGCGCAGTGGCTCAGTGGTTAGCACTGGGTGGTGGCTCAGTGGTTAGCACTGCGCGGTGGCCGAGTGGTTAGCAGTGAGTGCGGTGGCTCAGTGGTTAGCAGTGAGTGCGTGGGCAGAGTGGTCAGCGCAGCGCCGTGGGCAGAGTGGTCAGCACAGCGCCGTGGGCAGAGTGGTCAGCGCAGTGCCGTGGGCAGTGTGGTCAGTGCAGCGCCGTGGGCAGGGTGGTCAGCGGTGGGGGGGACGGACACACACACACAGACACACACTCCGATATATTTACCACCGTCCCTGCTTCTTCCCTGCCACCTGCGTCTTCCTGAGTCCTCTGTTCTGCCGACATGTCGCCGCACCCAGGACTGGATCCAATATGGCGTCCGGGAACTCTCGGTGGCCCGATTCTAACGCATCGGGTATTCTAGAATATAGAAATAGAGATTGCATGGGGAAGGCGGTGAGGGCTGAATTGGGAGGAACTTTGAAGAAGGAGCGGCCGGTGAAGAATGGCGTGGCAGGGGGGAGGAGGGAGGACAGAACAGCAGGGGGGAGGAGGATGGAGGACAGAGGAGGTAGCGGCGGGGTGTGGGAGGATGTAGCAGCACAGGCAGGGGGAGGAAGGAACGGCAGGGGGAGGATGGAGCACAGAGCGGCAGGGGGAGGAGGATGGAGGATGAAGCGGCGGGGTGGGGGAGGATGGAGCAGCACAGACAGGGGGAGGACAGAGGATGGAGTGGCAGAGGGGAGGAGGACAAAGGAAGGAGGAGGAAGCGTTGCGGTGGGGGAGGATGGAGCGGCACAGGCAGGGGGAGGATGGAGCGGCAGGGGGAGGATGAAGCACAGAGCGGCGGGGGAGGTGGAGGACAGGATGAAGCGGCGGGGTGGGAGAGAACGGAGCAGCATAGGCAGGGGGAGGACGGAGGATAGAGTGGCGGAGGTGAGGAAGGCAAAGGAAGGAGGAGGAAGCGGTGGGGTGGGGAGGATGGAGTGGCACAGGCAGGGGGAGGACGAAGCGGCATGGGGCGGACGAAGCACAGAGTGGCGGGAGGGAGGAGGGTGTAGGATGAATCAGCGAGGTGGGGGAGGACGAAGCAGCACGGGCAGGGGGAGGACGGGGGATGGAGTGGCGGAGGTGAAGAGGACAAAGGAAGGAGGAGGAAGCGGTGGGGGAGGATGGAGCGGCACAGGCAGGGGGAGGACGGAGCACAGAACGGTGGGAGGAGGAGGATGGAGGACAAAGCGGCGGGGTGAGGGAGGATGGAGCACTGTAAGGCAGCTTAGTGGTTAGCAGAGTATACAGGGGTTCAGTGGTTAGCAGAGTATAGGGTGGCTCAGTGGTTAGCACTGCGCGGTGGCTCAGTGGTTAGCACTGCACGGTGGCTCAGTGGTTAGCACTGCGCGGTGGCTCAGTGGTTAGCACTGCGCGGTGGCTCAGTGGTTAGCACTGCGCGGTGGCTCAGTGGTTAGCACTGGGCTGTGGCTCAGTGGTTAGCACTGCGCGGTGGCTCAGTGGTTAGCAGCGAGTGCGGTGGGCAGAGTGGTCAGCGCAGCGGCGCTGTGTGGGCAGGGTGGTCAGCGCAGCGGCGCTGTGTGGGCAGGGTGGTCAGCGCAGCAGCGCGGTGGGCAGGGTGGTCAGTGCAGCGGGGCTGTGTGGGCAGAGTGGTCAGCGCAGCGGCGCTGTGTGGGCAGAGTGGGCAGCGCAGGGCAGAGTGGTCAGCGGTGGGCAGAGTGGTCAGCGGTGGGGTGGACGGACACACACTCCGATATACTTACCACCGTCCCTGCTTCTTCCCTGGCGCCTGCGTCTTCCTGAGTCCCGACATGTCGCTGCACCCAGGACTGGATCCAATATGGCGTCCGGGAACTCTCGCGAGACTTCCCGGACGCCATCTTGGAGAAAGTATGTCGCCACCCCTGGAGCCATGGATCCAATATGGCGTCCGGGAAGTCTCGCAAGACTTCCCGGACGCCGTATTGGATCCAGTTCTCCAGGGGCGGCGACATGACGGCGGTGGAGAAGACGGAGGAGAGGTGGTAAGTATAGGCGACTGTGTGTGCGTGTGTTGTGTGTGTGGTGTGTGTATGTGTTAGGGGCTGCCATAAGCGTAGCGGGCTCTATGAGTCCCGGCTCCCGCTTACGGCCGCCATCTTGGCTCACCCTGAGCGGGTGTAGCTCTGCCGGACGTTGGGACAAAGTGACGGATGTGAGGTCACAAATCCTTCCGGCTTTTATATACAAGATTGCACACCCACAGACCTCCATATAGAATAATGCACCCCCACATTTCTCCATATAGAATAATGCACCCACACAGTTCTCTATCTAGAATGCACACCCAAAGCCCTCCATTTAGTATAATGCACGCCACAGTCCTCCGTATAGTATATTGCACACTTAAAGCATGACATATAGTACAATACACCCCCACATTCCTCCATATAGTATAATGCTCCGCTCCGTACACCTCGTACACACACGGCTCTGCTTGGTACACCTCGTACACACTTGGCTCCACTCCATACACCTTGTACACATTCGGCTCCGCTCCGTACACTTCGTACACACGCGGCTCTGCTCCATACACCTCATACACACTCGGCTCCACTCCATACACCTCGTACACACTCGGCTCCACTCCATACACCTCGTACACATTCGGCTCCGCTCCATACACCTCGTACACATTCGGCTCCGCTCCGTACACCTCGTACACATGTGGCTCCGCTCCATACACCTCGTACACACACGGCTCTGCTTGGTACACCTCGTACAAACTCGGCTCCACTCTGGAAACACACGGCTCCGCACACCTCGTACACGTGGCTCAGCTCCGTACATACGTTACTCTGCTCAGTACACCTCATACACACTCAGCTCCGCTCCGTACACACGCGGCTCCGCTCTGTACACCTCGTGCACACTTGGCTCCGCTCCGTACCCCTCGTGCACACTCGGCTCCGCTCCGTACACCTCGTACACACTCGGCTCCGCTCCGTACACCTCGTACACACTCGGCTCCGCTCCGTACACCTCGTACACACTCGGCTCTGCTCCGTACACCTCGTACACACTCGGCTCTGCTCCGTACACCTCGTACACACTCGGCTCTGCTCCGTACACCTCGTACACACTCGACTCTGCTCCGTACACCTCGTACACACTCGGCTCCGCTCCGTACACCTCGTACACACTCGGCTCCGCTCCGTACACCTCGTACACACTCGGCTCCGCTCCATACACCTCGTACACACTCGGCTCCGCTCCGTACACCTCGTACACACTCGGCTCCACTCTGGAAACACACGGCTCCGCACATAACATACACGTGGCTCAGCTCCGTACACACGTTACTCTGCTCAGTACACCTCATACACACTCAGCTCCACTCTGTACACACGCGGCTCTGCTCTGTACACCTCGTACAGATACAGCTCCGCTCCATACACCTCGTACACATGCGGTTCCACTCCGTACACCTCCTACACACACGGCACTGCTCCATACACCTCGTACACACTCGGCTCCACTCCGTACACCTCCTACACACACTGCACTGCTCCATACACCTCGTACACACGCGGCATTGCTCCGTACACCTCGTGCACATGCGGCATTGCTCGTACACCTCGTACACACTCGGCTCTGCTCCATACACCTAGTACACACTGGGCTCCGCTCTGTACACCTCGTACACACGTCTCCACTCTGTACACCTCGTACACACGTCTCCGCTCCGTACACCTCATACACACGCGGCTCTGCTCCGTACACCACGTACACACGCGGCTCCGCTCCGTACACCACGTACACACGCGTCTCTGCTCCGTACACCTCATACACACTCGGCTCCGCTCCGTACACCTCATACACACTCGGCTCAGCTCCATACACCTCGTACACACTCGGCTCAGCTCCGTACACCTCGTACACACTCGGCTCTGCACCGTACACCTCGTACACACTCGGCTCTGCTCCGTACACCTAGTATACACTGGGCTCCGCTCTGTACACCTCGTACACACGTCTCCGCTCCGTACACCTCGTACACACGCGGCTCTGCTCCGTACACGCGGCTCCGCTCCGTACACCACGTACACACACGTCTCCGCTCCGTACACCTCATACACACTCGGCTCCGCTCCGTACACCTCATACACACTCGGCTCCGCTCTGTACACCTCGCACACACTCGGCTCTGCTCCGTACACCTCGCACACACGCGGCTCTGCTCCGTACACCTCGTACACACTCGGCTCTGCTCCGTACACCTCGTACACACTCGGCTCTGCTCCGTACACCTCGTACACACTCGGCTCTGCTCCGTACACCTCGCACACACTCGGCTCCACTCCGTACACCTCGCACACACTCGGCTCCGCTCCGTACACCTCGCACACACTCGGCTCCGCTCCGTACACCTCATACACACTCGGCTCCGCTCTGTACACCTCGTGTACACGCGACTCCGCTTCATACATCTCATACACACTCGGCTCCGCTCCGAACACCTCATACACACTCAGCTCCATACACCTTGTACACACTCGGCTCCACTCCTTACACCTCATACACACGCAGCTCTGCTACATTCACACTATACATCCCTCTTGATCCCACACAAACTCACCTCATCCATTTCTTCACCTCTTCACTTCCTGCTTGGTGGAAGCTGCCCTGCATACTCAGAGATGCTGATCATGTGATCCCTGACTCCTCCCCTCCATTGACATCACAGGTCCTGTAAGCACAGGCCTGTGCAGCTCCACAGGTGGGCTCACACTGCAGGGTGGGGGGGGATAAGCGGGCGGCAGCGGCCAGGACTATAGTAGAGAGAGTGGCCTCAGCAGGGAGCCCGCGCTACCACCGGGCGCCCCTGCGGATGCCGTCCTCTGTCTACTAGCAGCCGCACAGATCTAGCAAAGCCCCTGGGAGCGGGAGCAGGGGAGCAAATAACAATGACAGCTGTCTCCCTGCGGCGCCCCCTGGAGCGTGGCGCCCTGTGCGGCCGCACAACTCGCACATGCCAAAGGCCGGCCCTGCCTGTAACCACTGTATACCATGTACTGCCTGCTGGTTACAGTAAAGACCCGTTATAGAGACTTTCTGTGTCTGTGCTTCCTTATGAACTGTCCGTCCGCACAATAAGGTAACCGCAGCTGCCGCACAACATCTTGAGCAGCTCCAGCCTCCGGGGATCACCGCTCAGCCTGTGGGGAGCATAACATCTTGCTCCCCACATCCCCCGGAGGTTCCGCAGCGTCGGTAGTCCTTACCGAAACTACTCATAGGTGGCGTCACGAATAAATTAAAAACCCCTTTAATCTGTTCCACCAAGACGTCTTCAACACCTTTTGATCTGCACTACACCGGGCCCCACTACCGGCAGGCGCGGTCCACCCGTGACAAGGAGGAAGGAGCTACAACCTGTCTAAACTGGAGCCCCGGCCACGGTGAGTCACGGGGTTGCCCCCAGCTTTAGCGTCTCTCAAGGAGTGGCTGCTGGCTGAAGTTCTAAGCGTGGGGGGGCCAGAATGCTTGGCCTTACCAGGCTGAAAATTCCAGCCTTCAGCTGCCTGGGTCACCTTTGCTGGCAATAGAAAATACAGCAAAGCTCACTATTTTTTTTTTAGTTTCTTTTTAAAAAAAAAAAGACAGTAAATCACATCGGGGACCCTTTTTTTTTTTAAATATCTTTCCTCACTGTCCTAGTGCACAGTGCAGAAAAAAACACATCCATAAAAAAGGCATCAAAAATGCAGCGTGTGAACACAAGGCGTTTTTTCACCTACTCAAAAAAACGCATCCTCAAAATTCTGAAAAAACACATCCTCGAAAAAACGCAGCATGTGAAGAAAGTTGAAGGCTGAAAGATGATCATCAAAGCGTTACTTATCAGTCAGAATACTGGAGAAAAGTGATACAAAATGTCACAAATATGGAACTGCACCTACACCTTACACCTATATAGAAGCATCTTCAGATGAGAAGGTTGTAAGAAAATCGACATGTAAGTTCACTGCAGAGGATTGGCTGACATGGGTGTTGCCCATGAAGGAAGCTCCTCCTAAAGCCCATTCACAGAAAACTCGCCTACAATGTGCTAGGCTAATGCTGAGAAATATGAAGACTACAGGGACTCTATACTTTGGAGGGATGAGACCCAGATCAATGTATTTGGAACTGATGGCTACAAAACTTTATGGCATCACAAAGGTGAGGAGTCCAAAGTAAAAATGCCTGCTGCCTACAGTGAAACATGGTGGTAGTGGTGTCCTTATGTAGGGCACTTGAGAGCTCCTGGTTCCGGAGAGCTACATCTTATGAATTCTCACTCTGTGCCTTTGGTAGACGTGCACTTTTACAACTTGACAATGATCCAAAACACATCTGTTGTGTTTCTGAAGAAGAACAGGATGAGAGTGATTTAGTGGCCAAGTGTCTCCTGATATGAACACAAGCAAATACCTATGGGGAATTATGGGAGACAAATTGTCTTCATTCTCCATCCAGTATCCAGCCTCTAAAAGAGCTTGTTCCCGAAGAATGAAAAAAGATAGAGGTTACAATATGTTGCCAAGTTGTTCATTTCAGACCTAAAAGATTTGGTTCTGTCCATAAAAATCATAAAGGACAAACAAAGTATTAGATGTAGTACTTTTTGATGTCGGGGTGTACTCATTTTTTTCATCAACTAATTTGAGTAAAACTGAAGATTTTGTAATTTTGTAATAAAGGGGTTATCCAGAATATTCTTCATTTTTTTTTTTTTTTTTACTATTGGCTTAAGAACCAACAGTCAGATAGTTCCTGACTACCTGCCTGTTCTCCCTGATGCTGATATTTGCCGACACTGAGCGGTCACACACTGCTCCTGCCGGTGATTCTGCGGCATGCTGACATTGCCTCATCATAGTGGTTGTCTCTCTTCCCCTCTGCTCTGTTGATGGGACATTACTGCTGATGTAATCCTTATTGCCAGTCTGCCATCTGCCCTGTACAGTGAAAACCAGGATTCATCATTAAGAGAACATGTCTTCAACATTCCAGATGCCATTGCATTGAATGTGAGCATTTGCCTACTCAGTTCAGTAACGATGACAAGCTGCAGTCAGGTGGAGACCCTGATGAGGACGACAAGCTGCACTCAGGTGGAGATCCCAATGAGGATGGCGAGATTAATGGAATACACTCAGAATTGGTCACAGTTAACAGTGGGGTACCACAGGGGTCAGTATTGGGCCCACTTCTTTTTAACATATTTATTAATGACCTTGTAGGGGGCATACAGAGCAGAATCTCAATATTTGCAGATGACGCTAAACTCTGCAGGGTAATCAATACAGAGGAGGACAATTTTATATTACAGGAGGATTTATGTAAACTAGAAGCTTGGGCTGATAAATGATCTTGAATAGGTCATATCATCTTGATATGTCACACCTGTGAGGATGATGGATTACCTATATAAGCGATCACTAACACAGATTTACACAAATTCGTGGTCAATATTTGAGAGTGGGAGACCTTTTGTATATCTAGAAAAAGCTTATCAAAAATGGGAGGAAAAACAAAAGTGTTGAGTTCATATTTTTATTCAATATATATTTGTTACAACACTCCAGTGTTCAGCTCGGTCTCGAGTTGTGGCGACTTAATGGATGAACGCTTTGTAGCAAGATTGATCTTGTGGGAGCCTACATAGGTCAACCAGGGTCTTCTCCAAGCCTAGATAGGTCCACCAGAGTCTTCTCCAAGCCTAGATAGGTCCACCAGGGTCTTCTCCAAGCCTTGATAGGTCCACCAGGGTCTTCTTCAAGCCTAGATAGGTCCACCAGGGTCTTCTCCAAGCCTTGATAGGTCCACCAGGGTCTTCTCCAAGCCTAGATAGGTCCACCAGAGTCTTCTCCAAGCCTAGATAGGTCCACCAGGGTCTTCTCCAAGCCTTGATAGGTCCACCAGGGTCTTCTTCAAGCCTAGATAGGTCCACCAGGGTCTTCTCCAAGCCTTGATAGGTCCACCAGGGTCTTCTCCAAGCCTAGATAGGTCCACCAGGGTCTTCTCCAAGCCTAGATAGGTCCACCAGGGTCTTCTCCAAGCCTAGATAGGTCCACCAGGGTCTTCTCCAAGCCTTGATAGGTCCACCAGGGTCTTTTCCAAGCCTAGAAAGGTCTACCAGTGTCTTCTCCAAGCCTAGATAGGTCCACCAGTGTCTTCTCCAAGCCTAGGTAGGTCCAGCAGGGTCTTCTCCAAGCCTAGATAGGTCCACCTGGTTCTTCTCCAAGCCTAGATAGGTCCACCAGGGTCTTCTCCAAGCCTAGATAGGTCCACGAGGGTCTTCTCCAAGCCTAGATAGGTCCACCAGGCTCTTCTCCGCCATTATCTTAATAGTATCAGCCCATTGGGTTTCTGGTCTTCCTGTTCACCTTGTTCCTTCTATTCTTCCCACCATGATGTCCTTCTCCAGTAATTGCTCTCTTCTTATGATGTGTGGACAAGTCATAGATCGTTGATCCTTGTTTCAAGTGACATGACTGACTTGATTTGTTCCAATATTTACTTGTTTGTTCTTCAAAAACAACCTACAGTAAGAAAAATTAAAAATTTAGTTAATTAAAAGTAGATAAGTAAAGTAAAGCAAGAAAATATACGGCCGGATGCAACCGCAACCGACCGCAGCCAAACGTAGGTGCCATGCGTTCCCATGTTAAACATAGGAACGAAGTGCGCATGCGTTTGGCTGCGTTCAGAATGCTGCGTTTACATGCGCAAATGTGAGACCAGCCTTACTTCTATTGTTTTCTGAAACAGTACCAACAAATTCAGGGATGTCCTGTTGTCAATGCTCACTAATAGGGGGTCTCAGGTGTGATTGGGAAATTTCAAGGCGTCCTGTGGAAAGGTATAAAATGTCCCTAAATTGACTAATTCAATGTGGTTACCAATGACTCAGGGGTTCCTAGAGGCCCTCTCCTACCTGAACATTGGGGACATGCAAATTTGGCTCTTGCATAATTACAGAGCTCCATACAAGGGCAGATTAAGCTCTTGCATATTATTATATATCAGTACAATGCTCTGCATGTGTGTCGCGGTTATGTTTAGAAGCTCATAGCAATGATTTATGAATATCCATGGTTGGCATTGCTGACATTTTTGTGGTAGGACTCGGATCTTTTTAGCTTTGCAAAGCTTAGTGCTAAAAAAAATGTTTCACTTGGTCGTTAGAGGTTCTCAGTATTACATAGGTCAGAACCAAAAGTGCTGCAGCCTGGACATAGAAGTCACATATGTATTAGGACAATGATGTAACATATAGATTGCTGACCAGGTGCATTCGTAAAGAAACCGAGCTGTCAGCGGCACAATATGACTGATAGTATATACAGGCATTTGGCTGCTTGGCGCACATGGGGACATATGTAATGCAAAAAAATGCAAATAATTAAGTAATGATCCGGCTGGGAAGAATTTTAATTGTTATACCATGGAATCACAATATGAGCAGTTCCCTGATATTAATATAATTAATTTGATAATAATCTTAATAGAATACAGGGTGGAGGGCATCATGAGTTACACCCAGGGACATATATAGAAATCATGGAGCACCATGGCAGAATTTATAATAGCCCCCACCCCCTATGAAAAAAAATGATATAAAAATTCATATTTGGGTGTGTCACATAATAGCTTAGCTCTCCAAATCATGTAATGCATAGCCCATCATCCTAAATATAGGCAAATGCAGGACCTATAGTCCTCCATATGTTATAATGCACCCAATAGCCCTCCATGTATTATAATGCACCCCCATAGTCTTCCATATACTATAATGCACCCCATAGTCCTCTAAATACAATAATGCATCTCTATAGTCCTCTGTATAGTATAATACACCCCCATAGTCCTCCATATAGTATAATGCACCCCATAAGCCTCCAAATAGAATAATGAATCTTCATAGTCCTCCATATGTTATAATGCACTCTATAGTCCTCCATGTAGTATAATGCTCCTCATAGTCAGTCATATAATATAATGCACCCCATAGTCCTCCATATAGTATAATACACCCTCATAGCCCTCTGTATAATATAATGCACCCCATAGTCTTCCATATAGTATAATGCACCCCCATAGTCTTCCATATAGTTTAATGCCCCACATAGTTCTCAATATATTATAATGCCCCCTATAGTCCTTTATATAATATAATAGTCCCATAGTCCTCCATCTAATATAATACTTACCTTATGTTGTCCGTCATCCATTTCCATCAGGATGTCTACAAATCCCACAATCCACCTCGTTGACTGGATTAACGCCGGAAGTCATATTGTTACACCCAAGTGATAGCGCTGGTCCCTGACACCTCAAACCCTGTCACCCAGGCACCCCACCACACACCCACAGAACAGGTTGTACATAGATATAGGTGCCACCTCTGGAGAATGGGATATCGTCTTTTGCTGCTAGGAACAAAGGACGTGGATGCACATGCTTGGTTCTATCTATTAATCTCTATGGGAGCTCCATAGAGTACAGGCTCCATTTAAGACATTGGAGCAAAGCTGTAAAGTCTGTCTGAGTTACAGGTAAAAAGAGGAATCCCGGACAGACAAATGCAAACCACACCGTCAGGCAGTACATCGAGATACCCAGATATCCTCTAACCTCTATACAGGTATCTGGTTTTACGACAAGGTCCAGAGGGTTGCTGCCTATGAATTGGTTGCAGTCCAGAAATACAAAAGTCCCTAACTTGTGTCAAAGCCGAGAGATCAGAAAAGTACAAAGTCGTCAGGCTAGAGAATAGTACAAAAAAAAGGCAGTGGTCAGTCTGGAAAAATCAATATTAAGTAAGATAATAACAAGTGAACCAAGGAATATATCTGGCAGCTAGCAGCAACACACAGAATATTCAAATAGGGTGTAGTACTTCCTAATTGGCTGAAGTCAGAGTTAATGACAGCAGCTGGGCAGCCATGCAAACACATCCACAAGTCAGACTACATCACCAGCCCCAGTTTGAGTGAACACAGCGGCATCTGGTGGCAGAAGCAGAAGTTGCAGCTGCATGACTCGGGATGTGACAAAATCATGGAGCCTCAATTTCCACTAATGCCAATTTTCAAGGAGAGAACAGTGTTATTATGCATTATTGGCAATTTGTAAATTACCAGTTCAGTGAGGAAGCGAACAAACTCTAGCGCCACCTTTCGGTAGCTGTCCTCAAAGTCATAATCGACTCTTTAACAAGTCTTTTAATATGGCCAAGGATTTGTGCCAGATCAGAACCCCAAACTGCAGATGCTGTGTTTCGGGGCGACTGCCCCTCATCAGTGCAGTGTGTGGGAGTTCTAATCTGGCTGTGAGTAGGCTAAAAACGAGGTCTGGAGAACTAGTTTTCTACCTCATGGAGAGGAATTTGTCTGCCAGCTTAAGAAGGCAGATAAGCTGATAAGGAAGCTGCATTGCGGCTCTAAGTTTCCTTATCAGCTTATCTGCCTTCTTAAGCAGGCAGACAAATTCCTCTCCATGAGGTAGAAAACTAGTTCTCCAGACCTCGTCTTAAGGCCCAGTCACACATAACGAGATCGCTAAAGAGATCGTTGTAAAGTCACAGATTTTGTGACGTAACAATGATCCCGCTAACGATGTCGTTATGTGTGGTACGTAACAACCATCTGGCCCCTGCTGCGAGATCGTTGATCGTTACATACTGCTCTGGGTCATTTCTACGTCGTTGCGCTCCCGCTGGGCAGCCTGCATCGCTGTGTTTGACACTTTACCAATGACCTTGTTAGCGACTCTGAATGAGACACGTAGGCATGCCTTTTCCGCGCCCGCTTAGCTCCAATTGGTGATCACTACTGCGTTCTGATTGGGCGGCCTTGTTTTAAAAGAAGTCAATGTAGTAGCGATTCCGTCCTTTGTTCCTGACCGCATGTTGGTTCGAACATCACAAAAGAGCACTCCATGTTCTCCGCGCTGTTTTGGTATCGCATCCATTCATCTATCCTTTTTTCCTAATTGCGTCTTGGTCTGCGGATCGCATCGCAGTTGCGTTCTCCAGCTGTGACTCCTGTTTCTGACTGCGTCCTGGTCTGAGGATCATAGTAGCGCTTTCCAGCTGTGACTCCACATCTATTTTGTTATTTTCCAACGGTTCTTCAGAGACCTGTTCGTCTGCATGGTAGGTATCGTAGGTAGGTATCAAATGCTTTTCCATTTTTTCTTTATTTATCGGACACCTACCAATTACCTACTATTATTGCTTTGGAGGGAGGGAGATCATGGCAAACAAATTCCTCTCCATGAGGTAGAAAGCTAGTTCTCCAGACCTCGTCTTAGCCTACTCACAGCCAGATTAGAACTCCCACACACTGCACTGATGAGGGGCAGTCACCCCGAAACACAGCATCTGCAGTTTGGGGTTCTGATCTGGCACAAATCCTTGGTCATATCAAAAGGCTTGTTAAAGAGTCGATTATGACTTTGAGGACAGCTACCGAAAGGTGGCGCTAGAGTTCTTTCACTTCCTCACTGAACTGGCAATTTGTAGTAATTTGTAGAGGTTGGAGGGCAAATTGTGAAATGAAAAAAACAGTGTTGGGGAAAAAATAAAGCAGTTTGTTCTGGACTTCAACCACCTGTGTCCAGGACCCCTCCGGACCCGATACATAGATATGTGAAATGGAACTGAGGGGATTCCGGCATTAACCTCGGCATGCCGTGTATCTGCATAGCTAATACCATATTGTATATATTTAGATTGGGGCTAGGATTTCATTACATATTGTTGTCTTGCGTGTTGGTATTATTTACTCATCGTCTGATCTTTTATTGCACAACCATGTACAAAATGT
Source organism: Allobates femoralis (assembly GCA_033576535.1). Classification (NCBI taxonomy): domain Eukaryota; kingdom Metazoa; phylum Chordata; class Amphibia; order Anura; family Aromobatidae; genus Allobates; species Allobates femoralis. The sequence goes on along the minus strand of JARQOC010000002.1, from coordinate 40,139,301 downwards.
GTGTTGTAATGAATATACCCTTACGTAGCAACATCAACAAACAAAGAGTATTTGGAAACATACAACGCTTTACGGTCTGAGAAGATCGTGACAATTCTGGATGCTTGTATGAGAAGAAAAGGATAGCTCTTATTTCAATACTTGCTGTAAGCTATACATACAAACTACATATGAGTAAATACAAATTATATGCTATGTGTGTGTATATATACAGTATACACGTATATATATTGCTTGTGGTGCTCACATACAATCATGGCCCAAAGTGTTGGCATTGTTGAAATTATGAATGAATGAATGAATGAAGTATTTATCCAACAAAATTATTAAATTACACATTCAGAATGTCATAGAGTAAAGTATGGATTGCCTGCACATTTATAATCTACGGGTACCCCAAATGTAGTTAACATATCTATCGATCTCGTGATATTGGTAACTTTATGACTTTTGCTATTTCAATATTGAAGAGCCCTCACTATGAAAAATAAAAGTCGTAAACCAACTTTTTATTTAAATTTTTCTTACAAAATTCGTTTTTTTTTTGTCTAAAACGTACCGTAACTAAAAAACTTCTCAAGTTTGGTCTAACTAGAATTGTCCTGACCTGGACAATCATGTTGCCGGGTCAGTTTTATCACACAATGAATGATGGAGAATGAAACAAAAGTTGCATAAAGTTTCACCACACTAGGAATTTGTTTCTTGTAGTTTTCAATAACCATTCACTTTATAATACAATGGACTCAAAGACAACTTACGATGAAGGACATTTGGTTTATTAGAAGTCAACGTGTTTTGCAACCCACCGGTTTATTTATCATGACAAACTATCAATAGATGATGGTTTCTAATAAACCACATGACCTTTGTCATTAAATAATGGTTTGTCCTGATGAAGAAACCAGTGAGTTTTGGAACACGTTGACTTCTAACAAACCGCATGTCCTTCATCATTGGATGATGGTTTGTCCTGATGAAGAAAACAATGGGTTTCGAAACGCGTTGACTTCTAATAAACCGCATGTCCTTCAAGATTAGATAATGCTTCGTCCTGATAAAGAAACCAGTGGGTTTTGAAACGCGTTGACTTCTAATAAACTGCATGTCCTTCATCATTGGATGATGGTTTGTCCTGATGAAAAAAACAATGGGTTTCGAAACGCGTTGACTTCTAATAAACCGCATGTCCTTCAAGATTAGATAATGCTTCGTCCTGATAAAGAAACCAGTGGGTTTTGAAACGCGTTGACTTCTAATAAACTGCATGTCCTTCATCATTGGATGATGGTTTGTCCTGATGAAAAAAACAATGGGTTTCGAAACGCGTTGACTTCTAATAAACCGCATGTCCTTCAAGATTAGATAATGCTTTGTCCTGATAAAGAAACCAGTGGGATTTGAAGCCCGTTGACTTCTAATATACCACATGTCCTTCATCATTGGAAGATGGTTTGTCCTGATGAAAAAAACAGTGGGTTTTGAAACGCGTTGACTTCTAATAAACCGCATGTCCTTCAAGATTGGATAATGCTTTGTCCTGTTGAAGAAACCAGTGGGTTTTGAAACGCGTTCACTTCTAATAAACTGTGTGTCCTTCATCATTAGATGATGGTTTGTCATGATTAAGAAACCGATGGGTTTCAAAATGTGTTGACTTCTAATAAACCGCATGTCCTTCATTGTGATACGTTGAGCTTCTTTGAGCTGTCGTCAGCATGTACTACTTCATTGTATTCTAGTCTTTGATTATGACTCTCAACAACCATAGTATGGAGCACAGACCTGTACTACGATCATTACATCTTTGATCTAGGGAACCTAGGAGCATTGGACTATCTGGATGGATGCTTGTATTTCAGGGTTGGTGAGATCCGCTCTATTCACTTCTCTAAGGTGATCAGTCCTGTTCACATCAATGGAGCTGAGCTGTAACACTAGACATAATCCATGGACTCTTTCTGGTAAACCACAGCAATATTTCTTCAATCCAGCACAAGCCATGTTAAAGGAGATTTTAGTTATTGCAGAATTATAGGGTGCTGAGGTCAATTTTGCGGCCTCTTGTATAGTAATTGTAAATTCACAGCACAAGAGATAACATTTAGAGAGGTCATATAATATGTTTTATCTGCGAGATCTGGACTTGTAAGCAGCAGCAGCTCATGGGGATGAGGTATACAGCACCCCGCTGAAATACATTACAACACCAGATTGCATATATATATTTCCTGTTGTGGGGGCTAATCGAAATTCAGAGAACAGAAGAGACCGTGCCATATTATTGCAGACTTGTTGAGAATCTCAGATTTTTCCATCTTCCCACACATGGGAAATCCCTCACTGTCGTCATCGTACAGATTTTCAGAGATGATTTCATTTTTTCAGTTCCTGCCGATTGTTCTGATAGTATTCATTATTATTTCTGGTATATTATAATATATCATTGCAAAAGGAAGTTCTGTCATTGGTATTGCAAACATAAGACCAATAAACCTTTAACTCTTCTCTTACTTTAAAAACAAAACACAGAGGTGGAGCGTGAATTGATATTCAGTAAATGTGGATCACCAGCCAGGGCGGTGGGACACTCGGAACCGGGACTTCAGATTCTCTTGGGGATGTCACGGTGGCTTACCAGGCTCCGTGGCCCCGGCGGTGCCAATCAAATAAGGGGAAGTTTTATATGGGGAATTAAATAATGATGCCACCTTTGGTTTTCGGCAATTGGGATGGATAGCCGACGCTGCGGTTTAAGATCCTCTGGGGCCGTTGGTGACGCAGCAAAGAATCGTTCAGCTTTCCACGGGTAGAGTGAGGTCCCAGGGCAGTTATACAGTCAATTAAACAATGTTATTAGTAGTAGCGCAAAGCAGATGACGTAGTAATTAATTGGAGGACACAGCAGTGTGCAGTCTTTACGTTTTACTCACAGTTCTCACAGTTTTCAAGGTTTTCAATAACCACACAGGTGCTGTGTTCTCCGGGTCAGGCATCCAGGCAACTCTTGTATAACTCAGGTGCACTCTACTGGGACCCCCTTGTGGTGTACCTTCCTGGGGTTGTCTCTCTCTGCACTGGCTTTCGCCCTCCTGCCCTGCGCCTCACACTCAGTGTCCCAACCAGCGAAGTTGTCCTGGTCTCCTTGACCCTATGTGGCTGCCTTATTGGTGATTAAGTGTGGCTTTGGCTGCTACACTTGGGAGTTACTGCAGCCTCCAGTTAGCTAGCTGAGTCCTTTAGTCACTCCACTAGTCTGGGGCCAGTCCTCTTCTGCAGCCCGCTCCCTCCACCTGACTCCGATCACAGTCGGCAAGGATACAGGCACCATGGGTGGATTTCTCACTTCCCATATCCCTAGGACCTCTTCTGTGTCTTTAGAGCCACTCACTGGCTCCTCTGTCTCTCCTTCTCTGGTCCTGAGACATGCTCCAACCGGCACCAGTCCCCTCCACTCACTGACTGACTCCTTCACCAACTGTCTTCTCCTAGACTTTTCAACCCGTCTCCTCACGTCAGTCTCGTTCTTACATCCTCTAGGTTGTCACTCCATGCCTCACTAACTTCCTGGTGCTCTACTTTTTAGTTCCACCACCCACACCCTCTACCTAGTTCCTTCTCCAGCCTGAGATGGGGCCCTCCCTCAATACGGTCCACCTAGATCCTCTGGCCTGGAGTGTTGTGGTGTTGGATGCTAGTGTGTGGGTACCGGGTAGTGTACATTCCTTACCTGGCTAAGATGCAGTACCTCTGTGGTGACTGGACCCTCAGGGGCACCACACATGCAAGTACCCTGTGTTATTTATAAGCATTTGATTGTAAGGTTTCAAGGGTCGCCATGGAATTGCTGTATCTTCTTGTCCTCGTCCAAAATGGAGTCTGGTGCCTCGCGTTGTCCTTGAACTTCCTGTCAGTCCTTTTTATAAATCCGGTTCCGTGCTTTATTCCTTCCTGAGTATTTTGTGTTAGCTGGTCTCTGAGTCTCCTGGCTGCTGGACATTTCACGTAATAGTGCTGCTCATACTCCTGCATATTATTTCTGGACATGCACATATTAGTACTACTAGCACTAATGCATATTAATTTCAGACAATTACATATTCTTGCTGCTCACATATTATTTCTGAACATTGACATATTAGTGCTGGTTGCACTTGCGTTTAATTTTAGGATTTGCTTTGTTAGTTTCTGTTGGAATATGTTAAGTGCAACAACTCCAATCCTGCATATGTAAGTGTTGTATTGCTAGGTTTGTGCACTGTCAGTAAAGTTAGTTTAAAAAAAAAAAAAAAGGAGAACACTCCCAGAGGCTCACACACAGGAAATACCATGTGACTGTAACCAGTTTCCTGCAACTGTGCATGTAAAGAGAAGCACAACAGTCTGCTGATGCTGCAAAGGGACATTTAAGATGTATATTCCTGTTTCCACAAAGCCCTTCATATAGATAGACAGATATGAGGGATGATATTAAAGAGGGTGCAGAACTGTGGAGAACTTTGTGAAGGAGAGAGTTAAGTTTGTATTTTATTATGAAGTGAATGGGCAACCAGTGTAATGACTGGCATATGGCGGTGGCATCAGTAAAGCGTCTGGACAGAAATACGACCCTAGCTGTCACATTCAGGACGGATTGTAGAGGAGAAAGTTTGGTTAGAAGCAGACCGATCAGTAAAGAGTTGCAGTAGTCCAGACGAGAATGAAAAGGAGTGACAGTGAGTGTTTTCGTAGTTTCAAGGGTGAGAAATGTTCGACTTCTAGAGAAATTTTTAAGATGCAAGTAACGAGCTAGTGAGTGATAGGATATATTGGATAAAGGAAAGTTCAATGTCAAATATGATCCCCAGACAACGGAAGTGCCACTTCGGAGTTATGGTTGAACCAAAGGTATCTGAGATGTTGGGCATAGGTCGGTTCATTGAGGGAGGAAACATGAGAAATTCCGTTTTGAAGAGATTCCGTTTCAGAAAGAAGGGAGGATGTATTTTTTCATATAATTTGTATGTTAGGTTTTATCTGTTTAGTGGCCATTATAAATATGCTTTTATACCTTGCATGTATATCAATTCATGCTCCTGCTCACTTTTTGTATTTTTTTCAGTTTCTTGTATTTAGTGTGGCTTCCCCTTCTTTAAGCTTGGCATTTCATTTATTATGCTTCTTATGGCTGTATCTCCATTTTGGAACCCAGGTTACTCCTCACCCTTATTCATACTGAGGTCTGCTCAAACACACAGTAAGGTTTTTAAATACTAGAAAAAGTTAAAGTTAAGCACTGTCCTGGAATGGGTACACCTTGTCGTGGTGGGATGGCTCTATTTTTTTTTTTATCAAAAACATGTAATTTACATGATGTCTTATAGGTGGCATTGTTGCCAGGACAAACTTAGACACACAGATTGGATTGGGCTACATATAGTAGATAATAATATATTATTTATTAATGTGGCGCCCCGCAACGAGTGCGCCACAGGAGGGTATTGCAGTCAATACAGCAGCAGCAATATTCTCTGACTAAGCAATTACACAGTTAACTCAGAGATCCATACCCTACATGCATCATCAGTATAGAGGGCCAATAAGGTCCTGGTGGGCGGAGTGTAGTGGTAGTGTGTAGAAGGAGAACTAAATTGACAACGTAGGAGAAGGGAGCAAAAACAACAAGCTCTGCAACCTAGCAGAGGGGGCCTGCACAGTCCCGTGCAGCCCCCTGGCCGTCACCCCCGGTTGGGCGCCATTACTCCCGGTGCCTTAACAACCGATCTACGGGCATCTACATGCGGGTTCAAAAACATCCCGTGCCCATCTACTACCGGTCTACTGGTACCGAAGCTAGTAGTTGTTCAACACTGCTACGCGAACCAGGAGTGGAAGGACCGCTTTACAGGAGCACCCCACCACCGCCGCTTACAACAAGTCGTCTAGCCAGCGGAGTACGCATTAAAAGGACCCAAGGCCCCCCACAAATCCTGCCAGAATTCCCCGGTAGGGCAATTGAAGCAGCCTCCTTGCACCCGACCTGGCATTCCATGGCGACCTCGGCAACACAGCTTAGTTAGAAAAGAGGAACACCGCGGAGCTCTGAGGAACACTGGTCATTGCTAAGTCCACCCGGTCCATGACCTGAGAACTGTATGCCATGTATCATCTGCTGGTTACAGTAAAGTACCCGTTACAGAGACTTCCAGTGTCCGTGCTTTCTTAAGAACTGTCTATCTCCGCACACTAAGGAAACTGCAGCTGCCTCAGAACATTTTGTGCAGCTCCTGGCTCCGGGATCACCGCTCAGCCTGTGGGGAGCGTTCCATCCTGCTGCATTCCATCCCCCGGAGGTCCAAGCAGTGCCGGTGGATATCACCGGAATACTCATAGGTGGCATCACGAAACAATTAACCCCTTGTGAGGTAGCAAGGGGAATGGTGGTAGAGGGACGCTATGTTTCCCCAAGGATGGTGAGCTACTGCATGTATGGGACAGGAGATGCTTACATGAGCATAGGTGAGGTAGGTATGGCCACCGTTACTGAGAACGGTGGCTGTTGGTAAAGCCTGTTATGGGACCTCATCTATGAGGAATGGGGGAAGGTTTTTGGGCGGGCCTCCATTCCTCATCTCCCGCCCCAGGCTTTTGAAGTAGCTGGGAGGGAAAGACAGGTGAGAAAGGTTAGGCCGGAAGAGACGGCTGTCAAGGTGTTGTGAGATGAGAACAGACTGCAGAGGAGTGCAGCCTGTGGGAAAGTAGCCTGTGAGAGCACAGGGAGTGTGTACCGGACCCCAAGGTGGGGTAGGACCCCTAGGCGAGCTCCAGGAGGAGCAGGTTTAGCGCCGACGCTGTTATCCCGATGAAAGGACTATTTCTGTTATTTTGCCATTGTGTGCAATAAAACACACTTGTTTTTGGACTGAGCCTGAGTGTCACTGCCTTACTTGCTGCTGCTATAGAGACTGATCCCTACATATGGTGGAGAATGCGGGCAATGCAGTAAGGCATACACTAATCGCTGTAGAGGACGAGTTGTATGTCCTGGGTGAAGCAAGCCCTAAAGCAGCGCTCAGCAATGGAGGACGTTGTAAAGGCATTGGTGGAAGCCAACCTGCAGCAGAAGCAGCAACACCAGATGTATGCTGAGGCGCTGCAGGCCCAGCAGCAGAGCCATACGGAGGCCCTGAGACTTCAACAGCAAACCAACCAACTCCTGATGGAACAGTTAACCGCCCTGAGGTCAAGCACACCAGCTGATCACCAGCAGGACATCAAGAAGAGAGTCCGTGCGTCCCTCCAAAAGATGACCGCAGGGGACGATGTCGAGGCTTTCTTTGCGGGGTTCGAGAGAGTGGCAGAGCGAGAGAGCCTGCCGCTACACCAATGGTCGGAGGTCGAAGCGCCATATCTGATTGGAGAGCCTCAGAAAGCGTACTACGACCTGAGCGAGCAGGACGCCCGGGACTATCAAAAGGTAAAAGCCGAGATTCTAGCTCGATTGGGTGTGAATGTGTATCTCCGTGCCCAGAGAGTCCATCGCTGGGCCTATGTAGAGACTGTAGCAGTCCGGTCTCAGATGTATGATCTCGTCCATCTTGTAAAAAAATGGTTACAGCCGGAGCTGTTGTCCCCAGCGCAGATGGTTGAAAGAGTGGTACTGGACAAGTTTGTGCGGGCCTTGCCCCCAGCCATACAGCAGTGGGTGGGACATGGGGACCCTGTCGATGCCAACCAGCTGGTTGGTTTGGTGGAACGCTATGAGGCCACCCAGAACTTGTTAAAAGTGTCTTCCCCAGTCCGTGTGCTCCCCAAATCCCACAAGGTCACCAACCCCGAGAAATACAGGACTCTGTCCCACACCCCCACCCCTGCAGGCCCTCAGGCAAGGAAGCTGGAGACTGTTGTGTGCTGGAGGTGTCAAGAGCGAGGACACATTGCTGCAAACTGCCCTATCACCACAGATCCTATGGACTGCAGTGCGGTCCGGCGCGTCTCCCTCTATGCCTCCCCGGTATATACCGCTGCTCCCCCGGAGCCTGCACATGTCTCTCCCATGTGTCAGGTTACGGTGGCGGGATGTCCTGCAGCTGCCCTCTTGGACTCGGGAAGCCTTGTCACCCTGGTGCAGGCCACCTTGGCTGGGTCCGCATCTTACACAGGACGTAATGTGGGGGTCTTGTGCATTCATGGGGACTTGAAAGAGTACCCTACCGCCATAATCCCTATCAAAACCCCGAAGGGGGAGTGTCGTCATGAGGTGGGAGTGTTAGAGTCCCTGCCGTATGGACTGATCCTTGGGAGAGACTTTCCCCTATTCTGGGCGCTGTTACCGGGGAACCCGGGGTCAAGGGGTAAACAAGTCCAGAATGTTACTGACCCTGAGCCTGAACCTCGTGATCCCGACTCAGGGGTGCCAGCCGTGGGAGTAACAACGTCCCCTTTAGAGGTATTGGCGGGTGAAGCCGACGAGCTCGGGTCAGTACCTGAGTTTGCAGAGTTGGGAGTTCCCCGTGACAATTTTGGTACTGCACAGCTCCAAGACCCGACGTTAAATCGGGCAAGGGAAAATGTCATTTGTATTAATGGGGTGTTTCAGTACCCAGGAGCAGACCAGGTGTTTCCCCACATGGCTGTCAACCAGGATCTACTATACAGGGTTGACAGAGTGCGGGGTGAGACCTTGGAACAGCTGGTGGTTCCACAGCCTTATCGCCCGACGGTGCTCGACTTGGCACATAGGCATGTGCTGGGCGGACACCTCGGCCATAAAAAGACTCTGGAACGAATTTTGCAGCGGTTTTACTGGCCAGGAGTGTTTCAGGAGGTGCAGCGGTATTGCGAATCATGCCCAGAGTGTCAGCAATCCGCTCCTATGTCGCACTTCCGTAGTCCCTTGGTACCCCTGCCCATTATAGACGTACCATTTGAAAGGGTCGCCATGGATCTGGTGGGTCCTCTGGTCAAGTCTGCCCGAGGGCATCAGCATATCCTAGTAATAATGGATTACACTACCAGGTATCCAGAGGCAATTCCACTGCGGCACACCTCGGCGAAATTGATAGCCAAAGAGCTACTCGCCGTGTTCTGCCGGGTAGGAATTCCGAAAGAAATACTTACGGACCAGGGGACGCCGTTCATGTCCAAGGTTACCAAGGAGCTATGTAAACTGTTCAGGGTAAAGCAGTTGCGCACCTCGGTCTACCATCCGCAGACAGATGACTTAGTTGAACGATTCAACAAAACCCTAAAGAGCATGCTGAAGAAGGTGGTATCCAGGGATGGGAAGGACTGGGATTGTCTTCTACCATACCTGATGTTCGCGATTCGGGAGGTACCACAGGCCTCGACAGGTTTTTCTCCGTTCGAACTCGTGTATGGTAGACATCCCCGGGGCCTGCTCGACATTGCCAAAGAGGGATGGGAACAGGAACCCACCCCCACAAAAGTGTAGTCGAGCACATCGCGACCATGCAGGACCGGATGGCAGCGGTGATGCCGATAGTGAAAGAACACTTAGAGGAAGCCCAAAGAGCTCAAAGTAGGGTATATAATAGATCCGCTAAGGTCAGAACATTTAACCCGGGTGACAGAGTCCTGGTATTAGTGCCTACTGTGGAGAGTAAATTCTTAGCAAAGTGGCAAGGGCCCTACGAAGTCCTAGAAAAGGTCGGGGAGGTCAACTACAAGGTATATCAGCCGGGTCGGAGAAAGACCGAGCAGATATACCATGTAAATCTGCTAAAAGCCTGGATAGACAGAGAGGGTCTGGGTACAGAAGGGTCTCCCGCTGACCGTCCTCCCGCACTTGCTTTTCAGGCCAAGATGGTGCCTGAGGGGGCAGTGGCAGAAGTGACGATAGCCGAAACCCTCACGAAAAACCAGCAGCAAGAGTCGCGAGAGTTTGTGGCCAGGAATACGGATGTGTTTTCAAAGGTGCCAGGGCGTACCTCGTTGATTGAACACGACATTGTCACCGAGCCCCAGGTAAAAGTTCGGATGAGGCCCTACCGAGTACCTGAGGCACGGCGAAAGGCCATTTCAGAGGAGGTTCATCAAATGCTGGAGTTAGGGGTTATTGAGGAGTCGAAAAGTGAATGGGCTAGTCCCATTGTTCTCATTCCCAAACCCGATGGGACGATACGGTTTTGCAACGATTTCCGGAGGCTGAACGAGGTCTCTAAATTTGACGCTTATCCAATGCCACGAGTAGACGAGCTCATTGAAAGACTCGGGAAAGCCCGGTACTTCTCCACACTCGATCTAACTGAGGGATACTGGCAAGTACCCCTTACGGATAGCGCCAAAGAGAAGACCGCGTTCATCACTCCGGAGGGTCTGTTTCACTACCTGGTGTTGCCATTTGGCTTACATGGGGCTCCAGCCACGTTCCAAAGATTAATGGACATCGTGTTGAAGCCTCATCAAAGGTACGCCTCGGCCTATCTGGATGATATCATCGTTTTCAGCAGCGACTGGGAGAGCCACTTGGCCAAGGTACAGGCTGTGGTGGACTCTCTCCGGGCAGCGGGGCTGACTGCCAACCCCAAAAAGTGTGCTCTGGGAATGGAGGAGGCACGCTATTTGGGGTACGTGATAGGGCGAGGTATGATTAAGCCGCAGGTCAACAAGGTCGAAGCCATCCAGAGTTGGCCACAACCAAGGACAGTAAAGCAGGTGAGAGCCTTCCTAGGAATTGTGGGATACTACAGGAGGTTCATCCCCAATTTTGCCACACTCTCAGCCCCATTGACAGACCTTCTGAAAGGAAGACGGCCCGTCATGGTAAAATGGAACCCCCAGGCCGAGCATGCCTTTCGGGACTTGAAGACGGTGTTATGCGGGTCTCCCATCCTTATCACACCTAACTTCACCCAAACCTTCGTCGTTCAGACAGATGCATCAGAAGTAGGGCTAGGTGCAGTCCTTTCTCAGGAGGTTAATGGGGAAGAACACCCCATTACCTACCTGAGCCGCAAGCTCACGCCTGCAGAGAAAAATTACAGTGTGGTCGAGAGGGAGTGCCTAGCCATCAAATGGGCCTTGGAAGCGTTGAGGTACTACCTGCTGGGGCGACGGTTTCGGTTGGTGACTGACCATTCCCCACTCACGTGGATGAGCCAGTCCAGAGAGAGGAATGCGCGAGTCGCCAGGTGGTTCTTGTCGCTCCAGAACTTTAACTTCACGGTGGAACACAGAGCCGGGAGGCTGCATGGCAATGCGGATGCCTTGTCCCGGACTCACTGTTTGGTGTCACAAGTTCACCCCCCAGGGTTGAACTGAGGGGGGGGGAGTGTGAGGTAGCAAGGGGAATGGTGGTAGAGGGACGCTATGTTTCCCCAAGGATGGTGAGTTACTGCATGTATGGGACAGGAGATGCTTACATGAGCATAGGTGAGGTAGGTATGGCCACCGTTACTGAGAACGGTGGCTGTTGGTAAAGCCTGTTATGGGACCTCATCTATGAGGAATGGGGGAAGGTTTTTGGGCGGGCCTCCATTCCTCATCTCCCGCCCCAGGCTTTTGAAGTAGCTGGGAGGGAAAGACAGGTGAGAAAGGTTAGGCCGGAAGAGACGGATGTCAAGGTGTTGTGAGATGAGAACAGACTGCAGAGGAGTGCAGCCTGTGGGAAAGTAGCCTGTGAGAGCACAGGGAGCGTGTACCGGACCCCAAGGTGGGGTAGGACCCTAGGCGAGCTCCAGGAGGAGCAGGTTTAGCGCCGACGCTGTTATCCTGATGAAAGGACTATTTCTGTTATTTTGCCATTGTGTGCAATAAAACACACTTGTTTTTGGACTGAGCCTGAGTGTCACTGCCTTACTTGCTGCTGCTATAGAGACTGATCCCTACACCCTTTAATCTGTTCCATTAATGACGTCTTATTTGATCTGGACCACTAGGCCTCCACAGCCGCAGGCGCGGTTCCCGTGACAAGAAGGAAGAAGCAACGCCTGCAACGTGTCGACCCGGCCACGGTGAGTCATTAACACCATTAACTCCATATCCATTTACATACATCATCATCATCACTGTCCTCAGTGGGGCTCACAATCTAAATTCCATATCAGTATGTCTTTGGAGTGTGGGAGGAAACTGGAGAACCCAGAGGAAACCCACACAAACACAGGGAGAGCATACAAACTCTTTAAAGATGTTGTCCTTCCTTGGTGGGATTTGAACCCAGGACCCCAGTGCTGCAAGACTCCAGTGTTAACCATTAAGCAACCATATAATCCAAACCACTATGACACCATGCTGCACTATACTAATTATACATACCTATAATACACACAAGTGCAAGCCTAACAGTACCGCACTTTATAGACATATTCGTATCAATTCATAAAGATATGCCCCCCCAAAGAAATAAATTAATACATTAATTAACATAATTAAACATTTAGATATACCAGGGATATGGAAAAATAGTTGCTCAATACATGCAGAACTTAATTGAGTAAGATACTTTAGTAGATCCAGTTGAAAAAATCATCAATAACCGCAAACACTTCCCCACAGTAATGCCCAGAGTTCTTTAAGGGACCACCCAAGAAGAACCAGGTGAATCAGGAGAGGTCCTAACAATATAGGGGTATAACTCATGTGACTGCAATATGAAGTGCTTCCTGATTCACCTGTTTCCTCTACTTGGGGATCCCTTGAGGAATTCTGGGCATTAATGGAAGGGGAAATGCTTTGGAATAATTAAGTACATCTGTACTTCCACTTAATAATATGCTCCAGGATCTGCATATTCCTCCAGGATCTGTTTATTCACTCTATATCCTCACTTTTGGCTTTTTAGGGAGGGTGCACTTAAGGACAGATAGGGTGATGGATGTTGAGCGGGGTGCCAATACGTATTAGTAGGGTTTTATCCTCCGTGGTCAGGTAGGGACACTTACTGGTTTTGTTTTTTCCTAGTCTTTTACTCATACACATACTTATATGTCAATTTGTGTGTGGTTTTACTGGTCAGCTTTCTGAATCACTAACATTTAATTGTTTACCCTCCTCGCTATCCCATGGTGAGCTCCGGTGAAGTCTACCTCCCAGGCACCGGCAGGTTCCTGTGTGTGAGTTGTTCGGTGCTTGTGGACCTGTCCATGTGACTCACCATGTGACTCAGTCACATGAGCAGGTCCTCAAGCACCGAATAACTGACAGGCTAGGGTCACACTTGTAAGGGTAATTGTGGTTCCCGCATCCAGATTTGGATGCGGTAACTGCAATTTCCTTCACACACATTTTGAACACAAAATGTGTCCTTAACCCGGAATCCGGCTCCCGGATTGCTCAGAATGTGCAATCCGTTTGCCGGATACTTTTTTCATCACTGCTGCCGCAGGGATGAACAAAGGGTTAATGTCCAGAATAGACGTGGGCAACATGTCTCTAGGGGGTGCCCACTCTCCCTAGAGACATGCTGTCCACACAGGACGGCATGTGAGGTGTTAATTCTACTGTTAACTCTCTCGCCGGCAATTGCCAGCATTTAACTATACTTCTGTATTAAAGCCACCGGCTCCTGCATCAGGACCACTATCCTGATAATGCCACTCCAGTGGTGAAAAAAACAAAGTGCTGGAATGGTGCTTTCATTCTCCTCAAGCTTCTGGCATGATATGCTTATTACCACATACCATATCCGACCTCAACAGACAGTCCTCTGTGTAGTTATCAAGTATCTGTATATGCAGAATGAAAGTAAGTAATAATCTATATTCTAACAGGATCCAATACTTTTTTTTTCTTTCATTTTTGAGTCTGTAAAAAAATACACTCAACATTGAACATACAACACCTAGAAGAAAAAGTCATGAAATTATGAAAATCACCGGATCGATATATTCACTATGCAGTACGTGAACCAAGTGCAGATATCCCAACACTTATACACCCTGGCTGATATCATTGAGGTTATTAATGGTTGTTTGAAGACCGTTTTGTCACTGAATGCACTTGGACAAATCATCAAGATCTGCTCCTGGCAGCTCCTAGGTAATCACCAACCAATGACATCCAAGATGTGCTTAATGGGAGACAAGTTAGACATTGCAGCCGTGGCAGACAAGTCCAAAGATGCTGCAGCCATGGGAGACAAGTCCGGAGACACTGCAGCCATGGGAGACAAGTCTGGAGACACTGCAGCCATGGGAGACAAGTCTGGAGACACTGCAGCCATGGGAGACAAGTCTGGAGACACTGCAGCCATGGGAGACAAGTCTGTAGATACTGCAGCCATGGGAGACAAGTCTGGAGACACTGCAGCCATGGGAGAAAAGTCCAGAGATGCCGCAGTTATGGGAGACAAGTCTGGAGACACTGCAGCCACGAGATCATGTTTTTGACCACATGGCTGATCACAGTAGCACGAGTAAACTGTGTACCAGCATTGTCATGTTGAAAAATAACTCCTGTAGATTTTTTTATTTTTAAGTTTGGCAGTGGGGAGCCATAGTGCTAAAATGATCATGACATCATCTCTATAACTGTCAGAGTGGCATTACGGTAGCGGCTGTGTCTTCTGTAAGTCTTTAAGCACAAAGTCCCGACTATCAAATCTAAAAATCTACCAAAGAACCCTTTTAAATAAAACTTGTGAAAAAGTTAATTTAGTTACCGTATATACTCGAGTATAAGCCGACCAGAGTATAAGCCGAGGCCCCTAATTTTACCCTCCAAAACTAGGGAAACTTATTGACTCGAGTATAAGCCTAGGGTAAGAAATGGAGCAGACCCCCATCCTGTTATATAGCCCCCCATCCCAGTATATAGTGCCCCCCAGCAGTGGTATACAGGTCCCCAGCAGTGGTATACAGGGCTCCAGCAGTGGTATACAGGGCCCCAGCAGTGGTATACAAGCCCCTCCTTAGTATACAGGCCCCCAGCAGAGGTATACAGGGCCCCAGCAGCGGTATACAGGCTCCCTGCAGCGGTATACAGGGCCCCAGCAGTGGTATACAGGGCCCCTGCAGCGGTATACAGGCCCCCTCAGCAGTGGTATACAGGCCCCCTCAGCAGAGGTATACAGGCCCCCTCCTTAGTATACAGGCCCCCAGCAGAGGTATACACGGGGCCCCAGCAGCAGTATACAGGGCTGCTGCAGTGGTATACAGGGCCCCAGCAGTGGTATACAGGCCCCCTCCTTAGTATACAGGCCCCCAGCAGAGGTATACAGGGCCCCAGCAGCGGTATACAGGGCCCCTGCAGTGGTATACAGGGCCCCAGCAGTGGTATACAGGGCCCCTGCAGTGGTATACAGGGCCCCAGCAGTGGTATACAGGGCCCCTGCAGTGGTATACAGGCCCCCTCAGCAGTGGTATACAGGCCCCCTCAGCAGTGGTATACAGGACCCCTCAGCAGCGGTATACAGGCCCCCTGCAGCAGTATACAGGCCCCCTGCAGCAGTATACAGGCCCCCTCAGCAGTGATATTGTGGCGCCTCGCACCAAGTGCGTCACAGGTGGGTATTGCAGCCCAGACTGCAGATGCACTATTCTCTGACTAAGCAATGACATGGTTAAAACTCAGAGCTCCATACCCTACATGCACATCAGAATAGAGGGCCAATAAGGTCCTGGTGGGCGGTGTGTTAGAAGGAGAATGTAGGGAAGGAGCAAGGAGAAGGAAGTGGTCGGGAGGAACGTAGGAGAGGGGGCTCTGCACAGTTCCGTGCTGCCCCGCAGACCACCTACCGGTTGGTGCCATTACCCGGTGCCTTAACAACCGGACTCTGGGCGAACACATGCGGGTCAAAATACACCCGCGCCCATCTACAACCGGATCACTGGTTCCGAAGCTAGCAAGTCGTTTATCACTGCTATGCAAACCAGGAGTGGAGGGACCGCTCTACAGGAGTACCCCACCACCGCCGCAAACAGTGCCATCTTGCCAGCGGAGTACCCACTAAAAGGAACCAGGCTCCCCTCACACCGGAACGTACACACCGGCAGGGAAATTGAAGTAGCCCCTTGTACCCGAACTTGGCACACTAAGACGACATCGGCAACTCACCTAGGACAAGCTTAGAATGGAAGAACAGCGCGGAGCTCTGAGACAACACCGGTCATTGCTGAGTCCACCCAGTCCGTTACCTGTTACCTGTATAACATGTATCATCTGCTGGTTACAGTAAAAGACCTGTTACAGAGACTATTTGTGTCCGTGTTTCTACAGAACTGTTTAATCCCGCGTTGAGAGAAACTAAGCTGCCTCACAACATCTTGTGCAGCTTCTGGCCCCGGGGACTCCCGCTCGTCCTGTGGGGAGCGTCCCATCTTGCTGCATTCTATCCCCCAGAGGCCCAAGCAGCGCCGGTGAAGTCACCGGAACACAAGCAGGTGGCGTCACGACAAGAATTAACCCCTTATCTGTTCAGCCAACGTTATTCATCTGGACCACCGGCCTACACAGCCTCGGGCGCGGAACTGTGACAGGGAGCAGCGACAGCCCGAGACGTGCACACCCCGGCTACGGTGAGTCAATATACAGCCCCCTCAGCAGTGGTATACAGGCCCCCTGCAGCAGTGGTATACAGGCCCCCAGCAGTAGTGTACAGGCCCCCAGCAGTAGTGTACAGGTCCCCTGCTTAGTATTCTGGCCCCCATCAGTGATATGCAGCCCCCCTCCCTCGTATCTGGCCCCCAGTCTGCAGCACACATTAAAATAACAAACATTTCATACATCACCTTTCCGGCGACCCCTTGCTGGCAGCGCCGCATCCTCCGGTCTCCCGGCTTCTTCCTGCTTGTGCCGGCATCTATTGCTGTGGCCGACGCAGCAGATGACGTCATTTGCTGCGCCCGGTCACATGACATCGGCACAAGCAGGAAGAAGCCGGGACCGGAGGACGCGGCGCTGCCAGCAAGGAGTCGCCGGAAAGGTGATGTATGAAATGTTTGTTATTTTAATGTGTCCCGCAGCCTGGGGGCCAGATACGAGGGAGGGGGGCTGTATATCACTGATGGGAGCTAGTGTAGTGCAATATGCACCGCTCCCCCCGCCACTCATGGAAGGGGAATGCCGTGCATAGTCATTACACTAATGAGGCGGCCCCACGTGACTGCCCGCGGTCACTGCGGCCCCCTCCTGCCTCCTCCAGCTCCCTGTCACAGCCCCCCCAACCAAATACACCGTGACTCGAGTATAAGCCGAGGGGGAACTTTTCAGCACAAAAATTGTGCTGAAAAACTCGGCTTATACTCGAGTATATACGGTAAGTACTGTATGTAGTTACCGTATTTTTTACATTATAAGACGCACTTTTGTTCCCCCAAATTTTGGGGGGAAGTGGAAGTGCATCTTATAATGTAAAACAATACTGTTGTGCAGTGGGAGGGGGCGTATGTGGAGCGGTGTCCGGGGGCTGTCAGGATGCTGCAGCAACGGCCCTGTGGTCACATGTGGCCGCTCATTATCTCCTGTAATTTGCACTGCTTCCAGCTGTCAATCACCAGCAGGAGCAGCCCATATTACAGGAGCGGGACTGCAGCTTAGCGGCTACTGTCCCGCGTGGAAAGCACTGACTATCCCTGGGAGCATGATCATACTCACCGCTCTCCTCGCTCCCGCGCCGTCCGAACCATCCCCGCTGTCTTTGCCGGCATCTGGGTCCTGTGAGCGTCTCTGCAGAGTGACCCCAATGCCAACACAGCACAGAGAGCGGGGATGGCGCAGAAGGCGAGGGAGCGAGGAGAGAGGTGAGTATGATTGTTTATTATTTTAATTGGGCGTCAGCATGGGGGACAGTGTGCCAGCCTTATGGCGACAGTGTGCCAGCCTTATGGGGCAGTGTGCCAGCCTTATGGGGACAGTGTGCCAGATTTATGGGGACAGTGTACCAGCTTTATGGGGACAGTATGCCAGCCTTATGGGGACAGTGTACCAGCCTTATGGCGACAGTGTGCCAGCCTTATGGGGCAGTGTGCCAGCCTTATGGCGACAGTGTGCCAGCCTTATGGGGCAGTGTGCCAGCCTTATGGGGACAGTGTGGCAGCCTTATGGGGCAGTGTGCCAGCCTTATGGGGACAGTGTGCCAGCCTTATGGCGACAGTGTGCCAGCCTTATGGGGCAGTGTGCCAGCCTTATGGGGACAGTGTGCCAGCTTTATGGGGACAGTGTACCAGCTTTATGGGGACAGTATGCCAGCCTTATGGGGACAGTGTGCCAGCTTTATGGGGACAGTATGCCAGCCTTATGGGACAGTGTGCCAGCCTTATGGGGACAGTGTGCCAGCATTGGTGGAGGGGCAGTGCCACCATGAAGGCTATGTGTACCAGCATGGGGGATATATATACCAGTTTGGAGGACATATATACTGATTGTAAGACGGACACTGGCATTATAAGGCGAACCCCATTTAACATTAAAAATGATTTTTTTCTTCATCAAATGTGGGGGTGCGTCTTATAATCCGGTGCGTCTTATAAAGTGAAAGATATGGTATATTAAATGTACTCGGCTTCTGATTTAACTTTTATTCGAGCCCCAGTGCAAAATCAGTCCTACACCGACTACATCTCATTTACAGGACCTGTGTCCATATGTGGCAGAGGGGACAGTGGAAAGCGTTTTTCTCAATCTTAGGCTTCATTATCACCTTGGTGTGTCTAGTCGGTAATTATGATTAAGGTTTCAAGTGAACTCTTTGGGCACGAAAAACAATTCGTCTGATGAAGCCATTATCTGAAGCTGTTAGATTTTTTCCTTTGTCTTTTTAGATTAAAATAAGCAGACTATAGACTGGAATACAATATTGTCTGTTATAAAAATGATTGCTAATGTAGACTTTAAAAAAGAAAAAAAAAGTTCTAATATTTCTAACTGTGATAAGTCTTATGAGGATAGAACATCCATCATCATCTGATTGTCAGAGGTCCGGGAACAAAAAAAGTTTTGTTCAGCCAAACATTTCTCCTGCAGTGCGTCACGAAGGTCTCTCTTACTTTGGAGACGTGTAACAGGTTTGGGACCTGTGTCTCATTCCGGTATTGAGACTTCATTTTAAATAGGTTTTCTTTTCTTGGGCAGTGTAGGAGTGAAATGTCAGTTTCTGTTGCTGCAACACTCCTTAGTTCCCAGGTGTGGCTACTTTGCGATAACTCCCATCTCCTTTATATGGTCACATGTTTCAGCATTCCTTCCTGGTGATTGAACTCTATTCCTGGTCTAGCTACCTGAGGTGAAGGTACTACTCTGGAGAAGCTGACCGTTGCCAAGCCACCTGCTGCCTAGGAGAGTGGCAGTAGGTGTGAAGTTGTTTTTGTTCTTTCCCTATTTGTCTTCCCTTCCCCTCTTGTTGTTATTAGTGCAGTGATTGAGACTAGTGCTCCCGCCGGCCATCTCCCTATTTAGAGTTAACATCAGGGCCAAAGAGGCGCTAGGTATCCTCCTTGGCGACAGGGTGAAAGAAACTGTATAGGGACAGTAGGGAGAACAAGGCACAGCCACAGGTGAGTGCAGGAGGTTTCCTTTCCCCCTTTCCATATGAGCGGGGACCCCCGTTGTATTTGTCTGCCCCCCTGCCCCCCCTCGGTGTTTCCCTCTCTGTTGCTTTGTAAGCTGTGCTGGACACCGTTGATCTGTGCGCCACTGTCTCTCACTGTATCCGGATGCTCCCTAGTCCATGTCATGAAACAAAGGCCATGCGGGATCCTGTTATGAGACGTTGGGTTCTCTCCCACTTTAATCTAAGACAGAATATGAGAAAAAAATTGGATTGCACTTGGACCCATGCTTTACAATGAGACAGGGAAAGACTCAGCATGTTGCATGTATCGAATGAGGCTCACCAATGCAAGTCTATGGGTGCCAGAAAAAAACGGACACCACACGTGCCATCTATATGCCGTCTGATTTTCACCGATACATTACATTCTGTAGCACAGAACACTGTAAATAGACCTGTAAATACACGTAGAATAATTGCTGCTGAGAAAAAAACGCATTGTATACAGATGCCAGGCGAGAAAACAAATCACACACTGACATGACATATGGAATACCAAGAGGATTCACTCGTCCAACTTTTCTTGATGAAAATCAGACAGATTTTTATATGCACATGATATTGAACCTTTTTCATGGAATCTAGCAACTCTACCACACAGTTGATCCTAGCCTACTGAAACAAACCTAGCTCATGTTCCTGGCATCAGGAATAAATTAAAAGTTGGGTCAAATTGAGAGATAAAACCAGTGAAAAAATGTATCATAGTCCGGGGCCAGATAATTACACTGGGATCTAAATAGGCACCTATATTGGCCGCCGACCGGTCTAGGAACTGGTTTGCTGTGCCATAGCCATTGGCTGGTTAGCAAGACTTAGTTTAAAGGGGGTCTGCAGTTACTCTCTGTGACTGCAGGCTTGTGAGTCCTTGTGTCACATACACGGTACGCTGTGAGGATTCTCCGCTGCCGGCCGTGGGCACCTGGCTGTAACTGTGCGGTTTGCATACAGAGAGTGATTGCAGACTTGTAGCCTAAGGATGGACAACCCCTTTAAATACATGAGAATTTAGAAATAGCTGGGCAATCATCATGACACCCCGGCAGGAGAATCTGCAACAGGGGACCGCGGGGCATGTGGGGCTAAAGCGCTACTGCAGTCATGGACCAAAAGCCATCACTATCTGATAACTGGGGGTCTGTACACTAAGGCCATGTGGCCACATTAAGTATTTTGTGAGTTTTTACCTCAGTATTTGTAGTCAAAACCAGGAGTGGAACAATCAGAGGAAAAGTATAATGGCGAGACAGCCATATTATATAGTATGGCTGTCGTGTGGTCGCACAGGCCCTATGATTATAATGGGAGGTTTTTTATTGACTGTTGTTTATTTAGCTCAGTATTTGGGCAAATGATGCCAGGTTGCATACCCTGGCTATGTGGTAAAAGTGATGCCTCTGAGGTGATTGGCTGCCAGGTATAGGTATGGTACCTGGCAGCCTGTTAATTGGTTAAGCTTCCCTGGGTGGGAGATGTAAAATGGTATAAAAAGAGCTGTTCGGATCAGCTGGCTGCAATCCAGCGGGATCCCAGATTAAAAGAAGAGCTTAGGATGATCTACTTCAAGACCTGCTGAAGAAGGCGAGCGGTCCTGGAGGAGAAGATTGGCTCTGGCGATGCCTTCTGGCTCCGCTCTCTCAAGACATCGACAGACGCCGCAATGGAAGTGGTGCCGAAACCTGGAGGTGAAGATTCCACAGCTACCCCTGCGGCACAAAGATCCCCAATCAAGATATGCCTCCAGCGTAAGGAGAGGAAGAGGGCCGCCTATTCGGCCGCATCAGCTCCGGTTCAGAAGAATCCTCTCGCGAAATGGAATTCTCCGCCCCACTGCTACCAGACTTAGCACCCGGAAACGTCCAAATGGGCGTTTCTGGGAGTGTCTGACCAGGCGCATGCGCCGTACGCTCTGCTACTTTCACTTGCGATTCTCACTATACAGAGCGCGCGCTCAGCTGTGCTCGGCCATAGGCTATAATGGGTGCACCAAGCGTAGGTGAGCGCTAATGCAGGGCATCTATGCGTCCCTGCGCTAGGCTGCCCAAGCCCCTAAATGCCCCTGCGCTTGCATTTGCGCTGGCACAGGGCAGCCAGAGCAGCCTAGCGCAGGGATGTCATAGATGTGAAATCACCCTATCATCCACTCCTGGTTTGGGCTACAAATACTGAGGTAAAAAACTCACCAAATACTCAGTGTGTGCACATGGTCTTAGTTGTGACTCTGCCCCGGTACCTAAGTTCAGATCTATTCACTCGAATGGGACTGAACTGGAAGTCGCTGCGCGATTAAAAATCGCTGTATAAAAAGCTGCTTCATCACAACTTAATGCAAGTGAACATCACATTGCCATCCACTAGGCACTTTGATTTGCTTGTCGAGGTAACTTCTGGGTCACAATTTGACCCCATTTATTTGCAATATACTGTGATGTAACAGCGGGATACGCCATCTTTGTGTCATGGCCAATGGTGCAGCCCCCGCTGTGAGCCTTTTTAATCTGTTTGTCAGAGGTCGGTAATATAAAATTCTAATAATTCAGTATTTTGCATTTCACTTCCTCACCATTATTAAGACCTCTGCTTGCTGTCAGTGAAAACAAATATTCCCATTTAAAGCACCATGATACCGGGCAGGGACTTTCAACGCTGTAGTGGTGCTTTAAATGTAAGCGCCCCACCCTGTCATACTTGTATACTCACCTACCGGCGCTTTCATACTTTACAGACGCCATTCCAGTCCCACAACACCATGTTGTGCCCGTAGCTTTTGATTGGCCGAAAGCCAGAAGTTACATCATGAATTAGTAAACACGTATACAGGGTGGGCCATTTATATAGATACACCTAAATAAAATAGGAATGGTTGATGATAAAAACTTCCTGTTTGTGGCACATTAGTATATGGGAGGGGGAAAACTCTTCCAGATGGGTGGTGACCATGGCGGACATTTTGGATCCATTTTTATTTTTTTCAATGGGAAGAGGGTCATGTGACACATCAAACATATTGAGAATTTCATAAGAAAAAAACAATGGTGTGCTTGGTTTTAACGTAACTTTCTTATTCATTAGTAATTTACAAGTTTATGACCCCTTATAAAATGTGTTCTAAGTGCTGCCCATTGTGTTGGATTGTCAATACAACCCTCTTCTCCCACTCCTGACACACTGATAGTAACACCGCAGAAGAAATGCTGCACAGGCTTCCAGGATCCGTTGTTTCAGATGCTGCACATCTTGCATCTTCACAGCATAGACAATTGCCTTCAGATGACCCCAAAGATAAACGTCTGAAGGTACCGTCACACGGGGAGATATCGCCGGCGATGTTGCCGGCAACCGAGGGGCGTGGCCAGGTTGCGGCGACATCGCCGGCGAATTGCCGCGTGTGACAGGGCGATAATCAGGCGATGAATCGCCTGAGTCACATCGCTAGGTTTCCCAACAATGTTGGGAAACCTGGCGATGTTGTTCAGGCGATTCTGCCTGATCACCCTGTGTAACGCGGCAACCCGCAATGTTACGGGCGATTCCGCCTATCTACAACATTGCGGGTTATCGCTCGCTGGGTTGCTGGGCAACTCAGCGAGCGATAGCCGCGGCAACTAGCCGGCGACATCGCCGGTAAGTTGCTCAGTGTGACATCTCACCGGCGATGTTGTCAGGGATGCGCGCTCCCGCGATCCCCGGCAATATCGCCGGCGATATGTCCCTGTGTGACGGTACCTTAAGGGGGTCAGATCGGGAGACCTTGGTGGCCATTCAACTGGCTCACGACGACCAATCCATTTTCCAGGAAACTGTTCATGTAGGAATGCTCGAACCTGACACCATAATGTGGTGGTGCTCCATCTTGTTGGAAAAACTCAGGGAACGCGCCATCTTCAGTGTATAAAGAGGGCAACACGTCATCATGTAGCAATTTCAGATATCCAGTGGCATTGAGGTTTCCATTGATGAAGAATGGCCCCATTATCTTTGTACCCCATATAGCACACCATACCATCAATGTTTGTGTTCCAGCAGTCTTGGAAGGATCTATCCACTGTGGGTTAGTGTCAGACCAATAGCGCTGGTTTTGTTTGGTAACTTCACCATTCACAATAAAGTTTGCCTTATCCCTCATCTGAAGGCAATTGTCTATGCTGTGAAGATACGAGATGTGCAGCATCTGAAACATCTGAGGTCATTATCTCAGAAAATTAAAGTACGGAGGATATAAAGGTACCTTTACACGCCGCCACAGGAAGGCAGCAACTGCCGGGCACTGGGGACAATTCTGCCTGTTGCCATGAAATTGCTACGAAATGGCGGCGTGTAATTAGGGCAGTTCCTCCCGGTGTCCTGCAGTTCCTTAGAATACCTGTTGCTGAGCCATGCTCAAAAACAGGAAGGCACAATTCCTATGGTGGTGGCGTGTAATCGGGGCACAGGCAAGATATTTGCGTGGCCTACGAATTCCCAGGGGCGTGCCACGGCGTCATGGATACCACGCCCCATCAGCTATCATTGGTGGGGGCTACTGTGTAACCATTGGGTGTCCCTTCACAGGGCGCCATATTTAAAGAGCTGTCCATTCACAGTCCACAATTGCAATGGTGTCATGTATTAGCAGGCTGGCCAATCATGACTCTATTGCGTTGTCCAATCAACGCTTGTGCATCACGGAACACACAACTCTGTCACGCCTATGTACTTACGGCACGAAATATGTACGCCCATATTCCTTTGTGGTAGCGGCATGTGAAGTAGCGAAAGTATTCCACAGGAAGTAAGACGCAGGATGTCGGAACTTCCGGGGAACAAAGATAACTTCAGTGGAGAACGTAATGGCGGCGTGTATATGCGGCATCAGCAATCGGCATCCACCGTTAAAAACGTGCGCGTGCACGTGCGGTGGATACCTGTTGCTAGCCACAGTGGCGGCGTGTAAAGATACCTTAAAGGTTAAAAACCGTGCTGCCATACTCCACGAGACATTAAAGGGTGTGTGTAATGACCCTATATAATATATGTGTTTCCCTTTATGTATTGAATTACTAAAATAAACTTTTCAATGATATTCTAATTCATTGAGATGCTCCTGTACCTCCACTGTTAGGCTATATTCACACGTAGTGTAATGCAGGCATATTCCTGCTTTTACGCAGCGTTTTTGAACAAAATCATCTGGATACTACGATCCTCATCCACAATTATAAATAGCAGAAAAAAAAAGCAAAACAAGTGGACATATAAGACAAAAGTGAAGCGATACGCCTTGTTGCTGGCTGCTGGGCTCTCATAAAAATGTCCTTTTATATGCTAAGTATTTCAGTGTTTTATGTTTGTCTTAGCAGTTAATGCATGTCTATATTCATTGTTTGTGTCGAGCCCCAGGCCCGTGCAGTACTCGGGTATCACCAGCATCACCACAGTGCTCCGGAGGGCGATGGTATTGTGGCAGGAATGGCAAAGCTGGAGGTGGAGCTGGACCTCTGGGGCATCGTTCCTGTAAGCAAGCAGGTAGAATTCTGTAGCACAAAGACATGGAGGCAAAGTCACTCTCCCGGGTACTTTACTGTAAACAGTCATCAGCATACAAGTCCACAGTTCAGCAACAGTTGTTAAAGAAACAGGTAGCTCTACGGGTGGCTGCAAGTGGATGTTAGGTGGTATGGTGGGACCCATGGTATGCCTTAGTTGACGATCCCTTGTCCTTTCTTCTCCGCCTAGGATGAGTCTGTACCCAATTACTCCTTGAAGGTAGACTTGGGACTCCCCTCCCTCGAAGTGAAGAAACAGACAGACCGCTCCGTCTTGTCGGGTGTTGCAGCCGGTGAACAGACCGCAGCAGCCGGTTGACGACTTCAGAGATGGACTATGGCTGTTTCCTCAGGTCCGGCATTCACGTGGTAGACTGGGGAATTCACTGGAGTATGGTCGCTCCACGCTGGGGTTCCCCCTTTCTCTCTCGGGCCCAGACTCACGCGTCAGGCACCCTCTCTCAGGATCCCCTCAGGATCCCCTTTCATCTTCCCTCAGGATCAGCCTGGAGCTGTCCTGTTAGACCTTACGATTTCGCTCCACACTCCTCCTCGACTCCTCTCCAACTCCCTTCTCCTCACTCCCCCAGGGATGCTAGATCCCTCCAGGGTAACCTTCCACCACTAGTCTAGTGTGGGAGTGCAGGTATGGGTCCCACCCACCAGCCCAGCATCCACCTGCAGTTGGGGAAAATGACACCACTTTTATGAGTGCAATACCCCACTGTGACGCCTTACCATGTGGGGCGCCATATTTGCATACCGTAGCATTTCAGAGTGTCTCTTTATTATAGGATATATGACAGACCTCAAAAAAGGTGCAAATTTAAAAAAGAATTAGCCATGAAAAACTCAAGAATGAAAAGTCCAAATGCAATAGTAAATTGGGTACAAAGTATATTGGAAACTTGGAGAACTTTTCTCTGCACGGTGATTGGGCTCCATTGATCCAGAATCGGGAGTCGCCTCTATCCTGCGCCTCTATCCTGCTATCATGTAAAGCCGCCTTCGGTTCCAATGACATCATCCCACATAATCTATTCATATATCTGTCAGCAAAATTCTTGACTCGCTGGGGAATTCTCAGGATTATTAATAACGGCGACAGCTGTTTTATTAGACAGCAGATATTGGTCTTTTTCATCTAGATGAAGGATATGAATAACTTGCTCCATACAAAGGTCGTTTTCATTGCCGTCCGTATGATATTGTTTGATGGGGTAATGTGAGAGGCTTCAGATCATGTCCTGTTTGTAGATTATCTCAGCTTTCTGTGTGCAATTGTAGGAACGTAGTTTGACTCACAAGTGTCTGGCTGTCACCCGCGGCCTGGCTGATGATGTCATTCTACAGGAAAAGCCGTCAGGGATTATCTGCATTCCCTCCTGTGGGGGGAGGAGATGCCAACTGGACTCTGAGGACCAGGAACAAGTGTGCCGGTCACAATAGGCCCGTCCTGCAGAATGGCAGACGTGTGTATATGGACACGGCCTATGTCACTGTGCGCCAGCTCACAGGATGATATACTGCACAATGCTGCTCACAGTACATAGGACATGCTGTGTCATGGGGCCCACTCAGACCATCATGATCCAAATGTCTGTGTCTCTTAAGCTGGGGTTACACGTGGAAATGTTCCAGCGACCCAACCAACGATCGGGATCGCTGGAACATCGCTATTTGATCGCTGGTGAGATTCCAGACAGGCAGATCTCACCAGCGATCACCCAGCGATGCGCCGACACCCAACGGTCACTGGGATTGGTCAGGGTGTCAGACGCACACTGGGTGCCGCTGGTCATAGCCCCTGTCACTGATACCGATGCATGCGTGACAGCGGCAGACCAACTATAGAAAAATGGTCCCGGCCATTCTGCAGCGATCAGCGAGCTCATCGCTGGTCGCTGCGGCACGTCACACGTCGCTGGCAAGGTCGCTGCAACATCACAAAATCTGTGACGTTGCAGCGACATCAGTAGTGATGTCGCTGCGTGTAACCCGGCCTTTATTCTTCAAAAAGATTAATAGATGGGATGTAGACCTGTAATAAAATGTGGATTTTTGCTAAATCAAACAGGTCAATTCAACATTGCCAAAAGTCTGGATATTCCTGAAAAATTTCATAAAAATGTAGAATTTTTTTTTCCATAAAAATGAATGCAGGCGTCTGGGATCTATAGCTAGTCTTCAGAATTAAAGGGCTTAGATAATGATGCCAATCTCCTGTCTGTAGTACTGTTGGGCCATGTGCCATGTTGGTCGTTGTTCCTGCATTAGTGATCTGTTTTTGGTGCATTTTTTTTTAAAACTGCACCAAAAATGGATCAATCACTGGGTCTGCAGCAAAGTGAATGGGATTTTCAATTTGGTGTGCTAACATTAGCGTTTTTGACGGCTGCACTAGTGGTGCAGAAAGCGGATGAGAAAATAATGAGTGTCAATTATTGCTCTGTTTTTCTGCCACGCTTTCTCCATTGACTCCATTCAAACCAAAAAGAAAAAAACATTGCTTTTTTAGTGCTCTTTTCTGCACTTTCCACACCACAAACACTCCTTTTTATGCCCGGCGATCCCGCGGCATGCTCCGGCGATGTGTTCTTTTTGGCCCCCGAGGATGCTAACAGGATCTGAGAGGACTCAAAAGGACCTGGCCATGTGACCAGTCAGGTGATCTGTTACGGCATGATACCCGGAAGTATCGCATCACTGGATCACTGGGGAAGGTAATAAAGAGTGTGTGGCCCCTTTCACATCTAATGCTTTGCTGCATTTTGGATCATTTGCGTTTCTATGCATTTTTACCACTAAAAATGCATCAAAACGCATGCCTTTTTCGCTCCACTGATTTTAATGGAAACGCATGCAAAAACGCATGCAAAACACGTGTGCGTTTTCAAAAACGCATGCGTTTTTGCAAAAGCATACCAAAACGTTGCTTGTGACATTTTGGTCTACATTTGCAAAAACGCATGCGTTTTGCGTTTTTAAAAATGCACATGCGTTTTGCATGCATTTCCATTAAAATCAATGGGGCCAAAAAGACATGCGCTTTGATGCGTTTTTAGCGGTATAGAAACACAAATGAACCAAAACGCAGCAAAGCATTAGATGTGAAACAAGCCTGTGTGTATGTGTTTCCTTTTATGAAATAGTACTGTATTTTTGCCTTGAAAAAGCGAAAGCGCAGCACCAAAAAAAAAAACGAGCAAAAAGCAACGCAAATGGATAAAGCGTTTGTGATGCTTCTTTGCAAAAAAAGACAATCCATTTTGGCTGCAGAAAAAGCACCAAAAACAGAGAACAAACAAACTGTGAAAACAAGGCCCACAGGCCAGGTTCACATTCCTAAACTACATTTATACCACAGATCTCTGCAAATCCACAGTGAAGTCTACAGTGGCACAAAACGCTGCAGATTTGTATTGTAGAAATGATGCACATTTCGTAACGATAATTTCTCCGCAGCGTATGGGTGATATAATATTTTATCCACATTAATGGTACTGCAGAACTGGGCAAAGTGTGGCTCATGGACCAAGACAAAGAGTGGACCATAGGCCGCACCATGTCCTCCACCACCGGACGTTACAGCTATCTGCATCCTCAGGATGCAGGGATCGATCTATACATTGGTGGAGGAGGGGCAGCCGCCTCCTTCTTCCACTAATTAGCGTGTCAGATAGCAGACATGATGAGGTCACATCAGCGCATGCGCTGTGCAGGGGGTCAGTGCAGCAGAGTGGCGGGGGAACGGGAGCAAGTTGAGTATGTGATATACAGTGCCTTGTGAAAGTATTCGGCCTCCTTGAACTTTTCAACCTTTTGCCACATTTCAGGCTTCAAACATAAAGATATAAATTCTAATATTTTTGTGAAGAATCAACAACAAGTGGGACACAATCGTGAGGTGGAACGAAATTTATTGGATATTTTAAACATTTTTAACAAATAAAAAACTGAGAAGTGGGGTGTGCAATATTATTCGGCCCCTTTACTTTCAGTGCAGCAAACTCCCTCCAGAAGTTCAGTGAGGATCTCTGAATGATCCAATGTTGTCCTAAATGACTGGTAATGATAAATAGAATCCACCTGTGTGTAATCAAGTCTCTGTATAAATGCATCTGCTCTGTGATAGTCTCAGGGTTTTGTTTCAAGTGCAGAGAGCATCATGAAGACCAAGGAACACACCAGGCAGGTCTGAGATACTGTTATGGCGAAGTTTAAAGCCGGATTTGGATACAAAAAGATTTCCCAAGAGTTAAAAATATCAAGGAGTCACTGTGCAAGCGATCATATAGAAATGGAAGGAGTATCAGACCACTACAAATCTACCAAGACCCGGCCGTCCCTCTAAACGTTCATCTCGAACAAGGAGAAGAACGATCAGGCCAAAAGGCCCATGATCCCTCTGGATGAACTGCAGAGATCTACAGCTGAGGTGGGAGAGTATGTCCATGGGACAACAATCAGTCGTACACTGCACAAATCTGGTCTTTCTGGAAGAGTGGAAAGAAGAAGCCATTTCTCAATGATATCCATAAAAAGTCTATTTGAAGTTTGCCGCAAGCCACCTGGGAGACACAAAACATGTGGAATAAGGGGCTCTGCTCAGATGAAACTAAATCGAACTTTTTGGCCACAATGCAAAACGATATGTTCGGCGTAAAAGCAACAAAGCTCATCACTCTCAAAACACCATCCCCACTGTCACACATGGTGGTGGCAGCATCATGGTTTGGGCCTGCTTTTCTTCAGCAGGGACAGGGAAGATGGTTAAAATTGATGGGAAGATGGACGGAGCCAAATACAGGACCATTCTGGAAGAAAACCTGCTTGAGTCTGCAAAAGACCTGAGACTGGGACGGAGATTTATCTTCCAACAAGACAATGATCCCAAACATAAAGCAAAATCTACAATGGAATGGTTCAAACATAACCGTATCCAGGTGTTAGAATGGCCAAGTCACAGTCCAGACCTGAATCCAATGCAGAATCTGTGGAAAGAGCTGAAAACTGCTGTTCACAAACGCCTCAATCCAACCTCACTGAGCTCCAGCTGTTCTGCAAGGAAGAATGGGCAAGAATGTCAGTCTCTCGATGTGCAAAACTGATAAGAGACAAACCCCAAGAGACTGCAGCTGTAATCGCAGGAAAAGGGGAGCTACAAAGTATTAACTCAAGGGGCTGAATAATATTGCTCACCCCAGTTTTCAGTTTTTTATTTGTTAAAAAAGTTTAAAATATTCAATAAATTTAATTCCGCTTCACGATTGTGTCCCACTTGTTGTTGATTCTTCACAAAAAAATTAGAATTCATATCTGAAATGTGGCAAAAGGTTGAAAAGTTCAAGGGGGCCAAATATTTTGACAAGGCACTGTATATTCTAGTGCATCTCAGTTAATTAAAATATCATCAAAAATCAATATCAGGATGTTTCCAGGAGCCCTGAAACACAATGACTAATAAATCAATATTATATTCATCTTTTGATGTCTGGTGGAATACGGCAGCGTGATTTTTAACCCTTCATCCTCCCTACTCTATACGCACCACGCTGGGGACTGCAGCAGCCGTGATCTGCTCTTATAGTGGTTGTGACTGTCACAACCACACAAGGTGAAGCCTCTGATATACAGGGGGCTATGTGGGGGCTCATAATGTATATAGGGGGCTATGTAAGGGAGACTCATACTGTATATAGGGTGTTATGTGGAGGCTCATACTGTATGATCCTGTATATAGGGGGCTGTGTGTGAGCTTGTATATATATGTCAGCACTTGCAAACACCCTGGGAACAAGTCCTTATAGTGCTGGTTGGAAAATAAGCGAGGCTGGTCTCCCCTATTGTATTCTGATGTATATACTTTCTGCACGGTCCATTACTTGCTGCTCTTGTATATGTCAGATTGGACTGTGAGCGCTTTTGCTGCCGGAGGATTTATTAATCACAAGCCGCGGACACCTGCTTCACCAGTTATAGAAATCCAACTTCACTAAGACTCGCAGTTCATTATTAGAAGTTTAGATGAGGAACATAAAATGGGTCTTATTCTCACCTCTGAACCCATATTAGACATCCATCCGCTTTCATGTAAGGAAGCATGGCTAAATCACTCAGCAACACGTCCAAAATATCAGGCTCAGCCATCATTGGTTTATATTTAAGTTTCATCTGCTATAACTTTTAATATCACGCTTTCTATAGATGGAAATCAAGAAACTGGGGAACTTTCATTTGGGCTCAAGGGATGGAAAAAAAATCACCGTGAATAATGCCGCGTATGGAAAAGATCCAAGGCTGCGATTCACATGGGACCTTCTGCTGTAAAGGCTATGTGTACACCTTTGAACAATTAGTTTTATTGTTCCTAAATACAGTTATACTTTCTAAATCGCCTTCCTACAAATATTCTACCATTTTGCAGATGATGATTCTAAGGTCTATATGTAGCGGAGTGCTCTGTAAGAAAAGATACAAATCCATAAGAGCTCTTGCTCCAAACTTTCTCTATTCTCGTCTCCCTCTTCTCGCTGTTAAAGATTATGATGGGCCCCAGGGCTGTGGGGCACTCGGAACCAGGCTTTAGTACTTCTGGGGAGTCACAGGGGTCGAGACCCGACTCCGTGACCCTGGGTTCAGTGTTAAAGCGTTCTTAGGGAGTGAGGGATAGGGTGGCTTAAAAGGAAGAATTGTTTGTGACGTCACCCATGGTTTGCGGCTATGGGTAGCTGACGCTGCTGCAGAACCTCTGGGGATGATGGACAGGCAGCTGGGATGTAGGGGCTCCCCACAGATGGAGTGGGTCTCCAGGGCAGCAGATAGAGTAATTGGTATTCTCTGGCAGACAGGGGTTAACGTTATGCCTCGTTACCTTGCTCAGTGGCCTCCACAGCTAATTGCCACGCAAATAACATAGTCTCACACAGTTTTGCGACTCTGTACCTGGGTTTACGCACAGCAAGCTTCAAGTTTCAACAGGTCATAGATGTTACACTTTCTCAGATAAGCCTCGGCCTAAGATTGGGGGCGGCAAGTATAACATCCTCGATAGTGTGCCTGTCTTTGGCCTCTCTCTCTGGTCCTGTTCCTCAGCGTCTGTGCTTGACAGTGCCTCTGCGCGTAGAGCCCTGATCCGGCAGCCTCGGGTATCAATGGGTGAGTGGTACCTTCTCCCCGGAACCTTGTCTAGATGCTTTCTCTGGAAATGCGCCAGGTGTGTGAGCCACAGCTCCTATGAAGCTCGTAGCCTCCGGTTCAATGGTTTGGGTATGGATCCCCATGCCATGTTCAAGTCCAGTCCCTGTTTCTAGACCACAACCCCTCCATCTGGTATTGCAAGTCCTGGATTCGGGTGCACGGGCAGCATCAGCTCTGCCAATGTCCCTAGGGTTCCTTCCCCTCAGTTTCCCTGGATGAGAGTAGCACAGCTCAAGTCTCCTTCTATGCAGTTTAGCTGTTCTCTCCCCCTCACTCGACTCGACTTCTCGCTTTCTGTACTCTACATTCTCATTGCTCTCTCTTCCACTCCAAACTACTACTCCAACTACTAACTGATACTCCAACTATCAACTGAAACTCCAACTACTAACTTCCTCCTACCCACACTTTTTTACCCCTGTTGTTCCACTGGACCCTCATACTCGAGTTCCCCCCTGGTCCCCTAGGTCCTAAGTGTGTGTGTGTGTGTTGAGGATCTTTACACCTATCATCCCCCATCTCCTGACTACTGGAGAACCACACCCGTGGCTTGAGTGCAGTACCCCTCATGGCGTCCAGACTGGTGGGGCACCACATTCCTCCTTGGTTAAATTCACTCGTCCTCGAGCGACCTGACCGGGTATCAGAATTGACATTTTTTTTTATATTGCAGGCATGCAGAAACAATAACATGACACAAATTCTTGGCTTCCCTTGCAGGAGGTACGGTATTTTAACGTTACATAACAAAAACGTTTCCTATCAATATAAAAATATAAAAATAGCAATAAGTGCAAAAAGGGGTTTCAGTTCCAGGTTAAATAGTGTCCATCACATCCTTCTGACTCACCGTGGCCGGGACTCCGGTTTAGACAGGCGATGCTTCCTTCCTCCTTGTCACGGGTGGACCGCGCCTGCCGGTAGTGGGGCCCGGTGTAGTGCAGATCAAAAGTGTTGAAGACGTCTTGGTGGAACAGATTAAAGGAGTTTTTAATTTATTCGTGACGCCACCTATGAGTAGTTTCGGTAAGGACTACCGACGCTGCGGGTGGACTCAGCAGTGATGGTGTCCCTTAGAAATCCGCAGTGTTCCTCCATTCTAACTAATTGGTTACCAGTGTCGCCCAGGAATACCAGGTCGGGTACGGGGAGGCTGCTTCAATGCCCTATCCATGATGTACGTTCTGGATGTTTTGGGGAGCCTTGGATCCCTCGGTGGGTACACCGCTGGTTAGACGACTGGAAGTTGGCTGGTGGTTGGGTGCTCCTTTGAAGCTGCTCCTCCACGCTTCTGGTTCGCGTAGCAGAGGTGAACTGCCGCCAGCTTCGGTACCAGTGAACCGGCTGTGAGTTGTGGGCACGGGAGTCTTTTGGGAACCCGTGTGATAATGCCCAATCCCGGTTAGTAAGGCCTCAGGTGCTGACACCCGACCGGTGACGGCCCAGGGGCCCGCACGGGGTGCGGAGCCCCCGCTCCTCTCCAAGTTCAAGTCCTCAGACTCTGTTCTCTCTCTCGTGTTCTAGGTTCTGCTCTAGACTATTGTGTGTGTTCTACTACACTTCCCTAACACTCCACCCACTAGGACCTATGATTGGCCCTCTGTTCTAGGTGATGCATGCAGGGTTGGATTTCTATGTTAACTGGATCATTGCTGAGTCAGAGGATATTGCGGCTGCATTTATGGCTGCAATACCCTCTTGTGACGCACTCGTTGCGGGGCGCCACACTCCCCCTTGGTTGAATACGCTTGTCCCCAAGCGTCACACTACCCACATTACAGAGGTTTTTATATTTTATAACAGGTAATACACTTTTATTAATGACAGGTCATTGTATGCATAAAAGTGAGGTAAATAAACAGGTTAACACATTGCGCGGACCCGGCGGGCGGTCGGCTGTCCTTAGAATAAAAGTTCAGGCTGTAGCCGCCAAGTCGCGGTGTTACTTTGCAAACAGGAAGAAGTCTCTTTAGTAGAAAAGTTCAAACAACATAAGTCACTTATGGAGGGCAGTGTTCCGGACTCGTATAGCGAACCACCCGTCACAGCATACATGTCGCTCATAGGTTACAATGTCCCCTCTATACAAGTCTCGGTTTGGATGACCTCGCGGTAGGTGCGATTCCACATCACGACGCCCCACAAATACTTCGGTACTCACACCCTCCTCCCTTACAAACCCCCACCCGGTGGACAAGTTAAAGGTGCTTACCCACCTGGTTTTACGGAATTGTTCAGGTAATGGAGATTGGCGGCGGGCCTCGGCGCGAGCCTGCATGTTGGCTTGCAGTCGAGTGTGCCACTCGTCTCTCCGGATACGACGTACCTCTTCGTCGGAGTGGTGCGGCGTGTGGATAAAGTCACTACGGCGTGCTGGTTGTTGAACCGCTCGAGCTTGGTAGGCAGTCTGGAGTGGAGCCCGGTTCAACGGAACCGGAGAAGATGCTGTTGCGGCGGCACCCGACCAGTGCACCCGAGCTGTTCGCCCGGCAGAAGGATTCTTTGTGTCTCCCCAGGCGAACCCGGTGTAGAGATCCTCAGCTGGACTGTAGGTCTCGTCGTCATCCTCCTCGACCTCTCCTTCGATGACTACGTCGGGCTGCTCGGCTGACGAAGACGATGGGATGAAATCCTCTGGGTCGGTGGGTGGCTGTGCTGCAAAGTTCTCCTCGGGGTCGTTGTGCAGGACTTCCAGGCTGCCTGCCTCTTCTTCTGTAGCAGCGGGAAGTGGTGTTTCGATCCCGGTCACCAGGTAGGCCTCTGTAGTTGCAGAGAAGGCCTCCGGTTCAGGGGAGAAACAGGCGACAGTCTCGGTATTGTAGAAACTAGTCGCGGGTTCCGCAGGTGGAACCAGGTATGTGTCAGCTTCTTCGTGGGAGCGTATTGGAAGCTCCGGCTCTGGAACGGGGTCGGCTGCGGTTTCAACCGCTGGAACGGGTCGAGCTGTGGTCCTCACAGGAATGATGCAGTCTATGGGCTCCGGTGACGAAGCAGGACAGGTGGTGGGCGACGGTGAGGTGGTTGAAAAGCTGGCGATGTCGTCTGGGCTTGGAGAAGCTGTACCCAGTCGGCTCTGCTGCATCGCATGATGGAGTCTTCTGCCTAGGGTCGCACTCCAGCTGCGAATCGTCCATTCCACTGTCTCGATTAGTCGCACCCGGAGGTCTTGTAGAGCCTCTAGCCAGAAGTCGGGGCTGCCGTCTACGGTAAGGGCAGGACCCGGACCCGGTTGGCCTATGGCTGCTCTGGCCTCCGCCTCGACCTCCAGCATTAGGTCTTGGAGTCTCGTGCTGGCCATTCTCTTCATGGAGGGAAACCACACCCGTTCAACCGGTAAGCGTTCTGGTAGAGCTGGTAAAGAAGGTCTGTCTGACACTCCCATTTTCTCTGGGCTTTTGTAGTCCAATGGTGGGAAAAGTCTTTGGGGTCCGCCCCATGGTTGATTCGAGCAATCAGGGCGGACAAAGAGTTTGGTGCCTTTTGTCTTGAGCCCTCCCACGATGAGGGGGGGGTTGACTCACTCCTGGGCTTGCACGTGGCGGATTCTTGTGGCGGGAACGCCATCTTGGGCGCCATCTTGACCCAATGGTGAAAAGGCGGGAAAGTTCTTTTAGGGACGAACAAAGTCCAAATTGTAGACAATAAAGTCGATTTTAAGCACATTATACCCGTTGGGTAACGGGCCTGCTCGTATCCTGTTCGTGACGCCATTTTCTGACTCACCGTGGCCGGGACTCCGGTTTAGACAGGCGATGCTTCCTTCCTCCTTGTCACGGGTGGACCGCGCCTGCCGGTAGTGGGGCCCGGTGTAGTGCAGATCAAAAGTGTTGAAGACGTCTTGGTGGAACAGATTAAAGGGGTTTTTAATTTATTCGTGACGCCACCTATGGATAGTTTCGGTAAGGACTACCGACGCTGCGGAACCTCCGCGGGATGGACAGCAGCAAGATGTTACGCTCCCCACAGGCTGAGCGGTGATCCCCGGAGGCTGGAGCTGCTCAAGATGTTGTGCGGCAGCTGCGGTTACCTTGTAGTGCGGACGGACAGTTCATAAGGAAGCACGGACACAGAAAGTCTCTGCAACGGGTCTTTACTGTAACCAGCAGGCAGTACATGGCATACAGTGGTTGAGTAGTGGACCGGGTGGACTCAGCAGTGATGGTGTCCCTTAGAAATCCGCAGTGTTCCTCCATTCTAACTAATTGGTTACCAGTGTCGCCCAGGAATACCAGGTCGGGTACGGGGAGGCTGCTTCAATGCCCTATCCATGATGTACGTTCTGGATGTTTTGGGGAGCCTTGGATCCCTCGGTGGGTACACCGCTGGTTAGACGACTGGAAGTTGGCTGGTGGTGGGGTGCTCCTTTGAAGCTGCTCCTCCACGCTTCTGGTTCGCGTAGCAGAGGTGAACTGCTTCCAGCTTCGGTACCAGTGAACCGGCTGTGAGTTGTGGGCACGGGAGTCTTTTGGGAACCCGTGTGATAATGCCCAATCCCGGTTAGTAAGGCCTCAGGTGCTGACACCCGACCGGTGACGGCCCAGGGGCCCGCACGGGGTGCGGAGCCCCCGCTCCTCTCCAAGTTCAAGTCCTCAGACTCTGTTCTCTCTCTCGTGTTCTAGGTTCTGCTCTAGACTATTGTGTGTGTTCTACTACACTTCCCTAACACTCCACCCACCAGGACCTATGATTGGCCCTCTGTTCTAGGTGATGCATGCAGGGTTGGATTTCTATGTTAACCGGATCATTGCTGAGTCAGAGGATATTGCGGCTGCATTTATGGCTGCAATACCCTCTTGTGACGCACTCGTTGCGGGGCGCCACACTTCACTCAAAAATTCAGCAAGGCACCTTACGCTGGACTGCAAAGCAAAGTGCAACTGTTCAAACTGTCCTTGATTGTCCTTGTAAATCTGTGGTTACTCTTCAGCTCTATACTAAAGCAACAGGTACCTAACTATACACAAGGCACATTATAACTGTACATTATTAGCAACTATGTATCACATAAATTAACTATTTACATTCTGCAAACTCTTCGCAGTTCGTCATTTAAGTTCAGGTGCAAGTCATGGAGGTCGCGACTTGTATACCCTTAGGGCATACCATCCCCTCAGTCCCAAGTGGCACGTATAGCTCACCTGGTTGCCTGGGTAAAGGTCCCTACCTGGGTTTCCTTTTGGTAGATAGGATTCTACATCGTGCCTGCTCACAAAGACCTCTTCCTTAAAGCCTAGTTCTTTAATGAACCCTCACCCCTTGCTCAAGTGGAAGTTTACCACCTCTCCGAGGTGGCGTTGCATCGGGTCAGCAGCGGGGGTCTTCCGGGCGCACTCCTTCTCCCGAAAGTTCTCCTCCTCCTGGGCCCACCATCTCTCTTGGCATTGTCAACGCGCCTGTTCTTCCTTGTGCTGTCTCTGCTGCCAGTTCTCCTCCATCGGGTCGGTCTCAGGTCTGCTCCATACTATGGCTTCCTTCATCCGAGCTCTGGCTTGAAGCTCAGCCAGCTCCTCTTGCCGTTGCACCCATGGATCGGCCCGACCTCGGCTTTAATAGACTTCACTGGGGCACTCTGTTCTTCTCCATCGCTCGGTTCATACTCCTCAACTCCCGACCCGGATGGTTGGTCAAGAGCCTGCGGAGCCGGGCTGGGCACCTTCACAGCCTCGACCTCCACCTGTGTGGCGACATCTGGTGGTAGGCTTTGGCTTTTCTTGCTCAGTCTTGGATGATGTTAGCTTTTTCAGGGCTTCAGTCCTCTTAGCCAGCTGCGCCAGCATGTTCTTCATTCAGGCTTTAAAAGCCCAACCTTGAGCCTGGTTGACTTGTATGGCCAGGTCATTCAATGCAGCATTCCAAAATTCTGAGTCCACTGGCAGAGGCTGATCCAGGCTCCCCTCCTCATCCAAGGGAACACCTGCTCCCTCCTCAGTCTTCCTGCTTGCCAGGTTCTCAAGACCCATTGCCGCCATTTTCTCCATCTTGCTCACAGCACAGCTAACTAGCATCTTCTCTTTCTGGCTACTGTCTCTCGTCTGCACCCCACCCTTCCGACTATCAATCATCTCTCGGGGTGGAGTCGGCACAGTGCTAAGCAGTCCCCCTTGGTTTTCGGCTGGCACTCGGGGCAGGTCTGGCCTTTCGCACCTTTTGCTGGCCCATCCCATGACGGGAGACCTGGGCACGCCCCTGGGCCAGCACGTGGCATTTCATGGTCACCATTTGCAAAGCCTTTTTCACACAACAGTTCAAAAGTCTTTAAAGGCATACAGGACCTGGTTTTACTGGTCCATTCGCACCCTGTTCGTGTTGCCAAAAACGGATGGGCCCCAGGGCTGTGGGACACTCGGAACCAGGCTTCAGTGCTTCTGGGGATTCACAGAGGTCGAGACCAAACTCCGTGACCCTGTGTTTAGTGTTA
Source organism: Allobates femoralis (assembly GCA_033576535.1). Taxonomy (NCBI): domain Eukaryota; kingdom Metazoa; phylum Chordata; class Amphibia; order Anura; family Aromobatidae; genus Allobates; species Allobates femoralis. The sequence continues at coordinate 40,100,669 of JARQOC010000002.1, read as the reverse complement.
AACCATTCTTAGGGAGTGTAGGAATAGGGTTTTTAAAAGGGAAAATTGTTCATGACGCCACACGTGGTTTGCAGCTATAGGTAGCAGCCGCTGCTTCAGACCCTCAGGGGACGATGGATGAGCAGCTGGGATGTAGTGGCTCCCCACAGATGGAGTGGGTCCCCAGGGCAGCGGATAGAGTAATTGGTAGTTTCTGGCAGGCAGGGGGTTAACGTTAGGCCTCGTTACCTTGCTCAGTGGCCTCCACAGCCAGTTGCTGCAAAAATAACACAGTCTCACACAATTCTGTGATTCTGTACCTGAGTTTACTCACAGCAAGCTTCAAGTTTCAGGAGGTCATAGATGTTACACTCTCTCAGATGAGCCCTGGCCTGTGTAGCCTTTAAGAGATTGAGGGCAGAAGGTATAAGATCCTTGGTGGTGTGTCTGTCTTTGACTTCTCTCTCTGGTCCTGTTCCTCAGCGCCTGTGCTTGACAGCGCCTCTGCGCGTGGAGCCCTGATCCGGCAGCCTTGGGTATCAATGGGTGAGTGCTACCTTGTCCCTGGACTCTTGTCCAGCTGCTTTCTCTGGAAATATGCCAGGTGTGTGAGCCACAGCTCCTATGAAGCTTGTAGCCTCTAGTTCAATGGTTCTGGTATGGATCCCCATGCCGTGTTCAGGTGCGGTCCCTGTTTCTAGACCACAACCCCTCCGTCTGGTATCAACAGTCCCTGATTCGAGTGCACGGGCCGCTTCAGCTCTGCCAGTGCCCCTAGGGTTTCTTCCCCTCTGTTTCCCAGGACGAGCACAGCACAGCTCAAGTCTTGTTCTCTGCAGCTTATCTGTTCTCCTCACTCAACTCAACTGCTCACTTTCTGTACTCTACATTCTCATTATTCTCTCTTCCACTCCATACTACTACTTCAACTACTAACTGAAACTCCAACTAGTAACTTCCTCCAATCCACACTTCTCTACCCCTGTTGTCCCACTGGGAAATCCTCCCCCCCCCCGGGGGGGCCCATGGTCCCCTGAGTTCTAAGTGTGTGTTGAGGATCTTTACACCTACCATCCCCCATCTCCTGACTACTGGAGAACCACACCTATGGCTTGGATGCAGTACCCCTCATGGCGGTCCAGACCGGTGGGGCACCACAAAAACAGTAGGGAAGGGGATGTACGCAGATCTACAGCGGAAAGGAGAGAAAGTATGTAAAGTTGTAACAAGTGTTTCCCACCCTAGGGAGACCGTTGACAAGTCTGGAACTTGAAGGTTTCAAAGCCATATGGATCACGGGTCTATAATTAGTAATTTAATATATATATACTTTCTTTTGGTGCTGCAGGGGTTAAAGACTCTTTCCTTTCTGGTTATTCTTTGTAAGCCTTAATCTTAGATGAAGTTTTGGTGATCACTCCCCTCTGCTATAAAAAAAAAAATGAGTCTTATCAGCTGATGCTGATTCAGAACCTCTGGGGACGGTGACGGCAGCTTGGATAATTTTGCTACCAACAGGTGGAGCGCGGTTCCCAGGGCAGCTGGAAGGAGGGTTCACTACGTACCTTGGCAGATGTTCGTTAGGTAATCAGCACCCCGATGTTTCATGCGGCTTCTGTGGCCGGTGGTCTCCGCTAAAAAAAGTCTCACACACCACTGCTGCAGTTCCGTAACTTTTACTTAGTTGTTTCAGCATGGCCGCCGGGTGCTTCCCCTTGCCAACCTCCGGTTCAGCATTGTCTCCAGAAACGGGACAGTTCAGTCAAGTCTCTTTAGGTGTTCCTCTCTCTCTCTCTGACTGGGTGTCTCTTTCTCTGGTGGTCTCTCAGCGCTGTACAGTCATGGCCAAAAGTTTTGAGAATTATACAAATATTCATTTTAACGAAGTCTACTGCTTCAGTTTTTCTAATGGCAATTTGCATATACTCCAGAATGTCATAAAGAGTGATCAGCTTAACAGCAATTACTTGCTAAGTCAATATTTGCCTAGAAAATGAACTTTAACCCCCAAAACACATTTCAACATCATTGCAGTCCTGCTTAAAAGGAGCAGCTAACATCGTTTTAGTGATTGTTCCATTAACACAGGTGTGGGTGTTGATGAGGACAGGGCTGGTGAACAATCAGTCATGATTAAGTAAGAATGACACCACTGGACACTTTAAAAGGAGGCTGGTGCTTGGTATCATTGTTTCTCTTCAGTTAACCATGGTTATCTCTAAAGAAACACGTGCAGCCATCATTGCACTGCACAAAAATGGCCTAACAGGGAAGAGTATCGCAGCTAGAAAGATTGCACCTCAGTCAACAATCTATTGCATCATCAAGAACTTCAAGGAGAGAGCTTCCATTGTTGTCAAAAAGGCTCCAGGGCGCCCAAGAAAGACCAGCAAGCGCCAAGACCGTATCTTAAAACTGTTTCAGCTGCGGGATCGGACTACCAGCAGTGCCGAGCTTGCTCAGGAATGGCAGCAGGCTGGTGTGAGTGCTTCTGCACGCACTGTGAGACTGCGGAGACTCTTTGAGCAAGGCCTGGTTTCAAGGAGGGCAGCAAAGAAGCCACTTCTCTGCAGAAAAAACATCAGGGACCTACTGATATTCTGGAAAAGGTACAGGGAGTGGACTGCTGAGGACTGGGGGAAAGTCATTTTCTCTGATGAATCCCCTTTTCGATTGTTTGAGACATCTGGAAAACAGCTTATTCGGAGAAGAAGAGGTGAGCGCTACCACCAGTCTTGTCTCATGCCAACTGTAAAGCATCCTGAAACCATTCATGTGTGGGGTTGCTTCTCAGCCACGGGAATCGGCTCACTCACAGTCTTGCCTAAAAACACAGCCATGAATAAAGAATGGTACCAGAATGTCCTCTAAGAGCAACTTCTCCCAACCGTCCAAGAGCAGTTTGGCGCCCAACAATGCCTTTTCCAGCATGATGGAGCACCTTGCCATAAAGCAAAGGTGATAACCAAATGGCTCAGGGAACAAAACATAGAGATTTTGGGTCCATGGCCTGGAAACTCCCCAGATCTTAATCCCATTGAGAACTTGTGGTCAATCATCAAGAGACGGGTGGACAAACAAAAATCAACAAATTCTGCCAAAATGCAAGCCTTGATTATGCAAGAATGGAAGAATGGACGGCTATCAGTCAGGATTTGGTCCAGAAGTTGATTGAGAGCAGCCAGGGAGAATTGCAGAGGTCCTGAAGAAGAAGGGTCAACACTGCAAATATTGACTTGCTGCATTAACTCATTCTAACTGTCAATATAACCTTTTGGTACTCATAATATGATTGCAATTATATTTCTGTGTGTGATATAAACATCAGACAAACACAAATAAAAAACAGAGGGCAGCAGATGATGTGAAAATATCATTTTGGTGTCATTCTCAAAACTTTTGGCCATGACTGTAGGTTGGTTTCTCCTCTCCTCTAAGCACCTCCGCACACAGAGCTCAGGTAGTGTCAGCCACGGGTGCTCAGTTGTACCACTTCCTGATACTGCTCCCTAGTTCGTCCGCCTTCTCCAAATTGTACCAGGTGTTTGGCCGCAGCTCCCATCAGTAACTCGAGGCCTCCAGTTTCAATGGTTCGGGCCTACAGCATCTGCGCCGTGTTCAGGGTCGGTTCCCTGTGTCGTCCACCAGCCCCTCTGTCCTCTCGCCAGATATGGGCGTACGGGATCTATGTCTCATTCCGTCCCCGAGGGCTCCGTTCTTCCTCTACACCCGTTGGTCATTCCCTCCCGGGGCGAGTGAGACCGTGGTCCAGCCCGCGAGAGCTAACACCTCCTCCTCCTTACTTCTGCTACACTCCTCTCTACTACTACTACTGCTACTGTGTTGTTCTGCTCCTGCACTTCTCTTTTTTCCTCCCGGCTACGCTTGGGTCCTCCCACCATCCCAGGCTCCTAAGTGTCATGTATGTGTGTGTGTGTGTTAGCTCGAATGTGCCATCCCAGCACCAGGACAGCAGAGGCACAACTCTCCCTCTAATGGAGGAGTGTAGTACCTCTGGTGGCGGCCTACCTGGTGGGGCACCACATTCCCCCTTGGTAAAGGATAGCTCATCCCCGAGCAACCCGGTAACACAAACTCACAAATGTTTTATTTTTTTGTAAATAACAATAAAAATAACAGTAACAGATCGCATTATTTTTCTTCCCTTTTGGGAGGCACTTTTCTAGAATAGAAAAATATAAAAACAACATGAAAGTCCTAAGTCTGTCGGAAGATTTCACAAAAGTTCTTAGGGGCCCGTCACACGGTGCCACCTCGCCGGAGATGGCAGCGGCGACTGGCGGGAGCATGCACGCTTTTGGCACCCTGTCAGCGTCGCTGCCCCTTCCGTTTACACGGGGAGACACCTCCGGCGATGCATCGGCGAACTGACAGGTGGCATCGCCGCCGGGGTGTCTCAAAACCCCAGCGGCGATGCAGTACAATGGGAGCCTATGGCTCCCATCGCCTGTCAGGTCGCCGTTGGCCGTTTACATGGGGCGATGTCTACACATTGCCCCAGATCGCCGCCTGGTTTCAGACCACTGCTCTGAAACCAGGCGACCAGTAAAGGACGTCGCCATCGCCTATTTATATTAGGTGAAGCAGGGGCGATATCGGTGCCAATAGGTCATGCCCCTGCATCGCCTAACAAATCGGCGGTACCATCGCCAAGTGTGACGGTACCCTTAGTCTTTTGGGAGATTTCCCCTTACCGGGGTTCAAAAACAGTTCTTTGTCAGAAGTCCTCTGCCTGCCTGTGCAATGACCACGGCGGGTTAACCATACACATTATACATTTTTGCAATTCCGGTACCTAACTAACCAGCTATATACAACATTTACACATTTCAACAATCTAACTACTATTTACACTGGCTTTCTAGGTCTTGCTATATGGGTAAGGGCCGCTTACCCACAAACCGTCCTATGGCATTCGAGGCTGCAAGATCTTGTAAACCCGCAACGTGAACCAGCCTCGTCGTCCCATACACCGGGTGTAACCGACCTCTTCTCCGGGGTAGAGGTCCCGACCGGCGTGTCCCTTCAGGACATTAGACTCAACGTCCCATCTGCTGACACAGACCTCCTGCTCCAAGCCGTACTCCTTTATGAACCCCCAGCCGTCTCGGAGGTGGAAGTCCACAACTCCTTAGCGCCGCTGCGCTGGGTCGGGTACTTAAAGTCTTTCATACATAAGCTTTCTCCTCCAGGTTAACCTCCTCCTGCTACTGCCAGCGGTCTTGGCGCTGTCATCACTCCTCTTCCTCAACAGCTTGTCTTCGGGCCCAGTAGTCACCACCGCACCTGCTCTCTACCTTGCTCACCACCTGGGCCGCAATCGGGCATCCCTCTGTTAGACTTTCATAGGATGCCCAATGCATCCTCCCGCTCTTGACCTCCGGGATATCTGCTAGACTCTCACTGCTTTCCTGCTCAGGGACATCACTCTCTGACTTCGCCACTGGTTCAGGCCGGTCTGGTGCGGCAACTTGCAGTGTTTCTGTCGGCTCCGGGGTCGCTGGCCTGCTCTGCTTTGTTGATTCTACCACTAGTGCTGCTTCTGGTGGTTCTGGAGGCTCCGACACCTGCACTCGGTGTGCTGACTTTTGTAGCTGCAACCGCTTCCAGGTATTGACGGCCAACAGCTGCGCGCTGTTCAGTAACTGGCTCAGTTCTTTCATCGCCTCTTTAAAGTCGTCAGAGCCGAAAAAACTGTAACCAGTCTGTAGCCTCCCCGGTTGCATTGGGGGCTTTTTCACTCTCTTGTCCGCCTGCCAGAGTGTCCATCCAGTTGTTCGCCATGATGCCTCTCGCTCCTCGCATCACGCGACTCACTCTCATTCTGACTCTATGCGGAGTCAACAATCACACCTTAACAGGCCCCCTTGGCTTTTCTTTAGTACTCTGGGTGGGCCTGCTCTTTCGCACCTTCACTGAGGTCCTTCCCACAATGAGGGCCTAGACACGCCATCTTACAAGCTAGTCTCTTAACAGTTCTTTAAGGCGCACGAGACCAGTGTTACTGAGCCGCTCGCATCCTGTTCATGACGCCAAGTGTGACACACCCAACTCCAGGACGGGGGTATTTGTTACTTGGCCAGTTCTCATGGTTCTTTTTGGGGAATGTCAAGGTGGCCACCTGGCTCCGTGACCCTGGCAGTGTCATTTAATAATCGGGATAGATGGGGAAGACAGGGAAAAGGGATGTTCGTGATGCCACCTGCGGTGCAGCTTGGATGGTTCCACTCCCCACAGGTGGAGCGCGGTTCCCAGGGCAGCTGGAAGGAGGGTTCAGTTCGTACCTTGGCAGATGTTCATTAGGTCATCAGCACCCCGGTGTTTCATGCGGCCTCTGCGGCTGGTGGTCGCCGCTAAATAAAGTCTCACACACCACTGCTGGAATTCCGTAACTTTTACTTAGCTGTTTCAGCACGGCCACTGGGTGCTTCCCCTTGCCAACCTCTGCTTCAACGTTGTCTCCAGAACCGGGACAGTGCAGTCAAGTCTCTTTAGGTGTTCCTCTCTCTCTCTCTTACTGGGTGTCTCTTTCTCTGGTAGTCTCTCAGCGCCATGGTTTCTCCTCTCCTCTCAGCGCCTCAGCACACAGTGCTCAGGTACAGCCAAAGGTGTCTCATTCCATACCCGGTGGGCTCCATTCTTCCTCCACACCATTCCCTCCCGAGGCGAGTGTGACCATGCTCCTGCCTGCGAGAGCTAACACCTCCTTCTCCGTAGTTCTGCTACACTCCTCTCTACTATTACTACTGCTACTGTGTTGTTCTGCTCCTGCACTTCTCTTTTTCCCTCCCGGCTACACTTGGGTCCTCCCACCATCCCGGGGTCCTAAGTGTCATGTGTGTGTGTGTGTAGCTCGACTGCGCCATCCCAGCACCTGGAGAGCAGAGGCACAACTCTCCCACTAATGTAGGAGTGCAGTTCCTCTGGTGGCGGCCTACCCGGTGGGGCGCCACAAGACCAGCAATGATAAGGTCCGGAAACCAGAAAAAAAACATTGCAGGTAAACAACAGTTCAGACCTTGATAAGAGAGGCATGGAAGATATCTGTTTTAATCCTCACAGCATGCTGTATTCAGATTACATTATAAAAACCTGCTGACAGATTGCCTTTAAAGGTGTTCATGGTGAGGGAAAGAGAAGAGAGACTATTCTACAGAGAAAACACTACAAAAACACTGCGACACCTATGTGATTTTGAGAAAAGTTGTCCACACATAGGTATTTTTTACTGTACAGGTTTTTGTGTATTTTCAAAGGAATGAGCATGTCAATATTTTGTTGCATTTTTGCTCCAGTTGAACAGATTTAGGATCCATTGAAAGCAATGAGAATTTGCAAAAGCACAATAATAATGCATACTTGTGTTTTTACAGCGGTTTTGGGACAATGTACATCCTCATTTGAAGAAAAGTGTGCAAAAAACGCAACAACAAAAAAACGCAAAAATTACAGCAAATCGTCTGCCAGTAATTTTATTGACTGTTTTACCTGAGGTTTTGCTGCGTTTTTGCTGCAGCAAAAATGTCCTGTGTGAACATAGCCTGATACTGTAAAATCCACCTAATACCTGTCGCTTACCCCAGCTTGCCTGGCTCCCCTGGTTATATCAATTAAAAGTACAGGACTGGATGACGGGGACTAAAGGGAAAGGGGTAGTTGTGACGCTGTGACACCCCAGGATTTGGATGCCACAATGTATCTCCCTCGGGAGGTAGTGTCATACCTAAAAGCAACAGAGGTTATTCACACCAGGCAAAACCAAAGCACACAACACCTTTCTGCCTCCAGGCCTGAAGGGGGAGATCTAAAACCCGGGTTCAGGGCAGCTCCCCTATACATTCTTGTCTGGGGTGGAGTGTGTCAGTTCAGTATGGAGCAGTACTGAGGAAGACATCCTGTGGGCTGGAGCAGTGTTAAGCTCGTCCCAGGAAAGCTAAAGCCTATCTGAGGGACCTAAGGCAAAGGTCTGAGGAAGTGAAAGAGAGCCTGGGGCTAGTAGAGCAGTTTCGAGCTCACCCCAGAGGAACAAGCGCCAAGAAACGGACACCGGAGTTCGAGGCTGTGCAGGGGCTAAGATCCGGCAGCCAATACCAGAGGCTTGGGAATTTCAAGTTGCCCAGCCACACAAGTGCCCGCATGCAAAGCAGCATTAAGAGCCCAGGAGCAGCCCGCCCAAGAATGGGGCTAGAGAAGGACTCAAACTGCCTGTTATATGGCAAATGCAGGAGGGAGTGAGAGGGCCGCAGCTCAGCTTAAGCAGCCACAGGGATCCGCCATGAGAAAGCGCAGCAGGGAGGCCTCAGAACTTGCCGGTTGTGAAGAACCCCGAGTTGCTCCCAGGATACATGGACTCACAGCAACATCACCTGTGGTTGAACCGGTATTGCCAGTAAAGGACTTGAGGAACCCACAAATCGTGAGTCTGTCTGTTATTGCACATCCTCCATCCTGCACCCACACCTTTCAAGATCCATTGCCCTGGGGATCTGCTCCACCCGTGGGAAGCCAATCCATCCCAGCTGCCCGTCCATCGTCCCCAGAGGTTCTGTAGCAGCGGTGGCTACATATAGCCACAAACCACAGGTGGCATCACAAATAATCCTTCCTATATTCCCCCAGGAACTATCTTTAACACTGAACCAAGGGTCATGGAGCCGGGTCTCGACCCCTGTGACTCCCCAGAAACACCGCAGCCCGGTTCCGAGTACCTCACGTCCCTGGGACGCATCAACGCCACCCACGGTGTGCAGCTATTGTGGCGCCCCTGCGTCCAGGAGGCCACAAAGGGAACTGCAGCCAGGCAGGTAGGACATTGTTGCACAACAACACCCTCACAGCCCACACAACCCACGTGTCAGAGAAGGTTACATCCAGCCCTGAGGTTAGAACTCTATGAGATCGAGGGGTGGTGGATTCAGAGGAGTGGGTTGGGCACACCAGAGGTCAGGTGACTGACAGTATATAGTGAGGGGGAGGAGTGAAGGAAGTAGTAGGCCCAGGGTGCCGAGCTGTAAAGACAGAAAGACAATCACACGTCCTGCGAGTGCAAGGCTAGGAGCGCAGAATCCGTACTGAGCCAGTGTGAGCCAGAGGGGAGAGAAAGCCCGTCCGACGCTGATGCCACCAGGAGTGTGACAGAACGGAGAGGGACGGTGTAACCCGGGCCCTAGACAGCAGCTGAAGCCACTGACTGCAGGCAGAGAAGTCCCTCCTAGGATACTGGAAGGAACAGAAAGGAGAGAGCCTGGTAGAGCCTCGTGCTGAGGACTGCTGGAGGCTGGGCTGAGTAGAGTGTTGGCTCTAGAGGGAACCGTAGTTCACCCGGCATTCCCAAACACCGACGGGGGACCATAGCTTCATGTTGGGATCCCTACCCTAAAGGACAGGCAGCTAAGTGACGTACTAATGACTCACAGAAGCCCGAGTCACCGCCATACTGTCCAGCGCACCACACACCACCCGTACAGACGGAGACCGTAAACAACACGGAAAGGACACTAAAGACTGTGTGAGGGGTCACAGGGAGAGAGAGGCCTGGCTGCAGGGAGCAAAGGGAACCCGGAGAGGGAGAAAGAACCGTGTACTGTAACTTGTAAAGACCTGCAAATGACTTGTAAACTGTTTGGAAAGAACAAAGAGTAAATCTTTGGAAAGCCCTGAATTGCCTCTCTTGTCTGCCTCCATCTGCACACCATTCTCCCTCACACAGATCCAGCCTGTCAGCACCAGCCAGGAGGAGAGATCCCTGCAGCTTGCAAGTAAGTGTGCTACACTCGCACCAGAGACTTAACCCTTACTGGAACTATACCATCTCCGTTGCCACTCCATCACCCCGGAGGTTCTGCAGCAGCGGCGGCCCCATCACTGGCCGCACCAAGTGGGTGGCGTCACACGTGACATTTCCCCTGTAAATAATTCCCCTTTATTGTCCAGCCAGGGACACGGTCCGGACCAAGCCACCCGTGACTTCCCCAGTACCGTCCAGTCCGGTACCGAGTACCCCCCGTCCCGTGGGGCCCGACACTATGGTTGGCCGCCGCTGCTGCAGAACCTCTGGAGCTGATGGACGGGCAACTGAGATGGCTCCGCTCCCCACGGGTAGAGCGGTGGGTCCTTAGGGTAGTGGAGGATCGGGGTCTAATTCATTCTTTAGCAGTCCCTCTTTTCCGTCTCAGCACACAGATGGACCAGGTGGCCTGTGCATCCGGTGGTTGCCGGAAAAATACTCTCACACAAGTACTGGAGTTCTGTACCTTTACTTCTCAGACCAAACCAGGCCACTGGGTGCTTTTGACTCACCCCGACAGGGACCGTGGGGTACTCGGAACCGGGTCCTCTCGATGTCGTCAGGGCTGTGGGATGTCACGCTGGTGTGGCCCAGTTTCGTACCTGTGCTACAGTTATTGTCAAAGTGGCCTCCTGGAACCACCTACATACACCCTGAGGTAGAAAAAAGCCACACACTTGAAACATATGTAGGCAGTTCCAGGAGGCCACTCTGGAGAAGAAACAGGTACTTTGTCAATACCTGTAACAAGGTACGAATCCTTTTTGCAGACTGTGTTCATCTGGGTTTGGGTAAACCCTAGTCTCATTAGCAGGACAATTAACAATTATGTAGTTTATATCCTACGGAGTTTGATGTAGATGGTGGGGTTGTGGGTTAAGAGTTGACACACCCACTCCAGGACAATGGCGATACTCAGAACCGGGCCAGATCTTTTGTTTTTTTTGCAGGGGGACATCACAGTGGCAACTGGGCTCCGTGGCCCTGGCGGTGTCATTTTAAAAGTTCAGTATCAGATGACAGGGGAGAATAAAGGGAAAGTGGTATTCGTGACACCACCTGCGGTGTGCGGCTATGTGTGGCCGCCCCTGCTTCAGAACCTCTAGGGACAATGACTGGCAGCTTAGATGGTTTTGCTCCCCTCAGGTGGAGCAGTTCCCCAGGGCAGTGAGCAGGCTAGTCAGTTCGTTCTTTGGTCGGTGTTCATCGGGTCATCAGCACCTCAGGGTGTCATGCGGCCTTTGCAGCTGGTGGTCGCCGCTAATAAAAGTCTCACACACTTCTATTGGAGTTCTGTATCTTTACTGTAACGTTTCAACCAGGCCGCCGGGTGGTTCCCTCTGCCAATATCCAGTTTCAGCGGTTTCCCCAGAACTGTGACTGTGTCGTCGAGACCCTTAGGTGTTCCTTGCTTTCTCATGGTGTTTCCTTCACTGGTGGTATTCTCAGCGCTCCTAGCTTGTCTCACCTCTCCTCTCAGCGCCTCTACACACAGAGCTCAGGTACTGACAGCCACAGGCTTTGCTTGGTACCGTGTCCTGGTACCATGCCTTAGTACGGCCGCCTTCTCCAAGTTATACCGGGTTTGTGGCCACTGTTTTCGTTCACCAGCCCCTCTGTTCCTTCTGCCAGATACGGGCATGCAGGTGATCAAGGTTTTCTTCTGCACCCCTAGGGCTCCTTTGCTCCTTTACACCGTTCAGTCTCTGCCTCCCAGGATGAGCGTGACTGTGCTCCAGCCTACGGGAGCTGACACATCCACCACTTCTCAACTCTCACTCCAACTTCCTACTCCTTTGCTGTTCTCTCAACTCCTAAATCTACACTTCCTTGTTCCCGTAGCTGAAACTGGGCCCTTCCCCCTGGGTCCCCCCACCGTCCAATCCCAAGGTCCTAAGTGTGTGTGTGTTGTGGATCTCAACTTCACCATCCAGGTACCTGGAGAACATGAGCACTACTCTCCTGCTAATGGAGGAGTGCAGTACTCCTGGTGCCAGTGTGACCAGTGGGGCGCCACAGAGTCAGTACTCAACAGATGACTAAAAATAAAGTAACAGATCTATGCAAAATGTGCCATGAATTTAATGATAAATAACAGTTAATTGTTGCCAAATAATTATGTACAGTAAATCCATTGTGTGCCTACCTTTCAGATATCTAAAAGCAATTCAAGAATGCGCACATAGGGTAATACCTTCTTTTATAAGGCTAAAATATGTGTCAAGAGGCAGCTGCTCACCTGATGCAGTTGTGAGAACCCACAACTGGTAATGATCGCTCATCTATGAGTGGTTTGCTGCAGGACCGTACTTCCACAGGTCACCGTGGTTCAATCAGCTTGTAGGACAAAGTACCGTGGGTCCGCGCTGCCACTTCAATTAATGGAGATAAAAACCAGCCACACGGGAATGTCTGGATCAAACAGGATTCTTCTTTATTTGTCCAACATGTTTCGGAGTTATCTCCCAACTCCTTCCTCAGGATATAGACATTCCCTGAGGAAGGAGTTGGGAGATAACTGCGAAACATGTTGGACAAATAAAGAAGAATCCTGTTTGATGCAGACATTCCCGTGTGGCTGGTTTTTATCTCCATTAATTGAAGTGGCAGCGCGGACCCACGGTACTTTGTCCTACAAGCTACCTTTCAGATATGTCTAAATTAATTACTTAGTATGTGAAATGGAAGATCTAGCGCTTACTGTAATTTTATGACCCACTGGGATTTAAAAACCAAACAATTAATTAAAAAATTTTACATTTTATTTTCATCAATTCTAAAATTTATATAATTTTCTTATAAAATTTTTTGTATACTTTTTGGTATAAAAACTTCAATTTGTTAAAATTCAATAACTGTTTATAAATAAAATTCTGCTGTGTTTCGCTTGATGATTTCAATGGTTTACTGGGTCTTTGCTTGTGGGTACTGTGTTATTCTTTCATTTTGGTGCCTTTATCTGTAGGAGATAACGTATAATAAATTTGATTTGGCACGCACTCTTTGTATGGATTTGCTTGATTAGTGGAACTCCAGAACTCACCTGGTGTTTGCTATTGTTGCTCTGAAAAAATGTTTCCTATCGTGGTCATCAGTGAATAAACCTATGGATACACCTTTTAATTAGTTTGCTTAAACAGCTATGCACTAATTAGTTATAGACACTTCATGGAGTGTTTTTTTATATTTTGTACACACCTTGTATGTTTCCTGTGTATCTTTGGTTCTGTTGTGTGTGGGTGAGCTTCTTTCTCTGTTTAGAAAAAAACGGTATGATTACAATTTGTTGTAGTTATTCCACTTTAATTGTTAATGTGATTACCTCTGTTTGTCTTGTCAAGACCCTGATGTTGTATTTGTTGAGGTGATGGTGGGTTTACACGTTGCGATATCGTAGTCCAATTTCAATGAAAAGTCACGTGGTTCGATCGTTGGAGCCGATATCGTTCCTGTGTTGTATGGTGTGAACGTCCGATACGATGCAGGAACGATGTCAATGCGATATCGGGGATTGAATGAGCGTGCTATTCAATGCTCCGATATTGAATGGAGATTGGAGCCGGATAGTGCTGTGTGACAGCCCAACTCCGATGCGATGTTCAACATCACCCATTCACTCCCATGTTAAATGGTCGTTCCTGGGTTGGGGGGGCGTAGACATCGCACGGACATTGTATTCCGATATCGCATCGTGTAAACCTCCGATGCAATGCGGGAGAAACGTGCACTAAATGCGCGCTCCCGCGCCATTGAGTTGCGATATCGCAACGATATTGAAACGTGTAAACCCACCATTACACTTTTATCAGTTGTAGTCTGCAATTATAATGTAATATATTAAGGATTCAACGCTGCAAACTTGTTGATGTCTTATGCTTTCAACTAGTTACCATGGGTTAGTGCTATAGTGTGCATAATGACCACTCGCTACTGCAAACCTATTTTGTGGCTTATGTCTTCAGCTGATTTACCACAAAGGCTAATCCTGTGGTTTGTAAATCATATGTATTTGTACTCACTCTTTGGCAGACTTGTATATAATCATATCCTTTGGAGCAACTTTCAAGTCTCCCTGTGGTGCTGACAGGCGAGGTTGGTGCTCACTGCGGCCGACAGTGACGTGCCCGGCTTCCGGGTTCGCTGACGTCAGCGTGAGTCCGCGGTCACAGTACTAGTTGCGTGCATATGATTCCAGCTTTTGCTGGGAACTGTCTCTGCGTCCGTCGGTCAGGGCTGACAGTGGGTGTTGTTTGCATAGGATGAGCGGGGTTTACGCGTTTCGTAGGCGTCGTCCTACTTCATCAGGATCAAATACGATAGGAAACATTTTTTCAGAGCAAAAATAGCAATCACCAGGTGAGTTCTGGAGTTCCACTAATCAAGCAAATCCATACAAAGAGTGCATGCCAAATCAAATTTATTATACGTTATCTCCTACAGATAAAGGCACCAAAATGAAAGAATAACACAGTACCCACAAGCAAAGACCCAGTAAACCATTGAAATCATCAAGGGAAACACAGCAGAATTTTATTTATAAACAGTTATTGAATTTTAACAAATTGAAGTTTTTATACCAAAAAGTATGCAAAAAATTGTATAAGAAAATTACCGTATATACTCGTGTATAAGCTGACCCGTGTATAAGCCGACCCCCCTACTTTTGCCCCCAAAACCTGGGAAAATCTATTGACTCGCGTATAAGCCGAGGGTGGACCCCAGCACAGGTATACAGCCCCCAGCAGTGGTATACAGGCCCCAACAGTATGATATACAGCAGCCCCCAGTGGTATTGCAGCCCCTATATACAGCAGCCCCAGTGGTATTGCAGCCCCAGTCGTGTATACAGCAGCCCCTATATACAGCAGCCCCAGTGGTATTGCAGCCCCAGTGGTATTGCAGCCCCTATATACAGCAGCCCCAGTGGTATTGCAGCCCCAGTGGTATTGCAGCCCCTATATACAGCAGCCCCAGTGGTATTGCAGCCCCAGTGGTGTATACAGCAGCCCCTATATACAGCAGCCCCAGTGGTATTGCAGCCCCAGTGGTATAGCAGCCCCTATATACAGCAGCCCCAGTGGTATTGCAGCCCCAGTGGTATTGTAGCCCCTATATACAGCAGCCCCAGTGGTATTGCAGCCCCAGTGGTGTATACAGCAGCCCCTATATACAGCAGCCCCAGTGGTATTGCAGCCCCTGTATACAGCAGCCCCAGTGGTATTGCAGCCCCAGTGGTGTATACAGCAGCCCCTATATACAGCAGCCCCAGTGGTATTGCAGCCCCAGTGGTATTGCAGCCCCTATATACAGCAGCCCCAGTGGTATTGCAGCCCCAGTGGTAGTATACAGCCCCAGTGTAGTATCCAGCAGCCCCAGTAGTAATAAACAGCCCCCCCTCCTTATCACGTCCCCCCCAGGCTGCGGCAGCTGTGAAAATAACAAACACTTTATACATCACCTTCCGGCGCAGCTCCTCCGCTCCTCCGGTCCTCTGCCCTCCGCTCGCCGGCTTCTTCTTCCTTGATGTGCCGACTTCTGTGACCGCGCGCAGGAAATGACGTCATCTCCTGCGCCCGGTCACATGACACCGGCACAACAAGGAAGAAGAAGCCGGCGAGCGGAGGGCAGAGGACCGGAGGAGCGGAGAGCTGCGCCGGAAGGTGATGTATAAAGTGTTTGTTATTTTCACAGCTGCCGCAGCCTGGGGGGCCATGATAAGGAGGGGGAGGCTGTTTATTACTACTGGGGGACCCATATTAAGGAGGGGGGCTGTGTAGTGCAATATGCACGGCATCCCCCGCCGCTGATGGACGGGGGGATGCCGTGCATATTCATTGCACTAATGAGGCGGCCCCACGTGACCGCCTGCGGTCACCGCGGCCCCCTCCTGCCTCCTCCAGCCCCCGGTCACAGCCCCCCCACAGCATACCGTATGACCCGTGTATAAGCCGAGGGGGGGACTTTTCAGCCCAATTTTTGGGCTGAAAAACTCGGCTTATACACGAGTATATACCGTATATAAATTTTAGAATTGATGAAAATAAAATGTAAAATGTTTTAATTAATTGTTTGGTTTTTAAATCCCAGTGGGTCATAAAATTACAGTAAGCGCTAGATCTTCCATTTCACATACTAATTATTAACTCTTGAAGATTATACACACACGGAAAGTCTTCACAGATCTTTAGCTGCTACTCAACCAGGGCTGACTCCAGTGTACAATTGTCTTTAAATTGATTACTTCAATACTACTGTTTCCTGAGTTAGGCTGCGTTCACACATTGCGTATTTTGCCGCGTTTTTTTACGCGCGCTTTTCAAAATACGCAATGTGCCTTTTGTCTGCCTGCAAAGTGAATGGGAAATTCACTTTGCAGTGCAGACATTGCGTAAAAATACGCAGTGCGTTTCCGGGAGAAAACGCAGCTCCGTAAACAATTGATATGTCAAATGTTTACGCAGCTACTACTGCGTATTCTCCCAGAGGGGAGAAGAATCCTGCTTCCTCCTCCCCTCTGTGACAGCTGTGGCCGCCCATTAGATTCCACAGTGTGTTAATACACACTGTGAAATCTAAATTAAACAAAAGCAAGTGTGTGAAAAATAAAAAAGAATCAATACTTACCTTCCGACGCCTTCTGCCGCTGTCCGGTGCCTTCTCCCGCTGTGCGATTCCCGGTTCTAAGTCAGATCTTTTCTGACAAGACCTGTGGTGACGTCAGAGGGGGGGGCGTTCCCGGGCACTCGCGGTCATGTGACCGCGAGCAGCCAATCAGCGATGGGACCGCCCCGGTAACGCCCCCCTCTGACGTCATCACAGGTCCTGTGAGAAGAGATCTGACTTGGAATCGGAGATCGCACACCGGGAGAAGGCGTCGGACAGGTGAAGTATTGATTCTTTTTTATTTTTCATTAACTTGCTTTTGTTTAATGTAGATTTCACAGTGTGTATTAACACACTGTGGAATCTAATGGGGCGGTCACACATGTCACAGAGGGGAGGAGGAAGCAGGATTCTTCCTCCCCTCTGTGACATCACTGCGCTTTCTGGGGGGAAGAAAGCGCAGTGTGTGAAAGCCCCTGCGTAATTTGCTGCGCTTTTTTGCGCGGCCGAAAAACACGGCAAAAAGCGCGCGCAAAAAAGCGCAGCAAAATACGCAAATGTGTGAACGCAGCCTTAATGATTTTTTTTACTATATGTAATTTTAACTACGGTAATAAAGAAGTTAAATTTGTGTACTTCACTTATACCACCTCTATGTGCCCCTGGTGGAGATTACTGTTAGGAAGTTTGAGTTGTAGTTTATGAAGTGAAGCACAACAAGATTATAGAATTGGACATTTGTGTTTAGAACTTTACAGTAGCTGCAGACTAGATGAGAATGTTAAATCCTATAGGTATTGTCTGTGTAGAAATTGACCTGCAGGGCACATGAATTTATCTGTAGAAGGTCAATTTCTGTTAAGAGATTGTGGTTTTATTGCAGAATTTAAAGAAGTCAAAATCCTTATTTAGTGAGCATTAGCCACTGCAAATTTTCAAGTACAGCTACCATATTTGCCGCCAATAATTTCTCCTTGTGTGAATAAGCCATAACACATACTCACAGGGGCTGACTGGCGGCGCTCGTCCCGGGTGGAAGCTGGATCCAGCAGCCCTGATGAGCATTGGGGGTTGCTATCGGTGGTGGCCGGGTGAGGTTGTGGACGGGGGGGAAGGTTATCGGTTGTGGCTGGGTGAGGAGCAGGGGGGGCTTTTACTCTCCGCTCGCTTCCGGCTGTGTAATTGCATCAGCTGCGGTCGCGAAGCAACAGCGGACGCCGGCCCATGTAATTAAAGGGGCAGCCCTAAATTGGGGCAAAAGCACCAGCCTGGGGGGCACTTGCCTTCCTGCCACCTGGTCCAGTCCGCCCCTGCATACATACTGGCAACACTCTACCGTGACTCTCGGCCCTTTTGTACCTCTAATACAGTGTAACTGTTCTGTTCAATTGTCTTTTAAATGTTATTGTTGCATTTAGAAACTGAAATAAAAAATTTTATATTTTGGAATAGAACTCTAGTGTGATGTAGTCACAATTTGTATACTTGAATAACCTCTCCTCATTCCCCATGTTTGCATCCATAAAAGTAAAAAAGCCTCTACTCACCTCTGGTGCCGTTGCGGCACCAAGATTGTCAGAGCTTACGTTCCCAGAGTCCACGTGACAGTGTTATGACACGAGTCCCGTGACCAACCACTGCCAGATTCCTTCTTTCTACCTTCGGACATAGGAGTGGCAGCCATCCAAAGGCAGGAAGAAGGAAGCCAACACTGATTGGTGGTAGGGCTCGTGTGTCATGAAAATGTCACTTGGGTTCCGGGAACTCAAGTTCTGAACTCATTGGAACGGTGCCAGCTCCAGAAATTGGTATAGGCTTTTTTATTTTTATGGGGGTACACATAGGGAATGAGAAGGAGTTGTCCAACCCCTTTGAAGATCAGAGAAGCAGTTGTTGATTGAATCTAATCTAACTCAAGTGTCATTTTAACAAAAAAGTTCTTTGTGCTGATAGCCAATAGCTAAAATGGTAAATAGTGGTATTGACATGGCCACATATGTGGCACTCCAGGGTCTTAGTGCCACTGTGTCATCACTGCCCCGGGTGGTGGTGTCACGCTGAGAGCAACGGACGGGTCTTCTCATCAGGCAGGTAAACCACACACAACACCTTCTGCCTCCAGGCCAAAAGGGGGAGACCAAGCCCGGGTTCAGGGTGAACTCCCCTATAAATTCTGGTCTGGGGCGGAGCAAGTCAGTTTAGTTCCCGTGAAGACTGTGAAAGAGTACCTGAAGGATCGAGCTGTGTTAAGCTCATCCGAGGTACAGCAGTTCAGTTCCTAGCAGGACTGAGGAAGACATCCTGGTGGACTAGAGGCTGTAGAGATGGTCTCAGGATCGCTGACTCAGTGCCAGGCCTAAGGCTAGGGTCTGAGGAGAGTTGCAGGAACACCTGGAGAGCTGAGTGGCACCGTGCTCACCCCAGAGGAAAGCGCATAGAACTGACACTGGAGTTCGGGACTGTGCAGGGTCTAAAGTCCCGGCAGTCAAAACCGGAAGGTATGGAATTCCAGGTTCCTCAGCCATACCATTCCCGGATGCACATGACTCACCGTAGCCGGGGGGTACACGTAGCGGGCGTTGTTTCTCCTCCAGTCACGGAACCGCGCCTGCGGAAGTGTAGGCCCGGTGGTCCAGATCAATAGGGGAATGGCGGAACAGTGGGGTGATTTGTCTTCGTGACGCCACCTGCGGGTGTTCTGGTAACTTTACCAGCGCTGTTCGGGTCTCCGGGGGATGGTACACAGCGAGATGGAACGCTCCCCACAGGATGAGCGGGAATCCCCGGAGCCGGGAGCTGCGCAAGATGTTGTGAGGCAGCTGCGGGACGCTGCGCGCTGAATCCTGGAGTAATGCACAACCACACAAAGTCTCTTTTAGGTACCTTTACTGGTTGGTAGGCAGGTACACTCGGACCGGGATAGTGGAGTTGGCACTTATGGAGTTTCACAGCAAGCAGTGTTAGGCTTCCTTTCTCTACTTCTGGTGCTAAGGTCGGGTGGATGTGGAATCCAGCCAGACCGGGCAGTTTGTTCAATGGAACTTCCTTCACCTGGTTAGCAGCACTGAGGGCACTGTAAAAGGGTCTGAGCAGGATCAGTACTCTTCCCTGGGCTCTCGTGGATGGGTGCATCAGGTGGAACAGGTGGCTAAACCTCCTGTTGGATGTGCTGGTTCTCTGTGAGGGCTTTGTAGCTTCCACAGCTTCGGTTCCAGTAACCGGATGGTTTGGAAAGAGTTGGATTAACTCTGTATTCCTGAGAGGTGATCTCCTTCTTCCTATTATCCCAATTGCAGGGATCTCCACTGGCTAACAGGCTGGATGGGCCTAGTGTGTTCCTCATAGGGTGGAGGTTTCACACAGGCAGGCAGCTCTTGTAGCGTCTACCACACTCTGAAGTTTCTCCCTCCAAGACTCTTTTTATAGGGGGAACTGGTTAGAAGTCACCAGTGTAGCTCCCCCTAGAGGCTCGGGGTGAAACCAGGTGTTCTAAGTGTTGTTTGTGTTGTGGTTTTGCTGTGCTGTTACTTACTCCATTGTGCCTAAGGATTTCTGTGGTGCCCAACAGGTGCCAGGGTGCCACATTCCCCCTTAGTTAACCTCAGTTCTCCCGGCTGAGCAAAAGGTTCTTTTTACAACTTAACACTAAGCATTTTATAACATTCAATTTACAAAGTCTTAAAGAAAACACAAAAATCACTGAAAAGGAAGTGAAAAATGTGGAAAAGGTGAAAAGCAGTCCGTACGGCACTAGTCCATCTGCCGCAGGCTGGAAAAAGGTAAAGTTAGTGGTCACACAAGTCCTGTGACAATTGTTCAAAGTTTATGGAAAGGGAAAAAGGTAAAGTCCAGGGATACATGGTAAACTTTATACATTCCCTACGGGTGTCTCTGCTTGGGAGGCCGGTACTAACCTTCTATACCTTACCAGGCGCTTTCTGTCCCCAACTTAGTATACTTGGGACATAGCCCAGTTCCTCCACCCTTCTGTACACTACTTTTTTACAGGTTTTGAAAACTGGTTAATTATTTACAACACTTACAGGTTACATTTTCCACTACATTTTAAACCCATTCTCCAAGTTTATGTGGGGGTTGACCTAATGTACTACGTGTGGATCTGCGTAGTGTGGGTGTTTCCAAAGCTGTTTGTGTAGTGTACGAAGTGGTTGGTACTTCTCTATGTCTGCTTTGTGTAAGACCATAGTAAGTGCGGAGTCTATCAACTGGACTGACCTCTGTAGGTAGTTGATTAGGAATGGCTTCTCTTACTGTGGGACTAGCAGGCTGACCGATTACAGGAATCTCAGGTTCCATGATAACAGGCTGCAATTCTTGCACTTGGACTTCTTCTTGTTGGACTTGTGGAATTGGATTTGGCTTTGGCTGACCTTCTGTAGGCTGGTAGAAGTGCATAACTGGTATGAGGAATGCATCACCTATTTGTGGCCAATCAGCTGGTAAGTATCCAATTTCTGTAAGGACTAGATTTTCTTTTGTTTCTTCATCTTTAGTTACAGTAGGGTAACTGGTTGCTTGTGGGATTAACTGTGGCGGACATTTCTTCAAATGATCCCTTGAAACAGTCGCAATTGTATTCCCATTGTCTTTGCTAATAACACAAGTTTTTGAGTTATCAAAGTGTGACGGCATAACGGTGTAGGGTACGGATTCCCAACTGTTATCCAATTTGTTGGTTTTTCTTTTTCTTTTCAGCACTACGTCACCTATAGCTAGTGGTTCAGCTGAAGCGTGTTTGTTAAAGTCTTTTTCTTGTTTGGTTCTACTGATTTCAAGGTTCCTTTCCACGCTTTCTTGTACTTTTCTGTACTTTTCTTGGCGTTGGCTGACCCAGTCTTCATCAGAAGAATCTTCTGTGGGTTCAATGGTTCCCATCTGCAAATCAATAGGCAGTTTACCTGGTCTTGCTCTCATCAAGTAAGCAGGTGTGTAATTTGTCGAACTGACCGGTATGTGGTTGTAGATGTCCACGAGATCTGGAAGTTTCTCTGGCCATTGATTTCTCTCTTCAACTGGTAAGGTCTTGAGCATGTCAATGACTATGTGGTTCATCTTCTCACATAAACCGTTCGTCTGAGGATGATAAGGTGTTGTGCGGATTTTCTTGCACCCATACAGCCCTAAGAATTCTTGGAACAGAGCTGATTCGAAGGCTGGCCCTTGGTCAGTTAAGACCTGGTCTGGATACCCATGGGGGCGACAGAAGTAACTCTGGAACGCTTTGGCTGCTACCTCAGCAGTTAAATCCTTAACTGGAACGACTACCAGGAATCTTGAGTAGTGATCAACGATGGTGAGAGCGTAGGTGTACCCGGTTCGACTTGGGGTAAGCTTCACGTGGTCGAGAGCAACTATTTCAAGAGGTTTGGTGGTAACAATTGGTTGCAACGGAGCTTTCTGAGTTAGATGGTCTTTTCTTCGAAGGTGACATGGTCCACAGTTTTTACACCATTTGTCAATGGAACCTCTCATACCGACCCAGTAGAACCGATCCTTCAGGAGTCTCTCCAGTTTCTTCCATCCAAAGTGTCCGGCATCATCATGGTATGCTTCAAGGATCATTTGGACTTCAGTCTTGGGAACTACAATCTGCCAGATGAGTTCATGGGTTCTTGGATTGAGGTATCTTCTGCATAGTTTACCTTGGTAGACAAACAACCTTCCTTTCTCCTTCCACAGGCGTTTAGCATTTGGTGAGGCATCAGAGTCTATATTGGCGTGTTCTTGAGTGATGAGATCCCTTACCAGGCTGACATCTGGGTCGTTGGCTTGAGCCTCCTTCCAGTCATGGTGAGGTAACGGGTTCACGGTCCTCTCTACACGTGTCTGGTTTCTCTGATGACATGTTGCTGTACCGGAACGGTGGAAAGCAGGTAGTTCAATCTCTTCTAGGTCATCTATGTCTTCTCCCTCTTCAGGAAGGTGGGGCATTCGGGACAGGGCATCAGCATTGCCGTTCTTGTGACCTGCCCGATACTTTACAGTGAAGTCGTAGTTAGCGAGTCTTGCTACCCAACGCTGTTCTAGGGCTCCCAGCTTTGCAGTCTCTAAGTGTGTTAGAGGATTGTTGTCTGTGAAAGCTGTGAAGGGGGCGGATGCCAGATAATGCTTGAAACGCTCTGTGATCGCCCAGACCAGGGCCAGGAACTCCAGCTTGAAGGAGCTGTAGTTTTCCGGGTTCCTTTCGGTGGGACGGAGCTTTCTGCTTGCGTAGGCTATCACCTTCTCCTTGCCCTGCTGACGTTGAGATAGGACTGCTCCTAAACCTTCATTACTTGCGTCAGTGTACAACAGAAACGGTAGATTGTAGTCAGGGTAAGCCAGGATTTCTTCTCCAGTTAAAGCATCTTTTAACGTTTGGAAGGATTTGTCCTGTTCTGGGCCCCAGTGGAGCGGGGGTCCCCTGATCTTGCCGTTTTTGGATTGACCTACTAAGAGATCTTGCATGGGGGCGGCTATCTTGGTATAACCTTTGATGAAGCGTCGGTAGTACCCAACCAGTCCTAGAAATTGCCGTACCTCCTTGTGGTTGATGGGTGCTGGCCAGTCCTTGATGACGGTGACCTTATCCGGATCCGGTGCTACGCCTTCGGCACTGACCACATGTCCTAGGTATTGGACCTTGGGTTTCAGCAGGTGGCACTTGGACGGTTTCAGTTTCATCCCGTACTTGGACAGTGACTCAAACACTTCACTCAGGTGTTGGAGGTGATCTTCATAGGTCTGAGAGTAGACAATGACATCATCAAGGTATAACAAGACAGTCTCAAAATTCTTATGGCCCAAACAACACTCCATAAGTCTCTGGAATGTTCCTGGGGCATTGCACAAACCGAATGGCATACTGTTGAACTCGCATAAGCCCATGGGAGTAGTGAAGGCTGTCTTCTCACGATCCTCCTCTGCAACGGCAACCTGCCAGTACCCACTAGTAAGATCTAATGTGGAGAAGTAGTTGGCAGATTTGAGTGCAGCTAGTGACTCTTCTATGCGGGGTAACGGGTATGCATCTTTGTGTGTGACTTTGTTGATTTGCCTATAATCTACACACATCCTCATACTACCATCCTTTTTTTTAACCAGGACTAGTGGTGCGGCCCAGGGACTACAGCTATCCCTAATGACTCCTGCATTCTTCATGTCCTGAAGCATCTCTTTTGCTTTCTGGTAGTGAGTGGGTGGTATAGGCCTGTACCTTTCTTTGATAGGTGCATGGTTGTTTGTGGGGATATGATGTTGTACCCCTTTAATCCTCCCAAAGTCAAGTGGGTGTTTGCTGAACACTTGTTCATACTCCCGAACTACCCGGTATACTCCATTTTTCTGGTGAGAGGGTGTATTGTCAGTCCCTACACTGAGTTCTTGACACCATTTCTCTAACTGATCTTTGGAGTGAGGGGGTTCATCAGTGACTGTTTGGTTTGAGGATTTTACATCAATCACAGCATCATCTTTTACTTGGTACAATTTAGCAACAGTTGCATACCTAGGTAATCTGACTTCGTCATCACCATAATTTAATATGCGTACGGGGACTCTCCCCTTTCTTACATCGACTAACCCTCTGGCTGTCAAGAGCGTAGGACTACTGTCGGACATTACAGGTTCTACTACAGCTTGGTAGTCCTGCCCTCTGAGGCCTATGGCTGCTCGACACCAGATCATCATTTCACTTCTGGGTGGTACCACAATTGGAATGGGATCTGTGACTCTTACTCTGCCAATCTCACCATTTGACAAGGTTACCTGTTGTTGATACACCAGAGCTCTGATCTGCTTTTGGATAGCCCTCTTTTCTCTGGGTTTACCGGCTTCAGCACTCTGTTGGAGTAAAAACAACACTTCATCGAGACATTTGATCATGACATTGGTACCCAATATGACATATGGATCCTTGTGGTTAGGCTTGTCCTGGACCACTAAGATACCCTGGTTTTTCAACTGCACCCTCCCCACCTTTACTGTAGCTTCCCACTGTCCCTCTATGGTAACCGGAATACCATTAGTGGCTTCAAGGTTCATCTCGGGATTAGGGGGTTCTAGCTTAACATCTGGCCAGAACTGCTTGTAAAGGGTACTGGGGATGGATGTCACCTGGGATCCAGTGTCTATCAAGGTGGAGATAGCGATGCCATCGATGACGATTGGTAAGTATGGACAGTCTCCCACATACTTGTGTTCCCAGCTGGACGTAGGGCCTGCACAGTCTACTCCTGGGGTTGGCCCTTCTCGCCCAGGGGTCGCTCGTTTAAAGGACGGGATTGCACGTTGCGTCCTCCTAAGTCGTTCTGCTGACTGTTGCGGCGTCTGTCGGGACTGCGGCGGTCTGCAGGTTTTCCTCGCGACGGCTGTGTCTTTCTCCTCATCCACGGAACATCGTCAGGACTGTCGGCGAGTAGAATCTTGTCCGATGGCCTTGCATCTGTCTTGGGTCTTCTCCCAGCTTGTAGCTTGGCCACGTCCTTCATCAGCTGCTCGACATTAGCACACAGTTGATCAAACCGGTCAGGTGTCACAGTCTGTGCACTGGACTGAATCGCAGGGATTGGAGATGCTGCTGCCGGCACGGAAGGGGTGTCAGCATACTGCTGCTGCTGCGGTGAAGCGGGATCAGGTACTTCAGCAAGTCGCTGTCCCCAAACTGTTAAGTCTCTCAATGTGTCAAACTCTGCGCCTGGATTTTGTATGGACCACCAGCTTGCTTGCTTTCTATCCTCAGATAGTTTAAGGCCCACAATAAATTGTCCAATTAACGCTTTGTTCTCATCTCGAGCACTGTCAGGATCGACTTGTTTTAACAGTCTGTATGCCTCTTGCAAGCGCAGTGAATAATCAAGGACACTTTCTTGTGCCCCTTGGTTACAACGATAGAATGACAGTCTTAATCCAGCTTCGGTATGGCACTCAAAAACCCGAGTTAATCTAGCGAATATCTGTTCCACAGATTCCTGAACTTCTACAGGCCAGCTGCGGCTCTGCAGTTCGGCTGCACCGGTTAATTGTCCCATAATAACTGAAGCTCTTTGCTTACCGGTCATTGGGTACATGTCCAGGGCTTGGCATATCTTCCTCTGGAAGTTCTCCAAGGTGCTGGGTACACCGCTGTACTTGGGTAACCAGGTCGCACTAGGAACGTAGGGTAGAGACATCGGCATAATCGGAGCGGGTTGTGGTAGCATACCGCCGACTTGTTGCTGTCCATCAAGATGTATATTTTGAGGTGCCGCTTGGTCTAGCGGGGGCACCGCGTGATCGGGAGCCGGGTTACTCATGGTCGCTCCCCCTTAGTTAAGCGTAGCCTTTCCCTCGGTTGCAAACGGAAGTGTCGGCCTCGCGGTGAGGAGTGAGGCACCACGGGAGTTTCCGGTTCCTGCTGCGTACAGGGGAAGTCGTCAGAGCGTGGGGGCGGGGCCAATCTTCGCGCCCTCTGCACAGTCACGCCCCTTCTTTTCCCGCCTTTTCGCGCAGCAATGGCGGAGCAAATGTACAGTTCGATATTTACAGTCAATAAATAGCACACAATACCCGTGATAACGGGCCTGCTCGTATCCTGTTCGTGACGCCAAGTTCTGACTCACCGTAGCCGGGGGGTACACGTAGCGGGCGTTGTTTCTCCTCCAGTCACGGAACCGCGCCTGCGGAAGTGTAGGCCCGGTGGTCCAGATCAATAGGGGAATGGCGGAACAGTGGGGTGATTTGTCTTCGTGACGCCACCTGCGGGTGTTCTGGTAACTTTACCAGCGCTGTTCGGGTCTCCGGGGGATGGTACACAGCGAGATGGAACGCTCCCCACAGGATGAGCGGGAATCCCCGGAGCCGGGAGCTGCGCAAGATGTTGTGAGGCAGCTGCGGGACGCTGCGCGCTGAATCCTGGAGTAATGCACAACCACACAAAGTCTCTTTTAGGTACCTTTACTGGTTGGTAGGCAGGTACACTCG
This sequence comes from Allobates femoralis, assembly GCA_033576535.1. Lineage (NCBI taxonomy): Eukaryota > Metazoa > Chordata > Amphibia > Anura > Aromobatidae > Allobates > Allobates femoralis. Next base: position 40,074,319 of record JARQOC010000002.1, on the reverse strand, counting down.
GACCGGGATAGTGGAGTTGGCACTTATGGAGTTTCACAGCAAGCAGTGTTAGGCTTCCTTTCTCTACTTCTGGTGCTAAGGTCGGGTGGATGTGGAATCCAGCCAGACCGGGCAGTTTGTTCAATGGAACTTCCTTCACCTGGTTAGCAGCACTGAGGGCACTGTAAAAGGGTCTGAGCAGGATCAGTACTCTTCCCTGGGCTCTCGTGGATGGGTGCATCAGGTGGAACAGGTGGCTAAACCTCCTGTTGGATGTGCTGGTTCTCTGTGAGGGCTTTGTAGCTTCCACAGCTTCGGTTCCAGTAACCGGATGGTTTGGAAAGAGTTGGATTAACTCTGTATTCCTGAGAGGTGATCTCCTTCTTCCTATTATCCCAATTGCAGGGATCTCCACTGGCTAACAGGCTGGATGGGCCTAGTGTGTTCCTCATAGGGTGGAGGTTTCACACAGGCAGGCAGCTCTTGTAGCGTCTACCACACTCTGAAGTTTCTCCCTCCAAGACTCTTTTTATAGGGGGAACTGGTTAGAAGTCACCAGTGTAGCTCCCCCTAGAGGCTCGGGGTGAAACCAGGTGTTCTAAGTGTTGTTTGTGTTGTGGTTTTGCTGTGCTGTTACTTACTCCATTGTGCCTAAGGATTTCTGTGGTGCCCAACAGGTGCCAGGGTGCCACACACAGAAACAAAGAGAGTCCAGGAACTGACACCCGAGACGAGGGTTAAAAACACTCGAGTTGCCTGTCATACCGGCACCTCGTAGGACGAGACAGGGCCAGCAGCTTAGCTGATGCAGCAGCAGGAGCCACACACAGAGCACAGTAAGGGAGCCAAAGTTCTGTACTGGTGGGAAGAACCCTAAGTTTCTCTCAGCAAAGACTCCGTGGATAACTGCTTGAATTCAGCTATTCCAGTAAAAGACTGAGTGACCAACAAAACAGCGAGTCTGATTATTACTTCATGACCATCGTCCTGCACCTCAACCCCTTATTACTTCTACAGCCCCGGGGATCCGCTCTGCCCATGGGGAGCCGTTCCATCCCTGCTGCCCGTTCATCACCCCGGAGGTTCTGTAGCAGCTGTGGCCATCTATAGCCACAAACCACAGGTGGCGTCCTGAATAAACTTTATCAAAAACCACTTCATTCCCAGAAATTCCCCTTTTTGCTGCACCCAGGGTCACGGAAGCTGGGTCTCGACCCCTGTGACTCCCCAGGGACAGTATAGCCTGGTTCCAAGTATCCCACGGCCCTGGGGTCCGACACGTATATTCTGTTCACATTGGCATATTGTGGCATGGTGTGCATGGGTTATCTGGAAACCACATGCTTTGTAATCTGAGCACTATATGGCAATGTTCATCTTACGGTTGTATAGTAAAGTCTATTGGCAAAACATTGTCTATTTATTTCTGCAGGTACATGTATCCATCCTGTCCATACAGCTTTCCAGGTCTCCTGCCAATTATTGCCCCTTTTCTACCAGGGACTGTTGTGGCCAATGATTGACTCAACTGATAAGGCATCATGCTGAAAATATTAAGCATGCAAACCAGCAGAGAACCCAAGCAGAGGTAGAGGGATATGTATTTGTCCGGGAGGGCCTGTGGGATAGGACTGGTGGAAGGGTCTCCAGCTCTATTCCACATCCTCTGCTCTGGGTGTATTTTCATCTTCCTCATTTAAATTTCGTGTTGGTGCCATCCAGGCTGCAGGCAGTGCTTGTGTAGATTGATCTCATGTTGGGCTTTAAGAAAATGGTGCCAGCAGCTGCGGATGCGCAGATTTCTCAGCGCCATCGGCACAATTTTAACTAAGCCCACAGTGACATCAATGTGCACAAGCGTTACCCATGGCTAGGACAGTGCCAGAGCAAAAATTAAATAAGGAAGAAGAAAAGACACCCAGAGGCAGCGGAGGAGGCAGAACAGAGCAGGAGACCCTTCCACCAGTCCCTCCCACACAGGCCGGTCCAATCCACGATGATATGAAGAGAAGTAATCTTCAAACACAGATTAAAGAAAATCTAAAAAATGGATTTCTTTACGTCAGGCATCATTTTATTCAGTATGACAGCAATAATATGGCCATGTCTGTACTCTACGTTGCAAAGCGCTTTTGACCGGTTTATCTAACAACCTTCAGCTCGATCTCAAGCCATGGCGACTTTATGGGTAAATGCTCTGTAGGAAAATCGATCTTGTGCAACCTAGATAGGTCCACCAGAGTCTTCTCCAAGCCTAGACAGGTGCACCAGGATCTTCTTCAAGCCTAGATATGTCCACCAGGGTCTTCTCCAAACCTAGATAGGTCCACCAGGGTCTACTGCAAGCCTAGATAGGTCCATTAGGGTATTTTCCAAACCTAGATAGGTCCACCAAGGTCTTCTCCAAGCCTAGATAGATACGCCAGGGTCTTTTCCAAGCCTATCTAGGTCCATCAGGGACTTCTCCCAGCCTAGGCAGGTCTACCTAGGTCTTCTTCACATCATCTTAATCGCATCAAGCCATCAGGTTGCTGGTCTTCCTCTTCATCTTGTTCCTTCTATTCTTCCCACCATGATTTCCTTCTCTAGTGATTGATGTATCCAAAGAAGGCAAGTCGTAGCTTGGTGATCCTTTCTTCTAGTGACATGGCTGGATTTATTTGGGGGAGTACTCGATCTTTAAGGTCCCCCTATACATATTCTACAGCCATCTCAGCCCACTCTCCGTTAAACAGTAGTGATCGCTCATCTGAGTGTTCCTGTGTTCTCTTGAGAAAGCCGCCAGGTCATACTCTGGACGACAGCTTATCTCCGGAAGAACAATGGGATCGGCAGTCCAAAGTTGGACATGCGTGATGAACATCTCCCCTGACGATCAGTCCATTGGTTGAACCAGTCACTATGCGTTTGGCCGACATTAGTCTACGGGGGCCTTTAATGTGACTGCTATCTCTGCACCCCCTTTGGCTCTCGGACCTGGTTTAGAACAATCTACAATGTAACCCCTTTCTTTATTCTTGGACAGTTCAATCCTTTACTATAATCAGCTCCCACTGATTATCTTTATTAATAACGTTTGTGTCCCTCCGGGGGTTAGATTACAGATTGCGGAGGATTTCAGTGAGTTATCACATCGTCCTTTACCGCGCTGCAGCTTTTATCACAGATGCTTTTGTCCGGCATCAAAGCTCATTCCAGAATCTAAACCATTTTATTTTAGATGAAAATGGAGTTGGGAGTTTCCAATTGTACAGTAATAAATTTTGGCTCGGAAAAGAAGCCATGATTGCCAAACCAGCTATCCTCTGGCTGAACTTCTACTACCCAAATTAGTAAAGACTGTGTATAAATGTCCAAGGTCAAATCAATGTCACGGCGAAGACATTTATTAGCTAGAAAATCTGTGAATCCCAAATCCCAAAAATAAGAATTGTGCGATTAAAAGCATTTAGAAAATCAAACAATTTTACATCAACACTCACCGGATGAGGAAGCAATGGTAAGTCTGTGGAGATGAATGACGGCTGGATCTCTGCATGAAATAACCAGATTACTTCTTGTTTCACCTTCTAATTTCTTCTAGATTGTGTGAATTATAATTAATATTATAATTAATAATAAAAAATAATATTAGTTACTTTATAAGATCTTATATTGTTTGTACAAGTTCTCTGAACTGGAATGTGCTGCTAAATATGAGGGCCCTATATACATAAAAATTAATATTATTAGCATTGAGGGTGTTTTTGCACACAACACTTTTTGGAAAAAAAACGACACCTTATTTTCGATTCCTTATTCCAAAAAAAACAACTTTTTTTGGAACATGTTTTTTTGGAAGTCAATAGGAAAATATATAAAACACAATACACTGCTTCTTTTCAGGTGGCACTTTTATGTTGTTATTATCTTACATTATTTTGCTTTTTGCTCAAAAAATCAGGTCCTATGTTGGGGTATGGGGGGGTGAACTGAGCCTCTGGTGCCTGAGGCGAACTGCAAAATAGCGCCCCCCTCAAACACAAGGATGTCAGCGCCATCACACGCACATAAAAGAACTACACAGAAGAATACAGAATAAGCATCATTAATGGCAATGGCGGCACAAGCATAGAGGCACACAATGATGGCTGGCTGGCAGAGCAAGAGTCCTGTAGGCAGACACAGTCCTGTATCATTATAGCACAGGAGGCAGCATTGATTGCAAACCTATTATTTATGGCACACGCCTACAAAACTCTGGGCAGCTCCAATGTGGCCGCTGCATGGCACTGACTAGTCAGACATGTCCACCATGCCGCACTGTCCCCACACCACATACAACGGCCTGCAGTCTGAGCATCAAGAAGCCGCCACTGCACTTAGCTGGTAAAATGGCGCATCTTCCCCAACAGAGCACGCCTCCTCCCCAAACGCTTAGCCAATCACAAGCGCCCCACATGGGGCTGTCCAGAGCTAATAGCAGGGGCCTTCTAATTTGATAAAGCGATGGGATGTGGGAGCACGAAGAGGAACAAGCGCCACCAACCAACCGCCGCTTGGGAGAAACATTGCTGTTTGTACCAAGGGGCAGCACTGGACCTGGTGTGTAAGTTATGGTGAACCAGTCCCACAGCAGAGGCGTATGTGAAAGGGAGAATGCATCCTGCACCCGGGGCGCACATAGAAAGCCCCAAAGGAGAAGTTCCAATTGAGTCCCCCCCCCCCCCTAAAAAAAATATTTGGCTGAGTCACATACAGTTGTGGCTAAAAGTATTGACACCCCTGCAATTTTGTCAGATAATACTCAGTTTCTTCCTGAAAATGATTGCAATCACAAATTCTTTGGTATTATTATCTTCATTTAATTTGTCTTCAATGAAAAAAACACAAAAAGAATTGTCCTAAAGCCAAATTGGATCTAATTCCACACCAAACATAAAAAAGGGGGTGGACAAAAGTATTGGCAATGAAAAATCATGTGATGCTTCTCTAATTTGTGTAATTAACAGCACCTGTAACTTACCTGTGGCACCTAACAGGTGTTAGCAATAACTAAATCACACTTGCAGCCAGTTGACATGGATTAAAGTTGACTCAACCTCTGTCTTGTGTCCTTGTGTGTACCACATTGAGCATGGAGAAAAGAAAGAAGACCAAAGAACTGTCTGAGGACTTGAGAAACCAAATTGTGAGGAAGCATGAGCAATCTCAAGGCTACAAGTCCATCTCCAAAGACCTGAATGTTCCTGTGTCTACCGTGTGCAGTGTCATCAAGAAGTTTAAAGCCCATGGCACTGTGGCTAACCTCCCTAGATGTGGACGGAAAACAAAAATTGATGAGAGATTTCAACGCAAGTTTGTGCGGATGGTGGATAAAGAACCTCGACTAACATCCAAACAAGTTCAAGCTGCCCTGCAGTCCGAGGGTACAACAGTGTCAACCCTTACTATCCATCGGCGTCTGAATGAAAAGGGAATGTATGGTAGGAGACCCAGGAAGACCCCACTTCTTACCCCGAGACATAAAGAAGCCAGGCTGGAGTTTGCCAAAACTTACCTGAGAAAGCCTAAAACGTTTTGAAAGAATGTTCTCTGGTCAGATGAGACAAAAGTAGAGCTTTATGGGCAAAGGCATCAACATAGAGTTTACAGGAGAAAAAAAGAGGCATTCAAAGAAAAGAACACGGTCCCTACAGTCAAACATGGTGGAGGTTCCCTGATGTTTTGGGGTTGCTTTGCTGCCTCTGGTACTGGACTGCTTGACCGTGTGCATGGCATTATGAAGTCTGAAGACTACCAACACATTTTGCAGCATAATGTAGGGCCCAGTGTGAGAAAGCTGGGTCTCCCTCAGAGGTCATGGGTCTTCCAGCAGGACAATGACCCAAAACACACTTCAAAAAGCACTAGAAAATGGTTTGAGAGAAAGCACTGGAGACTTCTAAGGTGGCCAGCAATGAGTCCAGACCTGAATCCCATAGAACACCTGTGGAGAGATCTAAAAATGGCAGAAGAAGAAGGCACCCTTCAAATATCAGGGACCTGGAGCAGTTTGCCATAGAAGAATGGTCTAAAATTCCAGCAGAGCATTGTAAGAAACTCATTGATGGTTACCGGAAGCGATTGATCGCAGTTATTTTGGCTAAAGGTTGTGCAACCAAGTATTAGGCTGAGGGTGTCAATACTTTTGTCTGGCCCATTTTTGGAGTTTTGTGTGAAATGATCAATGTTTTGCTTTTTGCTTCATTCTCTTTTGTGTTTTTTCATTGAAGACAAATTAAATGAAGATAATAATACCAAAGAATTTGTGATTGCAATCATTTTCAGGAAGAAACTGAGTATTATCTGACTGAATTGCAGGGGTGTCAATACTTTTGGCCACAACTGTAGGTATATGTCTAACAACTTTGCTGCCGTTACAAATTAATGTTCCTCCAATAGAAGCCCCTAGATTCCTCTTTCATTGCCCCAATAAAGTATGATGCCAACAAAAGTGCCCCACAAAAACTGATCCCTCTCAAAGTGAATTCCTCCACACACACAGTACCCCTGCTGTACGCCCCTCAGCTATCCTTGCACGGTATGATCCACCAACTGTTACCCCCACACAGCCCTCCATGCAGTGGCGTAACTTGAAGCTCATGGGTCCCAATGCAAAAGCTCCAACGGGGCCCACAATTATTGCAAATCTTTAATAGCAATAGTCTTTTTCTATAGGCCACAGGGACTTTTGGGGCCCCCTAGGCTACAGGGCCTTGGTGCGATTGCAATCCCTGCATCTGTTGTAGTTACGCCACTGCCCACATACATTATAATGGCCCCTACACCTCTTCACACTGTATAATGGGCCCCAACATAGCCCTCAAACAACCCTCCATAAAGTATAAAGGCTCCGTCATAGCCCTCAAAGTATTATCATGCCCCCCTCAGAGCCACCCAAATATTATAATGGCTTCCATATAGTAATATTGGCTCCATATATTATAATGTATCATCCATAGTTCTCAATATAGTATAATGCACCCAATAACCTCCATATATTATAATGCATCCCCATAGTCCTCCATATACACTGTGTGCAGAATTATTAGGCAAGTTGTATTGTAGAGGATTCATTTTATTATTGATCACAACTATGTTATCAATCAACCAAAAAACTCAAATATCAAAGCTTAATATTTCTGGAAGTTGGAGTGGGGTTTTTTAGATTTGGCTCTTAGGAGGATATCTGTTTGTACAGGTAACTATTACTGTGCAGAATTATTAGGCAACTTAATAAAAACAAATATATTCCCATCTCACTTGTTTATTTTCACCAGGTAAACTAATATAACTGCACAAAATTTAGAAATAAACATTTCTGACATGCAAAAACAAAACCCAAAATAATTAGTGACCAATATTGCCGCCTTTCTTTATGATGACACTCAGCAGCCTCCATCCATGGATACTGTCAGTTGCTTGATTTGTTTATGATCTACATTGCGTGCAGCAGCCACCACATCCTCCCAGACACTGTCCCCAGAGGTGTACTGTTTTCCCTCCCTGTAGATCTCACATTTTAGGAGGGACCACAGGTTCTCTATGGGGTTCAGATCAGGTGAACAAGGGGGCCATGTCATTATTTTTTCTTCTTTTAGACCTTTACTGGCAGCCACGCTATAGAGTATTTGGATGCATGTGATGGAGCATTGTCCTGCATGAAAATCATGTTTTTCTTGAATGATACCAACTTCTTCCTGTACCACTGCTTGAAGAAGTTGTCTTCCAGAAACTGGCAGTAGGTCTGGGAGCTGAGCTTCACTCCATCCTCAACCCAAAAAGGTCCCACAAGTTCATCTTTGACGATACCAGCCCATACCAGTACCCCACCTCCACCTTGCTGGCATCTGAGTCGGACTGGAGCTCTCTGCCCTTTACTGATCCAGTCTCTGGCCCAACCATCTGGCCTATGAAGAGTCACTCTCATTTCATCTGTCTATAAAACCTTTGAAAAATCAGTCTTAAGATACTTTTTGGCCCAGTCTTGACGTTTTATCTTGTGTTTCTTGTTCAGAAGTGGTCGTTTTTCAGCCTTCCTTATCTTGACCATGTTCCTGAATATAGCACACCTTGTGCTTTTTGATACTCCAGTAACGTTGTAGCTCTGAAATATGGCAAAACTGGTGGCAAATGGCATCTTGGCAGCTTCACGCTTGATTTTCCTCAATTCATGAGCAGTTATTTTGCGCTTTTTTTGCCCAGCACGCTTCATGCGACCCTGTTGATTATTTGCCATGAAACGCTTGATTGTTTGGTGATCACGCTTCAAAAGTTTGGCAATTTGAAGACTGCTGCATCCCTCTGCAAGACATCTCACAATTTTGGACTTTTCAGAGCCCATCAAATCTCTCTTCTGACCCATTTTGCCTAAGGAAAGGCATTTGCCTAATAATTAAGCACACCTTATATAGGGGGTTGATGTCATTACACCACACCCCTCCTCATTACAGAGATGCGTTCATTGAAGCGCCATCCTCTGGCGCTGAACCCCGCTCTTCCAGCGGCCCTGGTGGCGGTAGCACGCTGGGTAATAAAGGGGTTAATACCAGCTTTGTTATACAAGCTGGTATTAATCCCGAGATTCTTAATGTCAGGCCACGTTTGACCCAGCCACTAAGAATCTCCAATAAAGGGTTAAAAAAACACAACACAAAGAAAATTTTTTATTAGAAATAAAAAAAAAAGCCATTAGGGACTCCATCTTTAATTAAAAAAATCCTCTTCTGTCCGACGCAGTCCAAAACGCGATGTCCTCTCTGCTACATCCCCTGTGCATAGATAGATGTCTATGCACAGGGAATGAGCAGACTGAGAACAATCTCAGCTCTGCTACATCATCTCTGTGCGCAGACATTCATGTCTGTACACAGGGAATGAGCAGACTGAGAACAATCTCAGCTCTGCTACATCAGGCAGCAGGCGGGCTCTAGGACCCTGGAGCTGCGGCAGCCAGCACACTGAGCAGACAGGACTCTTATCTGTGCGAGTTTCCCAGCGATTACTTACAAAGTAAACGAGTCCAATGCAAATAAATGACAAAACTAGGATTGCTTCAGGCTGAAGCTTCCGAGACACATCTGCGATTTGTAAATCTCACACTACTCGCTATTACTCGCTTCCCCATTCATTAACATTGGACTCGCTAGACTCGCAACGAGTAGCGAGTCCTGTGCTCGGACTCGCTAGAGTCAAGCGATTCCGAGTAATTTAGGATTCGCCCATCACTATGCATCGCCCATTGTCCTTCATATACTATAAAGCACCCCCAAATTCCTCCATATAGTAAAGTGCACCCCCATAGTCCTCCATATAGGTTAATTCACCCCCATAGTTCTCCATATAGTAAAATGTACCCCCACAGTCCTCCATCTAATATAATGCACCCCCATAGTCCTCCATATACTATAAAGCACCCCCCATATACAGTATTATAATGCACCCCCTTAGTTCTCCATATATTATAATGCTCTCCATGGTCCTCAATATACTATAAAACACCCCAATATACTATAATGCACCACCCATAGTTTTCCGTATAGTATAATTGTGGAGCCCCAAGGGACGTGGGGTACTCGGTACCGGACCGATCTGCTGCTGGGGATGTCACTGGTGGCCTGGTCCGGACCGTGTCCCTGGCTCAGCACAATAAAAGGGGATTTATTTACAAGGGATATGTCACGGGTGACGCCACCCACTTGGTGCGGCCAGCTATGGGGCCGCCGCTGCTGCAGAACCTCCGGGGGTGATGGAATGGCAGCGGGATGGTATAGTTCCAGTGGGGAGAACTGTATCCCCCGGGGCAGTAAGGAGTTAAAGTCTATTTGGTGTAGTGGAGCACACTTACTTTGCAGCTGCAGGGATCTCTCCTCAGTGTTGGTGCTGACAGGCTGTAGCTCTGCAGGTTGAGATCTTTCCAGTGCAAGCCTGTATGGGAGGAAGGGTCTGCAGATGGAAGCAGGCAGGAGACAATGCAGGGTTTCCAAAGCTTTACTTAAGTTGTTCTTCTTCAAGCAGTTTACAAGTTAGTTGTTACACAGTTCTTAACATTCAGTTGCATTCTCCCTTTCCGGGTTCCCTTCTCTCCTGCAGCCAGGCTCCTCTCTCCTTGTGACTCCTCACACAGTCTTTAAGTGTGCCTTTCCGGGCTATTATTCTCTCTCTCCGTCTTACACGGGTGTATGCGGACGCTGAACAGTATAGTGGTGACTCGGGCTTCTGTGAGTCCTAGTGTGTCACTGAGCTGCCTGTTCTTTGGGTTAGGAACTCCAGCATGAAACTAAAGCTCCCCGTCGGTGAATCTGGGGATACCGGGTGAATCGTCGGTCCCCTTCAGAGCCGACACTCTGCTCTAGCCCAGCCTGCAACAGTCCCCCTAGCATGAGGCTCTGCCAGGCTCCTTCCTCTGCTTCCTTCAGATATCTAGGAGGGCTTCTCCACCTGCTGTTAGTAGCTTCTGCTGCTGTCTAGGGCCCGGATTGCACCGTCCCTTCTCTGTCTGTCACACTCCTGGTGGTTTCAGCATCTTGGATGGGCTTTTCCCCCCCATCTGGCTCGCATTGGCTCAGTACGGGTCAGCGCTCCTCAGCTTAGGCACTTCCAGGCAGCATGTGTCTTTCTGTCTCAGCTCAGCTCAGCTTCTCCTTGTCTTTGCTGCTCAGCACCATGGCTTACTGAACTTCCTTTACTCCTCCCCCTCTCTATATACTGTCAGTCACCTGACTTCCTGGTGTGCCCAACCCACTCATCATCCACCACTCCTCCGGTCTCATATAGTGCCTAACCTCAGAGCTGGATGTGAACCCTCTACTATGCGTGGGGATGTGGGCTGTGAGGGTGTAGTGTTTACCATGTCCTAACTACCTGGCTGCAGTACCCTTCTGTGGCCACCTGGACGCAGGGGCGCCACATTCTCCCGGAGTTAAACAGCGCGTCCGCGCGCGACTCGACATTGGTTACCCTGAAAACATTTTTATATTATATATAACAATAAACATTATGAATTCTTGGTTTCTTCCCATCCGGGAGGCACGATTCTTGGAACGTTGCATTAACTATAAACATGAGTGCATGGGTATCTATACTCGTCATTACCCTCTTTTCTGTAAAAGACATTATAAGACATTGCTTCATATAAAAGTATAAAATCTCTCATCTTTTCAAAAAGTGCAAAAATGCTCAAAAAGCAGCTTGAAAGTTCAAAATGCAGAGTTCGTGCATTACTTCGCATTTGCATCTGGTCTTAAAACCAAAGGGGAGCACACAAGTGTGCTTAACTATTTACAAGAAAGTTAGTATCACGTCATTGTTCATGATGCAAATGTTCAGTTTGAGACACATAAGACAGACAGGGAATGCTAACATTCACTCAGGTAAGGTTGGGGGATCAATAAGGAACAATGTACATTCACACTTACAGTTTCTTCTGTACTTCCTTAAGGACCCGTGTTCACTCCTTCTTCTCCGGTTGTTTCCATGGCAGCTTCACTATGGGCGGCGGGGTAGTCACATCAACGAGTATCGCGGTATGGCCTTCGGCGTCGCTTACGGCACGTCCGTGCTCCTCGACCCAGCCGGGTCGTCGCTGGACTTGGGCCTCATAGCCCTGGCAGTGGTCAATGTCTATTTGTATCCGGGTCCTGTTCTCCTCCTGGGCCCGTGTCATCCTTGGGGGCAGCCGCCGTACACCCCTCCGGGTGTCTAGGACATAGGGGCGCTCTTCTCCTCCTTCAGCCATCTCCTCTCGGTCACACGGGGTCTCTCCTCGGCTGGGTTCCTCCACTAAATCTTTCTGTGGGCCCTCCGGGATCACGCGTGGTCTTCCGGGTAGAGCGCTGGTTGCTGCGTCCTCCGCTTCCGTCCTCGTGTCTCTGAATGGCGACTGCTTCTCTTCCGGTTGCCTGCTCCGCCCCCTCCTGATGACGATTTCCTTCTCAGTTCGCGCCAGCTTCTTGGTAGGAGGGTCTAGGGGCGGCGGCTCTTCTTTGAGAGTGACTGCTGGCTCTCCCGGAGTTAAGGAGAGCCAGGGCGGGACCTTCTTTTCGCGCCTTGGACCGGATCGGCCCACGATGGGAGGCTTAGGAACACCCCCTCTGCACATGGCGCTAGTCCCTTATGGCCGCCATTAAGGTCAGATTTTGGCGGGAAAAGTCCAGAACACAGGATTTAGGCACACAAGGTCCAATTCTTTTGGACCGGGTAGATCCTGTTCGTGACGCCAGGTTGTGGAGCCCCAAGGGACGTGGGGTACTCGGTACCGGACCGATCTGCTGCTGGGGATGTCACTGGTGGCCTGGTCCGGACCGTGTCCCTGGCTCAGCACAATAAAAGGGGATTTATTTACAAGGGATATGTCACGGTGACGCCACCCACTTGGTGCGGCCAGCTATGGGGCCGCCGCTGCTGCAGAACCTCCGGGGGTGATGGAATGGCAGCGGGGATGGTATAGTTCCAGTGGGGAGAACTGTATCCCCCGGGGCAGTAAGGAGTTAAAGTCTATTTGGTGTAGTGGAGCACACTTACTTTGCAGCTGCAGGGATCTCTCCTCAGTGTTGGTGCTGACAGGCTGTAGCTCTGCAGGTTGAGATCTTTCCAGTGCAAGCCTGTGTGGGAGGAATGGTCTGCAGATGGAAGCAGGCAGGAGACAATGCAGGGTTTCCAAAGCTTTACTTAAGTTGTTCTTCTTCAAGCAGTTTACAAGTTAGTTGTTACACAGTTCTTAACATTCAGTTGCATTCTCCCTTTCCGGGTTCCCTTCTCTCCTGCAGCCAGGCTCCTCTCTCCTTGTGACTCCTCACACAGTCTTTAAGTGTGCCTTTCCGGGCTATTATTCTCTCTCTCCGTCTTACACGGGTGTATGCGGACGCTGAACAGTATAGCGGTGACTCGGGCTTCTGTGAGTCCTAGTGTGTCACTGAGCTGCCTGTTCTTTGGGTTAGGAACTCCAGCATGAAACTAAAGCTCCCCGTCGGTGAATCTGGGGATACGGGTGAATCGTCGGTCCCCTTCAGAGCCGACACTCTGCTCTAGCCCAGCCTGCAACAGTCCCCCTAGCATGAGGCTCTGCCAGGCTCCTTCCTCTGCTTCCTTCAGATATCTAGGAGGGCTTCTCCACCTGCTGTTAGTAGCTTCTGCTGCTGTCTAGGGCCCGGATTGCACCGTCCCTTCTCTGTCTGTCACACTCCTGGTGGTTTCAGCATCTTGGATGGGCTTTTCCCCCCCATCTGGCTCGCATTGGCTCAGTACGGGTCAGCGCTCCTCAGCTTAGGCACTTCCAGGCAGCATGTGTCTTTCTGTCTCAGCTCAGCTCAGCTTCTCCTTGTCTTTGCTGCTCAGCACCATGGCTTACTGAACTTCCTTTACTCCTCCCCCTCTCTATATACTGTCAGTCACCTGACTTCCTGGTGTGCCCAACCCACTCATCATCCACCACTCCTCCGGTCTCATATAGTGCCTAACCTCAGAGCTGGATGTGAACCCTCTACTATGCGTGGGGATGTGGGCTGTGAGGGTGTAGTGTTTACCATGTCCTAACTACCTGGCTGCAGTACCCTTCTGTGGCCACCTGGACGCAGGGGCGCCACATAATGCACCCCCATTGTCCTTCATTTACTATACAGCACCTGTCTCGCCCCTGGCGGGGACCTTAGGGTACTCGGAACTGGGCCCACTCGTGGTCTGCAGGCTGTGGGGTTGTCACGGTGACGTGACACGGTCCGTGATCCTCTCGTCGGGTGAGCAGTAAAAAGGGAAGTTGTAATAAGAGATTAAAGAAAAATAAAAAAATAAGAAAGATGTTGTGACGCCACCCGTGGTCTGTGGCCAATAAGGGCCACCGCTGCTGTCCAGGCCTCTGAGGATGATGGTGATATGATGCAGCGAGGATGGTAAGCCCTCCACGGGCAGGGCTATTCCCCAGAGCTGTGGTATTGATAGTGTTAATACAAGGCACCCAGCACCCCTCAGGTCGTTTCCACTGCCGGTTTGTAAAAGTCAGTGTGCGGCTCTGCAGGCACAGGATGAACAGTCTATGTGGAGGTGCAGGATTCAGCATGTAGAAGAACAGACAGACACAAAGGGAACAGTTCTCTTTTACCTTTTACTGTGCAGTAGGATTGTCCGGGTACTGTTCGCAGTTGTTATCAGGATCTGGGCTTGGAAGCAAATTGGGGCGACCCACTCCAGGCAAGTTCTGAGGGTCTACCTACTGCTCTAGTGTCTGTGGACCCTGGCTGCGTGTAGCTGTGCTGAGGTCTCCTCTGGTCTGCTATGGCTGTGTAACAGGTGGCACAAGCTCTCTAGTGGCAGTGGCATACCATCCGCAGTCATAGGGGTCGCAAGTGAGACCGGGCCCGGAGGTAAAGGGGCCCTGAGCCTGCCGACCCTGCGCCAGTGTGGAGCCCGCTGGGACGGGGTACTCTGTGCCGGACCGGGGTACTGCTGGGGATGTCACAGAGGTCCTTGTCCGGACCATGTCCTGGGTTCACACAAGTAAAGGGGGGATATTTACAGGGACTAGTCAGTCGTGATGCCACCCACGGGTTGTGGTCAATGATGGGACCACCGCTGCAGTGCAGCTCTGCCAGGAGGATGGGTGGATGATGGGGCTGCAGTCAGATGGATGAGCCCGCAACGGGTCAGGCTGCTCCTGGCAGGGTAAAAGATATGATAAACAGTTCTTTATACCTGGAATCAGACATGGACACTGAAGCAGGGTTCACCGGGTTTACTTGTAAGTTCTTCAAAGTTACACAAGTCACGATACAGTTCTTAACACAGTTCACAGTTCAGTTTACTCCGGACACTCGAACCCTCTGCAGCCAGGCTGTCACTCTGAGACCGCTCACTTCTTCTAATGTCCTTTCAGGCTGTTCTCTCCCTCTCTGTTCTCTCTGCATGGCAGCAGTTCGGCCCCTTTTTGGGTCCTCATGGTTGCTGCTGTGCCTCCAACACTGTTGTGGGAACTACAACCTGGAATTAGAGCTCCCCGTCGGTTTGTCTGACACCAGAACAGTTAGGGGGTTAAATTCCACATGGAATGTGAAGAAGCCTGTAAGGTTTGTTGATCAGTCAAGTTTGGTTGATCAGTCAAAGAAAACAGTGCCACCTATAGGACATCTGTGACGGGGAGCCTACATGTTGTCTGGGACACTGCCTGCAGTACAGGCATTATCACCTGTGCCAGTGTCCACGCCATTATACCCTTGGGGCGGACCCATCCTGCTGCTGCACTTCCTCACATTTGCGTTCATTACTGCGGCTCCTCAGCATACAGGAAGGAAGGGAGGTTGCACAAGGGTGAGTGAGACAGCGCATAACAGGGGGATAGAGAGTGCACAGGGGAAGAAACAGCACAAGGGCAGAGAGTGAACATGGGGAGAGACAGCATGAGGGAAGAGTTGGAGGAGAGACCATAAGGAGGAGAGAAAACACAAGGGGAGAGAGAGTGCATGGGGAAGAGAGAGCACACAGGGGGAAGAGAGCACTTGGGGGAGAGACAGCTCAAAGGGGAGAGAGCACATAGGGGGAAGAGACAGTGCACTGGTAAGAGACAGCACAAGGGGAGAGAGTGCAAAGGGGAAGAGAGCGCACACACGTGGAAAAAACAAAGGGAGAGAGAGTGCACAGGGAGAAGAGTCAGCATAAGGGGGAGAGAGTGTGCATGGGGAGGAAGAGCATACAGGAGGACAAGAGAGCACACAGGGGGAAGAGAGCACTCGGGGAGAGACAGCACAAGGGGAAAGACAGCACATAGGGGGAGAAACAGCACAGGGGTGAGAGAGCGCACAGGGGGATTGCGAGCAGCAGCGCCAGCTAAGAAACGGGCATCCTGTGCAGCAGCGGGCTTCCCCCACCCTACTGGATGGTGCTGCAATTAGTAGCAGGAGTAGTTGGACTGATATACTGTATAATCAAACAAGTTCTAAAACTACCCGATTCAATATAATCAGGCCTCCATCTAGTACCTTTATATTAGCCAGAGATTCTTTTCTGGTACATAGTTGAAGATCCTCCACAAAATTTGTTAGCACGGTTGTTTACCATTTGGTGGTATGCCCCTCCATGGTGCTGTTCAATTAGTGATGACAATGTCATAAAGTCTGGGCAAATTTCCCCTTCAGCGAGGAAAAGGACTTGAACTCTAGTGCCACCTATTGGAAGTAGCGATCCTAAAACTCAATGTTGGCCTCGTTAAGTAGCCTTGCCATATGATTTAGGATGAAAGCCAAATCAGAATTTGTAGACACAGTGTTTATGTCAAGCCGCAGCAAGGAAATGTGGCACCCCACTGGTCAGGATGCCACGTAGGGGTACTGCACCCAGACAAGAGTGTGTAGTATTCTTGTGACTAGGTAATTGGGATATCGCATAAGGGACCTCACAACACTCATTCACACACACCCTAGAGTAGGGGACTGTGGGTGGACCTGCTGCAGGGAAGACCCAGTCCCATGGGAGGAGCTTAGGAAGGTAGAAAAGTGTGTGGGTGGGGGAGAACAGAACAGTGAGGCAGGCAGTCTGAATCAGAGAGAGCTCTGTTGGGGAGTGAGGAGTGCAGGATAGCTGAGAAGCCGTCGGGACAGAGGGAGATCCTAGGGGCACCAGGTAGTGCGGTGCGTCCAAATCCAGACCTGGTACGACTACTGACTGGAGGGATTTGGTCCCAGAAAAGAGGAACACGTGGTACCCGGGCATTGTAATGGGGGTGTTGTCTCGGTGGCTGGTGCCCGGGCCCGTAGCCCTCGGGGTGCAGCTGAATAGAGGGGAAAAATAATAAAATGATAAAGAATAAAGTCTCGTGACGCCACCTGGGGATTCTGGTGAGTTCACTAGCGCCGCTGTCAGACCACTGGGGACGATGGTATTGAAGCCAGTTATTGATGCTCCCTGCAGGTGGAGCAAGGTCCCCGGGGCAGGATCGGGCAGCACTTGATTATCGCAGTGCTGGTTATGGTCGGCATTTCTGCTCTGCAGCCTAGTGGAAATGAGACACTAGAGTGGTACTTGCTCTGCACGGGTGTTTACTTGTAAAAGTTCACGGTTGTTCAGGTTCACAGTTACAGTCTTTTGTTACTCATATTTCATCGGTTTTGGAGAGTTTCTATACCACAAATACAATTGCACCAATAAACTGCTTTTCTTATAGATGCTTTTATTATTCCATCAAGGGTTAAAATGCAGATACAAAGTGCTCACAAACATAGTAAAAATTCTTAGATTTACATGGATCTGGATAGGAGGACACTAAGGGGTTAAAGTCCTTCTCCTCACACAGCAGGACTAATACATGGTAGTCTTTTCATAACAAAGATTCTGTGATACAGAGACATGCAAATATTTAGGTTTGAGGGCTATAACCCAGAGTATACGGAAGTTCCAGTTTATAGTCCCTTCTCATTATACCAGTAACTAATCATTTGCTATCTCAAAACCTCCATTGCCCAAACTATCACCACACAATATTTGAATTCATGCTTACCCATGCAAAGTGCCTGTGTGCTTGGATGACCTCTAGGGGACGCCCCAACGCGTTTCCCTGATTGCTTCCTCAGGGGGCATGTTTTTGGCTATGTCACCTCCATCCTATATACTCCCCACCACTCCTGCCTACCACCTGTCTGTAATTGCGCCGCTCTTGCCGCACATGGGAGGCCGCGCTGTCCCGAGCGGCGGTTTCCGGCATTCATCCACAGGAAGTGCGTCATCCGACGCTCCTTCCCGTGTGTCAGAAGCCTTTCACCACAGCCCGGAGATGCGCGACCGCACATGCGCGGTCCGCTGCCGCCATTTTGGAAGAGGGCAAAAATGCCCACTTCCTATTATCTATCTCTGGTATGTATTACTCATATCTTTATATTAAGGGAACCATCGCTTTTTGCTACACAATGAAGACATTTTACAAGGCATAACCTTAAACATTGGTATATACTACAATATAGAGGAGAAAATTCCATATTTTTTTGATGTTGTAATTTTCCTTCTATTTCCTCTTTTCCTCCGCCCATATATATAGACAGCCCAGATTGTCACATTGCAAGAAGGGATTCCACGTTGTTATGATATCCAGAGATTATTTTAGTAGACCATTGTGTGGGGGAATACAGAACAGCTAAAAAACACAGAAAACACAAATAGAAAACAGTTAAAAACCTTATCATCGATTTTCCTAAGAGGAACGCTCAGGGAACTGGGGTTCCACAGCATGGCAGACATCCGAAACCATATATGCAGAATCAACCAAAAGACAAAGATCCGTCATTTTTGTTGGTCGGACATGAGTCACCCTCCATCAATGGATGGACATTTACAGCAGCCAATAGTGGACGCATATACGATATTCGGCATTACCTGACATGCACTACAAGGAATGTGATATATCACGCCACATGTCCTTGTGGCCTGATATACATTGGCCTTACATCACGGGAATTCCGTGTCAGAGTAAGGGAGCACATTAGGGACATAGAGGCAGCTAAAAAGATGGAACCTGGTGATCCCAATTTAAAAACTCTACCCCGCCACTTCAAATCCAAACATGATTGCGACCCAACCAACTTAAAATTTAAAGCTATTGACGTGTGTCACTTAGGGGCAAGGGGTGGGGACTACAAGAGATCTCTTGAGAGGAGGGAGTGTCAATGGATAGTCCGTCTAGGGACGCAGTCCCCGGGTGGACTTAACGAAAAACTAAGTTTTTCTTCATATCTCTAAATGTGAAAGCGTATTACCACGCTTCTGGAAAATGGGGGGGGACATGATATCCCTTTCCATCCATTGATGGAGGGTGACTCATGTCCGACCAACAAAAATGATGGATCTTTGTCTTTTGGTTGATTCTGCATATATGGTTTCGGATGTCTGCCATGCTGTGGAACCCCAGTTCCCTGAGGGTTCCTCTTAGGAAAATCGATGATAAGGTTTTTAACTGTTTTCTATTTGTTTTTTCAGTGTTTTTTAGCTGTTCTGTATTCCCCCACACAATGGTCTACTAAAATAATCTCTGGATATCATAACAACGTGGAATCCCTTCTTGCAATGTGACAATCTGGGCTGTCTATATATATGGAATTTTCTCCTCTATATTGTAGTATATACCAATGTTTAAGGTTATGCCTTGTAAAATGTCTTCATTGTGTAGCAAAAAGCGATGGTTCCCTTAATATAAAGATATGAGTAATACATACCAGAGATAGATAATAGGAAGTGGGCATTTTTGCCCTCTTCCAAAATGGCGGCAGCGGACCGCGCATGCGCGGTCGCGCATCTCCGGGCTGTGGTGAAAGGCTTCTGACACACGGGAAGGAGCGTCGGATGACGCACTTCCTGTGGATGAATGCCGGAAACCGCCGCTCGGGACAGCGTGGCCTCCCATGTGCGGCAAGGAGCGGCGCAATTACAGACAGGTGGTAGGCAGGAGTGGTGGGGAGTATATAGGATGGAGGTGACATAGCCAAAAACATGCCCCCTGAGGAAGCAATCAGGGAAACGCGTTGGGGCGTCCCTAGAGGTCATCCAAGCACACAGGCACTTTGCATGGGTAAGCATGAATTCAAATATTGTGTGGTGATAGTTTGGGCAATGGAGGTTTTGAGATAGCAAATGATTAGTTACTGGTATAATGAGAAGGGACTATAAACTGGAACTTCCGTATACTCTGGGTTATAGCCCTCAAACCTAAATATTTGCATGTCTCTGTATCACAGAATCTTTGTTATGAAAAGACTACCATGTATTAGTCCTGCTGTGTGAGGAGAAGGACTTTAACCCCTTAGTGTCCTCCTATCCAGATCCATGTAAATCTAAGAATTTTTACTATGTTTGTGAGCACTTTGTATCTGCATTTTAACCCTTGATGGAATAATAAAAGCATCTATAAGAAAAGCAGTTTATTGGTGCAATTGTATTTGTGGTATAGAAACTCTCCAAAACCGATGAAATATGAGTAACAATAGATGTGGGAGAGCCCTAATATATATATAGAAAATTATTCATGTGTGACCCAGACTTTTAAAACATACAGTCTTTGTGGGTAGCTGGCCGGGTAGTCACTGAGGAGGATAAAGTCTTTTTAAGGCTCCCTGAGTGTTCCTTTAGCTACTTTCACTGTCCTTTGCTGTCTTTCCTTGCGCCTGCTCACTATCCTTGCGCTGTCCTGCACAACCCACTTGTCTACCAGGCCCGTTGGGTGCTATGAGATTACCCTTCTTCTCTAAGGGGCTCAACCCGGTTTAGTGCTCCTGGTGGGGTCAGCGCATTCTGGACGAGGTCAGGCTGCTTGGCAAACCTTGCGACCCACCAGTATTGACGGCTCAGGGTTAAACACGCCTGCATCGTGACTCGGAGCCAGTACCCTGTTGTAGACCAGGATTCCCCCGAACTGTTGATAAGGTCCGGCACTGGGTCTCCTCCTTCAGTCTGGGTCGCCACTCCTTTTCGGGTGCTCTCTCTGTGGTGTCCCTCAGACTAGACTCTCTCCGACTTAACTCAGTGTCTGTGTGGTTCCCGCTCCTTCTACTCTAACGCTCCTCCCACCGGGACCGGTTACCCTGGTAACGGGTGGCCGATTGGTCCCTTATATTAGGTGTACGGATGCTGGCATAAGAGTCTCAGGCTGACTTTATACTCCCAAATGACAGGAATACTGTACACTCATTTATGGGTGCAGAACCCCTTCTGTGGCGCACTGACCAGTGGCGCGCCACATAGGTGGTGTCACGAAACACTTTTATTTAATTTTTATTGACTGTTTTCCCCTTTTAAGCGACCACCAGGGACACGGGACTGGGCAACAGGCACCAGTGACATCTCCCATGAACAAAACGCCCGGGACCGGGTATCCAACAGCTCTGGAGCAGGTCAGAAACACTGGGCGTGTGATGCAATAAGAGGGGAATACCATGACAAAGGTAAAAGGGAGGGCCTGGTGATAGGGAGAGGAAAGAGGTGTCATCTGTTAACACTTACTTGAAAACCAGATAATAGGCCACTATGGTTAACAGGCAAACTCTGAGTAAGCAAAACCTATATAAAAATGAGTTGTCAGCCCAAATTATGATATAAACTGAATTAAATTTTATTGGTACATAGTTAAAAATACAAGAAAATTATAAATAATACATCATCAATTATAAAAACACCACAATAATAATGCATCAAACTATTTCCGATTGTTGCGGATCTTAAAACAGGGATTGGGGCCACAAAAATATTAAAAAGACAATTTGTGAGAGTATTGTACATCCAGTATAAGTCAATCAAACACCTGCGTAATTCAATCAATATACATCCGTGGGTATTCCTTAAATAACAAACTGGTACCAACCAGGGTGACCGGTTCAATCTCCAGACCCCACTACCCAGTATATAGTCAACAAAAAGGGGGGGCTCTATGTGAAAAAGTGCTTTGTGCAAAAAATTAATAAGAAAATATATAATATATACTATATAATAAATAGTATATAAACATCATATATGTAAAAAATTATATATGTAAAAAGTGCCAAATCTTCACACAAAAAATTAATTAAACACCAGTGTCAACACAATTAATAAAACTTGTCACACAATATAGTTGCTTCACAAAATTAAAAAATGTATAAAGACAACTTATTGCTGCAATGTTATAAAAAATTGATTAAAAAAGTGATTCACAATGTATAAAGTGCACAATGAAAAGAGCCTTTCAAAAATTAGACCAATATATCGGGAGGGGAATGTTCAGAGATTATCCTGACCCTGAGGGATCACCCTTGAATCTTCCACAGATAGACAAAATATTAGTTTTATTAAAGGGAGGCAATATTCCTCCTCTATCACAAAGAAAAGCAATACTTCTCTTATATCAGAGCAGGTGTATGCACAACTGCAAGTTTCCTGCAGAAACCTAGTTACTCTCACATAAGTATACCAGCTATATGGTTTACAAGCAGCCACCTATTATTCTCCTGTGCTGAGGTCGGACAATGTCCAATAATGTCTAATCCCCTCAGTAGCGGTATAGTTACCTGTCCAAAAAAGATGCACCGTCACCCTGACGCGTTTCGCCCTGCGGCTTCTTCCAGAGGGTCACTTACTTGAGTCTGAACCCTGCGCTCCCTATTATGCTTACACAGGTCATTTCTCCATGTGTGATCATGTGTGTAGGTCTTGGTTCACCCTGGAATTGAACTAGAGAGTGATAAGGGCTCAAGACGTTAGTCTTAAGGCTCCATTCACAATGTGTGTGTTTTTGCTCATCAGTTTTTATAGCCAAAACCAGGAGTGGGTCATAAATACAGTAGTGGTGATGTGTTTCTATTATACTTTTCCTCTGATTGTTCCACTCCTGGTTTTGGCTACAAAAACTGATGAGCAAAAACAGATCAAAAACACAAAGTGTGAATTGAACCTTACTACTAAAATAAGACAACACGGGAGACAAGAGGGACAAAACACAAACAAGGGAACTCCTCAGCTTCTCTAAAAGGAATTTCAAAGCTTCTACTTGAAAGAACTCCACAACTTCAACTGGAAAAGCTTCACCAGAGAGGTCAGCATAGAAGATCTATAACTGGCATAGGAGCAAGCTGGGAGTGAGTTTATATAGAGGAAGGGAATAGTCATAAGATTCAGGAGCTGAGATTTATAGCTACAAGGATTCTCAGCAAGATAAACAAAAGAACACTTAACCTCTTCGACACAGAAAGGAAAGAATTCTCTACTCAGCATAATTGCCGAACAGGCTGAAAAGAGGACCTACAATCAGACAAACACAGTGACCTTTGATCCCAGATACCCCAGTGGTCAGAGCAGGGCATTACACATGTGGCGCCCATGCGGGTCCAGTCGCCACAGAGGTACTGCACCCCACTTAGAGATGTAGTGACCCACTCTTGAGTAAGGAGGGGGGCGCTGATGGGTATCCAAGCACCCAGACACCACAGCCTGCTCCAGGTCGGGGTCAGGGGGAGATTGCTCCTGTGGGAGAGCACAGTCCCTGATCCTGTCTAGAAGGAAGGAACCAGGGTAGTGGGGTTGGGCGGAGAGAAGAGTTTAGGGGAGCACCCAGGAAGGAGTGAAGTCAGGGAGGACAAACGTAGGAGACGTGGGACATGTGACAGACAGTATAAAAGGGATGATAGAAACATCTAGACTTTAATTGGTAGTTGGTGGAGAGTGGCTGGCAGGAGCAGAAGGAGCCTGTGAGGGCAAGAGTGTCTGTCAAGTAGAGGGGTAACATCTGGAGAGAGAAAGTGCAAGAGAACGAAGGTGCTACAGAGGACAAAAGGGGTCCCAGGGGACCGGGTAGTGAGCAATCCACTCGGGGACGCCCGCATCCACAGCGACTGTAGCCGCGTGGAGGGACCAGGCCTCAGAGAAGGGGTACCAGGCCCCAAACTAGTGGAGAACAACCAGGCTCAGCTAGCAACTTGGAGGCTGCGGTATCTCTAAGTGCCGCAGCCGAAACCACGCACATCTGCTGAAAAGGTGGCGACGTAGGGTCCAAGGAAAGACAACATAGTAATCCTAGGGAGGACCAGCAGTCACTGGCTCGGTGCAGTGTGTGAGCGAGGCGCAGGGCAGAAGGGTGAAGCAAGTGCAGAAGAAGAGTTGACTGTGAAAGGACAGTAAAAAGGGGTACGAGTCTGCGCCACCACCTTACCCAGGAGTCAGCTGGATCTTCCTTCTCCATCCCCAAGGACTCAGTACTTTGCAGGTTGTTGCAACGGTGATGACTGCTGTAATTGGGAATGACAAAGCTGTGAGTAAACATCTGGAGACTGCACCCTGCTGTGTCTGTGACTTTCTTGCTGCACCCTTGTGCTGTAAGAGTACCGTCACACCTGGCCATATCGGCGGCAATTTCATAGGCGAAGCAGGGGCGTGGTCTATCGCCGCCGACATCGCCGGTGCGTCGCCTAATGTAAAGAGGCGATGTCGACGCCTTAGAGTGGTCGCCTGGTTTCTCAGCACTGCTCTGCAACCAGGCGAGCACTCTGGGGCGATGTGTACACATCGCCCCATGTAACATGGCGACGGCGATGTTACAGGCGATGGGAGGCATAGGCTCCCATGCTACAGGATCGCCGCTGGGGTTTTTGGACACCCAAGCGGCGATGGCGCCTGTAACATCGCCAGAGCGTTGCCGGAGGTATCTCTGGCGACATCTCCAGGTGTGACGGTACGTGAACACCAGTACCAACTCACTGATAACATCTGCTGCCCGTGGAGGGCTTCACCACCAAGCTGCCTTATCACAAACACCCCCAGTGGAACTGTAAAGCATTGGTGGCCATTACTAGTTGCAAACAAGAATCTCCAAGTCTGGTAATCCAATCCCAAAAAGAACCATTCCTAAACTCCCATCCCTGAAACAGATCACCTGTTCTCCCCCCTATTGATTGACCACGTGACATCCCCAGTAATGACATGAACAGGGCTCGGCTCTGAGTACCCCACAGCCCCCACAGGGCAAGTCACACACTCGTGACAGTTTCAGGGTATTGCCCTTCATCAGTGCAAAGTATGAGATCTGATTTGGTTGTACAAGAGGCCAATGGCGTAACTATAATCTGATGGGCCCCAGTGCGAAATTTGCAGTACTATATAAAGCATCGGCACATGAATGAAGGAAAATAGTAGACTTCGTGCATTTAAAAAAAGTTTTTTTATATGCTACAGATCAGTTGTAAAGAAAACAGACGTTTCAGCTGGCCTGCCTTTATCAGTGTGACTGCATGATATAAACAGAAAATTACATAATCACATTTTTTAATACAGCAATGAACAAAACAATCCATATAAAATAATGTAAACTAGGTACAAACATAATACCCAAAACAAAAAGAAAAGAAGGTTTACCTAATGGAGGAGGGGCAATAGAACCTATACTTCGCCGTTGTATAGGCATTCCAGGTCTCCCTAGGCCCTTCCTCAGGACAAATCAATATCATATTGCCATGTTTCAGGGAGCACTGAAACCTGTAAACTAATAAACCATTATTATATTATATTATAATATATTCACCCTTTGATGTCTTGTGGAATACGG
Organism: Allobates femoralis; assembly: GCA_033576535.1. NCBI lineage: Eukaryota > Metazoa > Chordata > Amphibia > Anura > Aromobatidae > Allobates > Allobates femoralis. Next base: position 40,049,289 of record JARQOC010000002.1, on the reverse strand, counting down.
CAGTGTGGTTTTTAATCCTTCATCCTCCCTCCTCTATACGCACCACGCTGGGGACTGCAGCAGCCGTGATCTGCTTTTATAGTGGTTGTGACTGTCACAACCACACAAGGTGAAGCCTCTGATACCTATTTAGGTCATATTTTATCTCTCAGACCCTTCATCCTCCCTACTTTAATTTTCTGAGATAATGGCCTTTGGGGTTTCATTAATCATCAACATTAACAGAAATAAACACATGAAATAGACTCCTCTGTGTGTAATGACTCTATATAATATATGGGTATCACTTATGTCTTGAATTACTGAAATAAATTAACTTTTTGATGAAGACGACTGTGATTACATATTGAGAGTAAAAAATAGCAATAAAAGTCTTTATTTTTTACAAAGTTTTTCTTGCATTTTCCTTGTTATTTGATTTCCACACTAACGATCCTTCCTCTAACCTGACATGGGTCACGACTGCCTGTGTGAACACGTCTCACTAGTATTAGAAAGTCACAGTGATTATGTGTAAGTCGTAGGCCACCACCTACGATGGGAGACGTGCCCGGGCCTCAGCTGAGGCTTATCTGAAACATTATCGTTCACAGCTTCGAGCAATGAAGATTTCGGAGATGGGAGCAGATGCCGTATTCCACTCCTGGTGCTGTTATATAATTACCTGTCAGTCTAGTGACCGCTGTCAGGCTGCCAGTCACCTACTGGAGCCATCCTGGCCTTAGTCCTTTATTTCACCTATGCTTTCCAGGCAGAGCCGCTGCCAAGCAGTTGGGTAGCCGTGCCAGGTTCTTGATCCGCCGCCCATGCACTCACTGTCACCTGCTTTGACCTTAGTTGTTGGGAAATGTACGGTTCCATCTTCTGGCTATTTGCAGACTTGTTTTTTTTTATTACAGGGGTTGTGGCCAATTCCACTTTTACTTGCAAAAAAATTTCAGAATGGATTAACCCCTTAGAGACGGCTATTTTTTTTTTCTTTTTCTTATCGCCTGCCTAGAGCCATAATTTTTTTATTCTACCGACAATATAGGGCTTATTTGTTTTTTTTTGTCATTTTTCATGTCATCCACTTTACAGTTTAATGTACTGAAAAATAGGAAAACCAACTTCAAAATGAGGTGAAATTATGGCACCCTGCCCTTACAGGTAGCCACAGAACCACCTAAGGCATGGAGGGATTTCCACAACAGGTACCCTTACACACACAACACCTTCCACCCCAGGCCTGTAGGGGGAGCTCCACTTGCTGCCTTTAAGCAAGATCCCCTATAAATACCGGTGCTGGGGGCAAAGTTAGTTAGTCCGTGCAGTACGGAGTAGTACTGTGAAGACCATATGGTGAACAGCACCGTGTTAGGCCCGTACCAGAGACCAGCCTATCACGTGTGAGGGCCCGAGAGTGAGGGTGGGTCGTAAGCAAGGCAAAAGACAGGTTAAGAAGCAGATTTGGGGCAGAGGAGCCATACAGGTTCACCCCAGGAAGCAACCCGGACAACGGAGTCCAAGTCTGCAGGAGAGCATCAAGCCCAGCAGAAAACACCGGTTCACCGAGGAGACTCCAGTCTCCTGAACATCTGTAGCGCAACCAACACAAGAGCCAGGAACTGCAGGAGAAGTTATAGAGGCAGCCACAAAAAGGTTCTCAATACTACAATACGGGTGAGAGAGACACAGAGGAGCCAGACCTAGTTTACACAGGTCAGGGGTTTCACCATGGGAAAAGAGACAGGGAGGCCTTACAAATCACTCACTGTGGAAATCCTAAAGTGCTTCCCGACCACCTGGAGTGTACCCTGGACAGTGCCTGCCATAACATCAGTAAAGGTACAGAAACAACTCCTTGCATGCATCACTGCCCCGGGAGCGTTGTCATCTGGCTGCCCGTCCATCAGGTCTGCAGCAGCGCCATTGCCTTCACCAGACACCATAAGTGGTGTCACGAGACTACTCTTTTTCTTTTCTTTTTATTCCCCCATTTTTTTACTGACCACCAGGGCCACGAACCCGGGCAGGCCACTGGTGACATCCTCTTACAGCAACTGCCCGGGTACCGAGTCCCCACGGCCTTGGGGTGGGTCATCTTTTGGCGTCACGAACAGGATACCGTGCCTGGTGTCACCAGGTACTGTGTGCCATGTATTGACTGTGTTTTGTGGACTGTTGAAAGGGGTGTAATGGCCGAAAGGGCACAAAGACAGGTCACGACCCATGCTCTGCTGAGAACTTCCGAAGCACCACGACCCGATCCAAAAAATCCTGAGTGCTCAGCTCCCCGTCTGCAGAGCCACAGCTGATCGTGATTCACTAGGGGGGAGAGAGAATGTCCAAACCGGGAGATGCAACAGTTCCCAGCCCGATTGTCGCTGGCAATGCCAGTCGGTACCTCAGCCGGGACGGGGGAGCAGTCGCAGCACCAATCATGCCCATCTCTCTACTGTACGTCCCGGGAGCTAAATGGCTACCTCAGTATGATGGCCAGCCAGACACTTTGTCTGGATTGAAGAGGAAAATCTGTAGTGTGCTGGATATGTATGCAATGACTGGCAAGCAGAGAGCTTCTGCTGTATTGGGACAGTTAACTGGTGCAACAGAGTGGGAGATCGAGACCTGGTCAGGGGAGGATCAGGAATCTGTGACTGTTATTTTTGATAAAGGCTGCTTTTGAAAACCGCACTGAGACTGACCTAAGAATGAGATTTTATCACTGCTACCAGCAGCAGCAGGACAGTATCAGAGACTACGCCTGGTGCCTACAGGAGGCACTACGAGCCCTGAAACAGGGCAGCCCAGCTAGTGTACAGGACAAAAATAAAATGTTGGTTGAACAATTTATTTGGGGACTACGGTCACCAGATGAGAGCAGACAAGTGAGCTCGTAGGCCCTAGATCACCCAGATGCAATCTTCACCAACCAAAAGACATGGCCATTAGGGGGCTGCAGCCCCTATAAACCCAAAACTCTGCACTCCAGTGGAGGCAGGGTGGTGCCGCTCCTGTGCCAACAACACCTACTTCTTCACCTACAGCTGAGACAAATATACAGACTGTGACCCCCAGCAGGTTTGACAGCCTGTGCTCTAAAGTGCACCAGCTGAGTAAGAACCTGGCCGCAGTCATGAACGCCCTGCAGCTACGGACAAAGACCAAGTCATAGGGAAAGATACAGCTCTCTGACAGCCCGAAGGACGTTCCATGGATGAAAGGGAAGAAGACCATGTTGCTCCATGGGAGGACCAACGATCGTCACAGCTCCACAGGAGAACCCATCTGCCATCGCTGCAGCAAGACAGGCCATATTGCAAGACACTGTCCTTTAAACCAGCAACCCCTGGGGGCGGGGGCCAAACCCCAGGAGTAGACCGACCAGGCCCACCAGACTGGTATGATAGATACATAGGAGGAAGACCGTTCTTGTCTATCATACTAGACGGCATCCCTACACCTGCATTGCTGGACACTGGTTTGCAGGTGACCACCATACCTCATATCCTTTACAAAAGATTCTGGTCTAGCGCTGAACTTAACCCACCAGAGCCAGGCCTCACTATTTATGCTTCTAATGTGTTACCACTTAACTTAGTCGGGGTGAGAGAGGTAACAATAAAAGTGGGGAGGGTGGAGTTGAAAGACCAAGGACTTATTGTGGTTGTAACTAATCCTAATGACAGAGATCCTTATATAATTCTTGGTACAAATGTTGTTGGAAATTGTTTTGGGTGAAGTTTTGTTCTTGCTCCAGTAGATTGCAGATACTGCTAAGCCCGAGCAGCGGAGAGTTCTTCAGAGAGAAATCAGAGCCCTTCTGCATCAACAACAGGTAAAACTGACCGGTGGTGAAATTGGTAGTGTACGGGTAACAGACACGATTTCCATTGTGGTACCACCAAAGAGTGAGATGATAATCTGGTGCCGAGCAGCAATAGGTCTCAGGGCAGGACTACCAGGCAGTAGTAGAGCCCATCAGTTCAGAACACAGACCTACGCTCTTGACAGCCAGGGGGAGGTTGATGTACGCAAGGGAAGGATACCCATACACATCTTAAACTGTGGAGAGGACGAGGTAGAACTACCCAGGTATTCCACCATTGCTAACTGCACACTGTAAGTAACACCATACAAGCAGTGGAACTCTTGACCCCACCAGAGTCGGTGGAGGATAGCAATTCCAAGGGACAGCTAGAGGACTGGTGTCAGGAATTTCACATAGGGACTGACTCCACTCCTGCCCATAAAAAGCATGGTGTCTATCGGGTAGTCCAGGAGTATGAACGGGTATTCAGTAAGCATCCACTTGATTTTGGAAGTGTGAAAGGAGTGTACCATCATATACCTACAGGTGACCATCCACCCATTAAAGAGCGATATAGACCTTTTCCACCAGCTCATTATCAGCATGCCAAAGAGATGTTGCAGAACATGAAGGACACAGGGGTCATAAGAGACAGTTGCAGTCCCTGGGCAGCTCCACTAGTCCTAGTCAAAAAGAAAGATGTCAGCATGAGAATGTATATTGATTATAGGCAGATAAATCGCATAGCGCATAAAGATGCCTACCCATTACCCCGCATAGAAGAGTCACTTGCTGCATTAAAGTCTGCTAATTACTTTTCAACCCTAGATCTCACTAGTGGGTATTGGCAGGTCTCCATTGCAGAAGAAGACCAAGAGAAGATGGCATTCACCACACCTGTGGGCTTGTGTGAGTTTAACATCATGTCATTCGGACTCTGTAATGCAACCGGAATGTTCCAGAGACTGATGGAGTGCTGCCTGGGGCACCGAAACTTTGGGACTGTGCTACTCTACCTAGATGACGTTATAGTGTATTCAAAGACTTATGAAGAGCACCTTCAATACCTGGCAGAGGAATTTGAAGCTTTGTCCAAATTCGGGATGAAGCTGAAGCCATCCAAATGCCATTTGCTAAAACCAAAGGTTCAATATCTAGGGCATGTGGTCATTTCAGAAGGAGTGGCACCAGACCCGGATAAGATCACCGTAATCAAGGAATGGCCAGAACCAATGAGTGTCAGAGAAGTACGTCAATTCTTGGGGCTGGTAGGATACTACCGGAGATTTATCAAAAGTTACACGAAGATAGCAGCACCTTTACAAGATCTCCCGGTAGGCCAGACCAGGAAAGGCAAATCCAGAGGTCCTCCATTTGAGTGGGACAAGAAACAAGAACAGTCCTTCAAACAAATGAGAGAGGCCCTGACTGGCGAAGAGATCCTGGCCTACCCTGACTATACCCAACCGTTCTTGCTGTACACTGATGCCAGCAATGTGGGGTTAGGAGCTGTTTTGGCACAGAAACAGAATGGCAAAGAGAGAGTAATTGCTTATGTGAGCAGGAAACTCCACCCTACAGAAAGGAATCCTGAGAACTACAGCTCGTTCAAGTTGGAATTTCTGGCCTTGGTCTGGGCCATAACTGAACGGTTCAAACATTACCTGGCGTCTGCTAAGTTCACCGCCTTCACGGATAATAATCTTCTTACACACCTGGAAACAGCAAAGCTAGTGTGCAATGGAACAGCTCTGGATGGCCCGGTTATCAAATCACCAGTTTACCATCAAGTACAGGGCGGGCCATAAGAATGCCAATGCTGATACCTTGTCAAGGATGCCTCATTTACCAGATGTGGGAGAAGATGTGGATGAGCTAGAAGAGGTAGAGCTACCCGCCTTCCATAGTCACAGAGCATCCCAGTGTCAGCAAGCTGCTAGAAGATGTCCTGAAAAGACGTTGAATCCATTACCTCATCATGGTTGGAAGGTAACCCAAGACAGTGACCCGGCTATCAGTTTAGTTAAAGAGCTGATAACTCAAGAATGTTCCCGTCTTAATCCAGATGCTCCACCAGAGGCAAAACACCTGTGGAATGAGAGAAGCAGGTTATTCATCTATCAAGGAAAGTTATGTAGGCGATACATCAATCCCAGAACCCATGAGATGGTCTGGCAAATAGTGGTACCGAAGAAGGATGTCCAGATGGTGTTGGAAGCATACCACAATCAAGCAGGACATTATGGCTGGAAGAAGCTTGAGATGTTGCTGAAAGACCGCTTCCACTAGGTCGGCATGAGAAGATGCATTGAGAGATGGTGTAGAAATTGTGGACCATGTCACCTGAGAAGAAAGGACCAGGGAAGCCAAAAAGCACCATTACAGCCAATTGTCACCAAGCAACCCCTTGAAATAGTAGCCTTGGATCACATGAAGTTGACACCTAGCAGATCAGGTTACACCTATGCCTTAACAATGGTAGCCCACTACTCCAGATTTCTAGTAGTAGCTCCAGTAAAGGACTTGACAGCTGAAACAGCAGCAAAAACCTTTCAAGCCTATTTCTGGTATCCAGAACAGGTATTGATTGACTAATCAAGGTTCTGCATTCGAAGCTGAATTATTTCAAAGAGTTTTGCTACTTTGCATTTCTTTTTACTTATCATTTCTGTCTGGTGCAATCCCCATTAGGAAATGAGCTCCATAATTGACAATGCCATCCGATGTACATCTTGCCACATGTATGCAATCCTTGAACAGCCGGTCGAGGGTGCATACTGCTGTGTGAGATGTGAGTACGTTGTGCATTTGGAAGCCCAGATACTGGATCTAGATGAACAACTGAGAACGCTGAGATCCATGGACAATATGGAAAGGAGTCTGCTGCTCACTGAACAGCTGCTCAATGGGATAGATGTGGGGGAGGATGGTAGTATGGAGCTGCAGAACCGTGAGGTAGCTAGCTGGGTGACAGTTAGAAGGCGGGGTAGAGGTAAGGGTGCCAGGGAGGCTAGCCCTGATCTGGCACACCCCAATAAATTTGCTATGTTGGCAGATGAGTGGGGTGTGAGTTCAGGTACAGCACTGCTGCAGCAGGGCATGACCTCTGAAAGCCAGAGGAGTGTCTGCTCCAGTAAGGGGGAAAACAGGAGAGAAGGGCAGGCCAGACAGGTGCTGGTAGTGGGGGACTCAATTATTAGGGGAATAGATAGGGCAATCTGTCACAAAGACAGGGATCGTCGAACAGTGTGCTGCCTACCTGGCGCTCGAGTCCGGCACATCGCTGATCGGGTTGACAGATTACTGGGAGGGGCTGGTGAGGAGCCAGCAGTCATGGTGCACATTGGCACAAATGACAAAGTTAGAGGTAGGTGGAAGGTCCTTAAAGATGATTTCAGGGAATTAGGCTACAAGCTAAAGGCAAGGACCTCCAAGGTAGTATTCTCTGAAATACTGCCTGTACCACGTGCCACACCAGAGAGGCAAAGGGAGATTAGGGAGATAAATACGTGGCTCAGGAATTGGTGTAGGAAGGAGGGGTTTGGGTTCATGGAGAACTGGGCCGACTTCTCTGTTGGCTACAGGTTCTATGCTAGGGACGGGCTGCACCTCAATGGGGAGGGTGCAGCTGTGCTGGGGGAGAAAATGGCTAGAAGGTTGGAGGAGTGTTTAAACTAGGGATTGGGGGGGAGGGTATTCATTGTATAGGAGGGGAAGATAGTGTAAACAGTAACCTGGGCACAAGTAATAAAATTGGGGGTGGCATGGGGGGTGGGGTTAGAACAGTCAATCTAGTAGGAAGGAATAGAGGTAAAGAGAGATGCATAAAGTGCATGTTCACTAATGCCAGAAGCCTCACCAACAAAATGGAGGAATTAGAATTGATTTTGTTGGAAAATAATTATGACATGGTGGGGATTTCGGAGACTTGGCTGGATGAGAGCCATGACTGGGCTGATAATATACAGGGGTATATATGGTGGGGATATCGAAGACATGGCTGGACGAGAGCCAGGACTGGGCTGTTAATTTACAGGGGTATATATGGTGGGGATATCGGAGACATGGCTGAACGAGAGCCAGGACTGGGCTGATAATATACAGGGGTATATATGGTGGGGATTTCGGAGACTTGGCTGGACGAGAGCCATGACTGGGCTGTTAATTTCCAGGGCTATTGTCTGTTCAGAAATGACCGCACAAATAGGCGAGGAGGAGGTGTATGTTTATACGTAAAATCATCCTTAAAACCCATCCTGCGTGATAATATAGGTGAATCTAATGGAAATGTAGAGTCCCTGTGGGTGGAGATAAGGGGAGGGGGAAAAAATAATGATAAATTACTGATAGGGGTTTGTTTTAAGTCCCCAACAATAAGAAATAGAAATTTTTTTTTGGGTGCTGTTAAAAATGCATGCGTTTTTTTAACATGGGGCCCTATGGGAAACACATGCGTTAACGCATGCGTTTTTAAGAAAAAATGACGAAAAATTCCATTAAAAAAAAAAAGTCCAACAGTTTCCAAAAAGCGTCCCGGACCTCAGGGGACACTATTGGCACCCTAAGATAAATGGATCCGTTGTTCTAAGGGCTAAAAAAAACAGATTTGTATGTGTGAACCTGGCCTATGTGATTTGCTGCCTTACTGAATTCTCTTGTATTGATCAATGCTGATCAAGTCTAGTCGGACTGTGCCCAGGAGCTGGCAAATTGCTTACTTCTGCTATTGCTGCTGGCACAGGAGAATGCTGACAGTGTAAGGCTAGGGTCACACATGGCCATCAGTTTTTTCCCTTGTTTTCAATAACTGATCCGTTTTTTTTAGGGGACTTTTTGACTCTCCTCTGCAGCTCTGCGTTTTTGGGATGTTTCCATTATTTCCATAAACAATGCTCTAAAAAACGGATCCGTTTTTGAACTGCACCCAAAATCGTTCCCATCAATGTTTTTGGGTTAAAAAGCCCCTAGCAACGTTTTTGGATGCAAAAAAAAACAGATAGGGTTTTTATTACATTTTGGACTGAGGCTATCGTCACACTCAGTACTGCCCCTGCGGCAGCCGGATTGCGTTACAGCAGAGCTGCAGGCAACATTTTTCTCTGCGCTCAGGATTACCGCAGTCCAGGTAGCATTGTATGTGGCCAGTAACTATGGTACACATCAAGTACGGTAACTAAGGGCTGCGTTCGCTCGAAGTACCCGACGTTACCGCTGGCGGTTACCGCAGGCTGAGCTCTGCTGTAACGCAATCCGGCTGCCGCAGGGGCAGCACTGAGTGTGACCCTAGCCTTAGAAAATGAAAAAAATAAACTGATGCCAAAAACAGACCAAGGGCTTATGTGTGACCCTAGCCTAATGTGTGCACTGTAAGGATTCAGAAGTCTGACGTTATATAGAGTAAGACCAGGGTCACACATGCCCATGCACTTTTTTAAGCCCTTAGAAAACCGTATCCGGTTTTCTAAGGGTACTAATAGTGTCCCCTGAGTTCCTGGACGTTTTTTGGAAATTTTGTTTTTTTTTTTCACCAAAAACGCATGCGTTAACGCATGGTGCTTATATGTACCATGCGTTAACGCATGCGTCTCCCATAGGGCCCCATGTTAAAAAAAAAAGCATGCGTTTTTTAATGCACCCAAAAAACACTGCTAGCATTTTTGCGATGCTGCACAAAAACGCATGCGTTTTTTGAAAAACGCACACACACAATGCATTAATGCATACGCGTTTTTGGACTTTAAAAAAAATGTCCAAAATGTTCCCAAATACCGATTTAAGGCAAAAACGGATGGTATGTGTGACCCAGGCCTAACTGCAGATTTTTACTCCAAACACAGGAGTCCCCACAAGTTTCTAAATCTAATGGTGGGTTTACACACACCAATCATTGTATCCAATATCTGAACAGATCTCTGGTTGCAGTGAAATCATGGACACATAGTTCCATTTTTTGGCTGTGTACAACATGGAGCAATCTGTCCATGATTTCACTGCAACCAGAGATTGGTTCAGATATTGGATACAATGATTGGTGTGTGTAAACCCACCATAAGAATTTCACTGCTCAATTTGGTTCCTAAAAAGGAGGCAGGAATAGTTTGTTTCATTCAACACCTGTCGTATCCACCTGGCAAACCGATAAATTACGGAATATCAAAAGAGGATGCAGCAGTTTCATACACGTCTTTTGATGTAGCCGTTCAATGGGTTCGGTGATATGGTAAACATACAGGCTAGGGTCACATTTGCGGCTCAATTTTGGAAAACTGATCCGGTTTTGAGCTTTCAAAAAGCTCAAAACCGGAGCAGGAATCACTCCCCATAAAAGCCCATTATTGCTCTACATGCAATCCGGTTACCGACTCCGGATCTGCAGCCTGCGCTAAAAATCATGCAGGCTACATTTTTCGGAGTGGTTTTGGCAACCTCAATGCGGGAAACGTATTACTCCAGATGTGTAATCCTGAGCAATGCGGTTACCTTATACTTTGCTCATCCCTTATGCCCCAGGGATGAACAAAGTGTTAAATGTGTATTAAAACGTTAATTATTAATATTAGCTGTGAGAAACATGTCTCCAGGGGGTGCCCACCCCCCTAGAGACATGATGTCCACTCCTCTCAGCATGTTAGGGATTAATAAGCCATTTACAGTAAGCCGGCTGTTTTCGGCTTCGTACAAATTATGAACGAAGCCGTGGCTCCCCTGACAGTACTGTAGATACTGTACGTAATGTACATATAGTATCAGTTGCTGTCCGGGGTCCTGTAACCATTAACATTAGGTCTATGGGGGTGCGCTGCCCTTAGACCTAATGTTAATGGTTACATGACCCTGAACAGCGGCTGATACCATACGTACATTACGTACAGTATCTGCTCTACTGTCAGGGGAGACGCAGCTTCATTCATACATTTGTACAAAGCCGACAATAGCCGGCTTACTGTAAATGCCTTATTAACCCCTAACATGCTGAGTGGAGTGGACAGCATGTCTCTAGGGGGCACCCCCTAAAGGCATGTTGCCCACAGCTAATATTAATAATTAATCTTTTAATACACATTTAACACTTTGTTCATCCCTGTGGCATCAGGGATGAACAAAGTAGACGGTAACCGCATTGCTCAGGATTACGCACCGGATTGCAGTTTCCGGGACACACACTTTTCCTAAAAAATGTGTGTGAAGGCAATTGCGGTTAACGCCTCCGGATCTGGATGCGGTGAACGCAATTGCCTTGCCAAATGTGACCCCAGCCATACAGTCAGCCTTCAGTTTACTGCCTGTTTATCCAGATTGTCTCCTGGTGGGATGTAAGTTGAACACTTTTTACTTTATAGACGTGTCTGCCCATGGGTGCTCAATGTCAAGTTTTTATTTTGAAGATTTTGCATCTTTCCTGGAGTGGACGATTGGTTTTGAGTCGGGTACACCTTCACCTTCAGTGGTACTCTACTTACGCTAGGGTCACATTTAGGCTGCGGTCACACTTTGCAAGGTAATTGCAGTGCTCAAAACCGGATCAGGATCTGCAATTGCAACCGCAAATGTGACCACAGCCTTAGACGATTTCTTGTTTAGTGGCCCAAACAATGCCAATACATGCACATTTTTGCTGCAAGTCTTGATGTTTGATGAGAGGCATTGGGGCACCAATTGCTGATGATAAAACAGAAGGGCCGGTAACAAAGATGACATTTTTAGGCATTAAATTGGTTACAGTTAAAATGTTTTTCATTCACCAGAGGATCAAGTAAAGAACATGGGAGATATTATTAATCATTTTGTTTAGCAAAAAAAGTAAAACTCAACGAAGTGCAATCTTTGCTAGGCTTGTTGCATTTTGTACATAGGATAATTACCAATGGGTCGCGTTTTCACTAGATGTTTATCTTTGGCTACATGTGATATCCTAAAAGACAATAATTTCATAAGAATTAATAGATCCATAAGAGAAAATGTATGGGCATGTACTACCTGTCAGGAGCAGGTAGTACAAAACAATGTTACAGTTGTTCACTGATGCATTGGGGTCCTATGGTTTTGGAGCAATTTTGGGCTCGCATTGGTGCCAGTCTTCATAGCCACCAGAATGACGTTCTTCAGCCTTAATCAAAATTCATTCATTGCTTGATCTTTTTCCAAAAGTGGTCCAAAGGTCTGATACCCAATGCACTTAGCAGGACGCCACAGGCCCCAATGATAGAGGCAACACAGGTGCATAATACCGATGCAGTAATCACTCTCAACCTGCTCTGACATGGAGAAGGTGATTGGTGGTATTTTCTATGCACACAGATGAGATTTCCATAGGGCGTCAGTCACACAGGCAAGCATGATGCATAATGTTTGTAGGCAACCTATTGCTCATGCCTGTACTATTAGATCAGGTGGGTTGCCCAACATTAAATGCATGCACCACACAGGACTGATGCCCCAAAAGGGCCTGGCTGCATCCTTCATAAAGATAAAAAGTGCAAAAAAAGATGAATATGAGGTATTGATAGATATTTTGGCCAAAACACGCCATCTCACAAGCTCGTAACCAACGTCAGAGGTCCTCATGGTTACAAGTCCCTATCACTATATTCAGGCCCCAGTGATAGAGGCAACACAGGTGCATAATACCATTGCAGCAATCACTCTCAACCTGCCATGACGTGGGGGAGGTGATTGGTGGCATTTTGTATGCACACAGATGAGATTTCCATAGGGCTTCAGTCACACAGGTACATGTGATGCAGAGTGTCTGTATACAGCCTATTGATCATGCCCATACTATTAGATCAGGCAGGTTGCCCAGCATTATATACATGTGTCTGGGGCCACAAGGGACTGGGTACTCAGGTCTCGGGGGTCAGTAGCGGGGGATGTCACGGGTGGTCGATGCCCGAGTCTGTGCCCTTGGGTGACAATAAAAAGGGGAGTATTTACAGGGATTGGAGTTGTCAGTCATGACGCCACCTGTAGGTTCCAGTGATGGCACCGGCGCTGCTTGGGCCTCCGGGGTGATGGGCGGCAGCAAGATGGAGTGGCTCTCTACAGGAAGAGCGTAGTCCCCGGGGCTATTGGAAGTAGGAATGGTGGAGTAAGGGTTGGAGTAGGGTTGGAGGTTGGATAGGGGAGCGTAGTGGGTGTGGTGCGGGATGAGTTGAAAGGGGGACATGCACACATTAAAGTCTTTTGGTCAAGTCTCAGGGAAGGGGAAGGGGTGGTGCTGTCACTGGATATTTACCTGAGAGCCGGTTTAGTGCAAAGGAGTGGAGTGTCTGTTATCCAATCAAGTTATGCAAGGAAACTCCAGCAATTGGCGTGATCTTCATAATAGTTCATTTATTTGTGCAGATTAAAAATGAACATACAATTGAAAGGGAGACATGACCCCATGCTGGACGCGTTTTGGATTACATCCTTTTTCAACAGCATAAAAAAGACCTCACACTTTCTTAAATACAATAAAAACTACCGTATATACTCGTGTATAAGCCGACCCGTGTATAAGCCGACCCCCCTACTTTTGCCCCCAAAACTTGGGAAAACCTATTGACTCGTGTATAAGCCGAGGGTGGACCCCAGCACACGTATACAGTCCCCCCAGTGGTATACAGCAGCCTCCCCAGTGGTAGTATACAGCAGCCCCAGTGGTAGTATACAGCAGCCTCCACAGTGGTAGTATACAGCAGTCTCCCCCTGTGGTAGTATACAGCAGTCTCCCCCTGTGGTAGTATACAGCAGTCTCCCCCTGTGGTAGTATACAGCAGTCTCCCCCTGTGGCAGTATACAGCAGCCCCAGTGGTAGTATACAGCAGCCTCCCAGTGGTAGTATACAGCAGTCTCCCCCTGTGGCAGTATACAGCAGTCTCCCCCTGTGGCAGTATACAGCAGTCTCCCCCTGTGGCAGTATACAGCAGTCTCCCCCTGTGGCAGTATACAGCAGGCTCCCCCTGTGGCAGTATACAGCAGGCTCCCCCTGTGGCAGTATACAGGCAGGCTCCCCCTGTGGCAGTATACAGCAGGCTCCCCCTGTGGCAGTATACAGCAGGCTCCCCCTGTGGCAGTATACAGCAGGCTCCCCCTGTGGCAGTATACAGCAGGCTCCCCCTGTGGCAGTATACAGCAGGCTCCCCCTGTGGCAGTATACAGCAGTGCCCCCCCCCCCTGTGCTATATACAGCCCCCCCCATCCCCGTTGCTGCCGCACACCTGTAAAATTACGTCATTACTTGTGCGCGGTCACGTGGATGGACGCCGGGTGCAACCAAGAAGGAGAGCGGGGGATGCGCGCGGCGACAGCAGGAGGATAAGTATGAAAGATCTTCATTTTACAGGTGTGCGGCAGCAACGGGGATGGGGGGGGCTGTATATAGCACAGGGGGGGGGGCACTGCTGTATACTGCCACAGGGGGGGGGCGGAGGAGCGCTGACAGTGCAATGTAATATGCACGGCTCCCCCTGTCGCTGATGGACAGGGGATGCAGTGCATATTGCATTGCACTAATGAGCGGGGGCACGTGACTGCCCGCTCAGTGTACAGCCTCCCCCACCTCCTTCAGCCCCCGGACACCGGCCCCACACACTGACAGCCGTCACTGACTCGTGTATAAGCCGAGGGGGGCACTTTTCAGCACAATTTCTGTGCTGAAAAACTCGGCTTATACACGAGTATATACGGTAAGTCAAATGCACAGGTGAAATAGAAAGTTAATTAGAGCTGAAGACAAAAGCTCCACCTAGTGGTATATACACGCAAATTGACCAACCTCAAAATATATGAACATATAAATAAACAAATAACATTGATTCATTCCCAACATTGTACCAGTGCTAGAACCACATTATTGTGCATTTTTGTCATAATCTGTATATTGTAGAGCCAGATGTATTCCAACATGTAATATATGGAAACTGACAATGCACTATAAAACAGAACAATTTTTAGTCTCCCTGAATGGGTGACAAACGTGTGGTTTATTATTTACATCTTTTTTCTCTCTTTTCCTTTTTCTTGCCTCCCCTGTGTATCACATTATGTTCTACTAATAAAAGCAAACATAATGCTGGAACAGGACATTTAACCGGGCACATACATTCAATGTCCAAAAATGTGTCCGTTACCCAATGTGTGCTCAGACTAACCATGATGACTCACCCTATTGATGAGCCATGAGATGTAAGGCATAGAAGAGAGTCAAACACACCTACACTTGGATGCATACACTAGGTGTCCAAGTTTCATGCTAATTAGAAGTGCCCAAAACCATCATGATGACTCACCCTGCATGCATACTTCAAGGTGTGTGACACAGAGATGACTCACCCTATTGATGAGCCATGAGATGTAAGGCATAGAAGAGAGTCGAACACACCTACACTTGGATACGTACACTAGGTTTCCAAGTTTCATGGTGATTCAGAAGTGCTCAAAACCATCATGATGACTCACCCTGCATGCATACTTCAAGGTGTGTGACACAGAGATGACTCACCCTATTGATGAGCCATAAGATGTAAGGCATAAAAGAGAGTTGAACACACCTACACTTGGATACGTACACTAGGTGTCAAGGTTTTAAATAAATGAACTATTATGAAGATCACGCCAAGTGCTGGAGTTTCCTTGCAAGTCTTTTGGTACCTTTACTGGTGACTGGTTGCAGATACACACGTCCGGAGTGAAGGGAAACACCTTGGATCTCCACCGTGAGTAGGGTTGTAAGCCTCCTTATTCTGGCCTTGTTCTGAGTCTGGCAGGTATGGAACCTAACCGGACCGTTACTTTTCTTGCTACACCCGTGTTGCCGCACTGAGGGCTCTCTCATGGGCCACCGCTGTCTCTCTCCCCGCAGTCCCTGGCTCTCAATTGTTGGTACTGCGGGTGTCCGGAAAGCTAAGCTCCTCAGGATGCTGGTATCTCTGCTGGGTCTATTTCCTCTGTCCCCTGCAGACTCGGCTCCAGTGACCGGTGCTCTGGTGGGGTGAGCCGGCATGGCTCCTCTGCCCCGTTGAAGTCTTCCTCGCCTTCGATCCCTACTCTTCGGGTCCTTACACCGACTTTCGTGTGTACTGGTGCGGGCCTAGCACGGCTCCGGTACCAGTCCAGCTCACTAGTCTCTGAGCTACCTTGCAGCTCTTCTAGCATCTGCACACTGTGTCTGACTCTGCCTCCAGGACCTGTATTTATAAGGGGAAACTGGCTTAAGGCAACCAGTTGGGCCCCCCCTACAGGCCTGGGGTGGAAGGTGTTGGGTGCAAATGGGTTACCATTTGTGGAAAATCCTTCAGTGTCCTACGGAAGCTTATGGTTTCCTGGTACAGGGTGCCACATTCCCCCCTAGTTAACCTCAGTACTTCTGGACTGAGCAAAATCTTTGTTACATAAACATATATATATGCAATAACAGGTATTTACAGAGTCTAAAAGTCAAAAATATACAAAAACCATTGGAATTTTTGTAAAACGGGAAAAATATGAAAAATCCTTACGGCACTAGTCCATTCACCGCAGGTTGTGAAAAAGTAAAGAAAACAGCTTTTTTTAGCCACCACTAGTCCTGTGGCTGTAGTCCTGGGTTAAACAAACGGGAAATCCAGGGAAAATGTTTTTAAAGAGTCTCTACAGTAATGTCTCTGTATGCTCCGGGTAAAAGGGGTTCAAAGTCTTTCAAAAGTTCAATAAGTCCTTTACACATATAATATACAAACATTTTCCCTATAGGTGTCTTTGCTTAGGAGGCCAGGTCTTGCCTTCTCTCTACCCAGGCACTTTCTATTCCCAACTTAATGTGCATGGTGCTGTGCCCAGTTCCTCCACCCTTCTATACACAACTATTTACTGTCTATTTACATCAGTCACTATTCACTGTTTCATACTTTAGCACTTTATACCCACTCTCCATACCTAGATGGGGCCTGTCCTTGGGTACTGCGACATGACCTATGTGGACTAGGTGTTTCATGTTGTGTGCTCAATTCTCTATGAGGTGGTAAGGTGGGTAACTGTCTGCCAGGCCTTAGTCTTACTGTAGGACTAGCAGGTTCACCGATTGTAGGAATCTCTGGTTCTG
Source organism: Allobates femoralis (assembly GCA_033576535.1). Classification (NCBI taxonomy): domain Eukaryota; kingdom Metazoa; phylum Chordata; class Amphibia; order Anura; family Aromobatidae; genus Allobates; species Allobates femoralis. The sequence continues at coordinate 40,032,433 of JARQOC010000002.1, read as the reverse complement.
GTACAACAGGCTGTAAGTCTTGTACTTGAACGGGTTCTTCTGGTATTGGTACAGGTATTTGTTCTGGTTCTTCTACAGGTTGAACTTGAATTTGATTTTCCACTGGTTGATAAAATGAGAGCACTGGTACTATGACTGCTCCATTACATTGAGGCCAGTCTCCTGGGAAATCTCCTAGTTCAGCGTGGATTACTTTCGCTCTTGTTTGTTCGACTGATGTTAAGGGATAGTTTACTTCCTGTGGTTTCAATTGGTCAGGACATTTCTTGAGAAAATCTCTGGATACTGTTGAAGTTGTTTTTCCTTGATTTTGGCTAATTATACAGGTTTTAGAACTGTTAAAGTTAGATTGCATAACAGTATAGGGTTCAGATTCCCATTGAACATCCAGTTTGTTGCTTCTTCTTTTTCTTTTGAGAACTAGTTCACCGGGTATCAAGGGTTCAGCTGTGGCATTCTTGTTGAAGTCATGTTCTTGTTTACTTCTGATTTGTTCTAAATTATTTTCCACGCATTCCTGAACTTTCTTGTACTGTTGTTGACGGTGATAATTCCAGTCTTCTTGGTCTGGTTCTACAGTTAACATCTCCAAGTCAATTGGGAGTTTTCCAGGTCTTGCTTGCATCAAGTATGCTGGCGCGTAGTTAGTAGAACTGACAGGGATGTGGTTGTATATATCCACTAAGTCAGGTAGTTTTTCTGGCCACTGATTCCTTTCTTCAAGTGGTAAAGTCTTTAACATGTCGATGACAATGTTTGTTATTTTCTCACAAAGACCATTTGTTTGGGGATGATACGGTGTAGTCCTGATCTTCTTACAACCATACAATCATAGGAATTCTTGGAACAGTTGGGACTCAAATGCGGAGCCTTGATCTGTTAGTACCTGGTCTGGGTACCCGTGTGGTCGACAGAAATAGGTCTGGAATGTCTTGGCTGTTACTTCTGCAGTTAAGTCTTTAACTGGTGCTACTAAGAATCTAGAGTAGTGGTCAACCATGATAAGAGCATAGGTATACCCTGTTCTGCTGTGTGTCAATTTCACATGATCCAGGGCAACAATCTCTAGAGGCTTCTTGGTAACAGTTTGTTGTAAAGGAGCTTTATAACCAAAGGAGCTTTCTGGCTTTGCTGAACTTTCCTTCTCAGGTGACACGGTCCACAGTTCTTACACCATCTTTCAATGGAACCTCTCATGCCGACCCAGTAAAAGTGATCTTTCAGCAACATCTCCAGTTTCTTCCAACCGAAGTGTTCAGCACCATTGTGATATGCTTCTAATACCATCTGAAAGCAAGGTTTTTGTATTACCGGGATTCCTCCGCACTGACCTCAGGAGACAATTTTGATTTTATTCTTTATTCACCACACACACCAAACAAAAGGAAGCCGACGCATTTCGTAGCCATATGGCCACTTCATCAGGGCATCTAATACCATCCGTACATTTCCTTTTTTGAACCACAATTTGCCAGATCAGTTCATGGGTTTTGGGAATTAAGGTGACGTCTACACAGTTTACTTTGATAGACAAAAAATTTCCCCTTCTCCTTCCATAGGCGCTTGGCGTCTTGTGAAGCTTCTGGACTCAGGCAGGAGTGTTCTTTGGTTATCAGCTCCTTGACTAAGCTAACAGCTGGGACACTGTCCTGGGTTTCTTTCCAGTTATGGTGAGATAACGGGTTCACTGTTGTCTCTTGACGTCGTTGGCTTGCCTGATGACATGAGGATGCACCTGGACGGTGGAAGGCCGGTAACTCTACTTCTTCTAGCTCATCCACGTCTTCTCCCACGTCTAGTAGATTAGGCATTCTGGATAGGGCATCAGCATTGCCATTGTTATGACCTGCCCGGTACTTGACAGTGAAGTCGTAGTTGGATAATCTGGCCATCGAACACTGCTCCATGGCTCCCAGCTTCGCAGTCTCTAAATGGGTTAGAGGGTTGTTGTCTGTGAAAGCCGTGAACTTGGAGGATGCCAAGTAATGTTTGAACCGTTCCGTGATTGCCCAGACTAAGGCTAGGAACTCCAACTTGAAAGAACTGTAATTTTCTGGATTCTTCTCTGTTGGACGGAGCTTTCTGCTGGCATAGGCTATTACTTTCTCTTTGCCTTTCTGTCTCTGTGCCAAGACAGCTCCTAAACCTTCGTTGCTGGCATCAGTGTATAACAGGAAAGGTAGACTGTAACCAGGGTAGGCCAGGATCTCTTCTCCAGTCAGGGCATCTTTCAGCTGTTGGAAAGACTCTTCTTGTTCTGGTCCCCACCGGAATGGAGGACCTCTGATCTAGCCCTTCTTGGATTGTCCTACCAGGAGATCTTGCATGGGCGCTGCTATCTTCGTGTAGCCCTTTATAAACCTCCTGTAGTACCCGACCAGTTCCAAGAATTGACGTACCTCTCTGAAGGTGGTTGACGCTGGCCAGATCTTGATGACTGTGACCTTTCTGCACTGACCACATGCCCAAGGTACTGGACTTTGGGTTTTAACAGATGACATTTTGAAGGTTTCAACTTCATGCCGTACTTGGACAATGATTCAAACACTTCACTCAAATGTTACAGGTGGTCTTCATAGGTTTTGGAGTACACTATGACATCATCCAGGTATAACAGTACGGTTTCAAAGTTTCTGTGGCCTAGGCAACACTTCATCAACCTCCTGGAATGTTCCTGGTGCATTGCATAACCCGAATGACATGCTGTTTAACTCACATAAACCCATCGGGGTTGTGAAGGCTGTCTTCTCACGGTCTTCTTCTGCAACGGAAACCTGCAAGTACCCTCTAGTAAGATCTAAGGTTGAGAAGTAATTGGCAGACTTTAATGCAGCAAGTGACTCTTCTATACGGGTTAACGGGTATGCATCCTTGTGTGTTACTTTATTGATTTGCCTATAATGAACACACATCCTCATACTACTGTCTTTCTTTTTAACCAGGACCAGTAGTGCTGCCCAGGGACTGCAACTATCTCTGATAACCCCTGCATTCTTCATGTCCTGTAGCATTTCTTTTGCTTTCTGGTAGTGTGTTGGTGGTATAGGCCTGTATCTTTCTTTAATGGGTGGATGATTACCTGTGGGTATGTGATCTTCTACCCCTTTAACCCTCCCAAAATCAAGTGGATGTTTGCTAAACACTTGTTCATACTCCTGAACTACCCGATAAACTCCATGTTTCTGATGAGAAGATCTCTCAGTTCCTACATGGAGCTACTGACACCATTTCTCTAAGGGTACTGTCACACTTGGCCATATCGGCGGCGATTTCATAGACGATGCTGGGGCGTGGCCTATCGCCGCCGACATTGCCGGTGCGTCGCCTAATGTAAAGAGGCGATATCGACGCCTTTGAGTGGTCGCCTGGTTTCTCAACACTGCTCTGAAACCAGACGAGCACTCTGGGGCGATGTGTACACATCTCCCCATGTAACATGGCGATCGCCGATGTTACAGGCGATTATCGCCACTGGGGTTTCTGAACACCCCAGCGGCGATGGCGTCTGTAACATCGCCAGTGCGTCGCCGGAGGTATCGCCGAGTGAAAACACGTGACGGCGACGCTGGCGGGGCACCAAAAAAAGTGTGCGCTCCCGTGCATCGCCGGCGAGGTGTCCAGGTGTGACGGTACCATAACTATTTCTTGGAACCATGAGGCTCGTCTGACACTGACTGAGCTATTAGAAACAGATGAGTCCTGCACACAGAGAACAAGTCTGTAGGAACATGTTCACACCGCCAACATATTTAAAGACAAAAAGCTAAATGCGACCAAAAACAACAGTACACTGCAGTAAAAGTATTAAATGCAAGTGCAGTATAAAAAATAGTATAACAAATACAGGGTACTTAGTCCATCCGTTTTTTTGCGCAAAAAAAGTTATTTCAAGCCACGTCACTAACTTCAAAGTGTACCCATCTCTGACGCGGTCCTACCTGGTGTATTAAAAACCTGACTAGTGTGTATACTTACTAGTGAGTAGGAGCCAGCAAGTCCAGTGTCTGAAATGGACTAAAGGCGACGAGGCTATATGTGTGCAGGGCCCAGAGAGGGGCGGGAAACTCCATCTCTTGCTAAGCAAGAGGCAACTTAATTAGAAACAGATGAGTCCTGCACACAGAGAACAAGTCTGTAGGAACATGTTCACACCGCCAACATATTTAAAGACAAAAAGCTAAATGCGACCAAAAACAACAGTACACTGCAGTCGCCTTCAGTCCATTTCAGACACTGGACTTGCTGGCTCCTGCTCACTAGTAAGTATACACACTAGTCAGGTTTTTAATACAACAGTTAGGACCGCGTCAAAGATGGGTACACTTTGAAGTTAGTGACGTGGCTTGAAATAACTTTTTTTTGCGCAAAAAAACGGATGGACTAAGTACCCTATATTTGTTATACTATTTTTTATACTGCACTTGCATTTAATACTTTTACTGCAGTGTACTGTTGTTTTTGGTCGCATTTAGCTTTTTGTCTTTAACTGACTGAGCTATTGATTCAGCTTCATGTATGGAGTTGTTATCTACATGGTACAGTTTAGCAACAGTGGAATACTTTGGCAGCTTTATTTTATCATCACCATAGTTTAATACACGCACAGGTACCCTTCCTTTGCTTACATCAACCACCCCCCTGGCTGTCAGGAGTGTAGGACTACTGTCAGACACCACCAGTTCTACTACTGCCTGGTGGTCATGCCCTCTGAGGCCTACTGCTACCCAGCACCAGATCATTTCACTTCTTGGAGGCACTACAATAGGAATTGGGTCTGTTACGCGCACGCTACCAATTTCACCACTGGATAGTGTTGCATGTTGCTGGTACATGAGAGCTCGGATCTCCTTCTATAGAACCCTCCTCTCTCCTGGAGTAGCAGAATCTGCAATCTGTTGACGCAAAAACAGCACTTCATCTAGACAGTTAACCATCACATTGGTACCAAGTATCACATGTGGATCCCGCTCGTTTGGTTTATCCTCAACCACAATGAGTCCTTGATTCTTTAATTCCACCCTCCCCACCATTACAGTTGCCTCCCAATGCCCCTCTACATTAACGAGCAACCCATTGGTTGCTATGATGGTCAAATCAGGGTTTGGAGGTTCAAGTTCTAGTTCAGACCAGAACCGTTTGTAAAGGATACTCGGGATGGTGCTCACCTGGGATCCAGTGTCTACCAATGCAGTGGTAGCAATGCCGTCTATGACGATGGACAGGTACAGACGATCTCCCACGTACCTGCGCAGCCAATTGGATGGGCCTGGACAGTCTACTCCTGGGGTTGGGCCCCTGACCCCAGGGGTTGCTCGTTTAAAGGGCAGAACCGGTAGATGTGCCCTTCTTTGTAACACTTGCGACAGATCGGCTTTCCACCAGAACTGTAGCAATCCATGATCCTCCCTCGAAGCGGTGGTGTCCTCTTCTTCATCCATTGAACGTCGTCCGGGCTGTTAGCGAGCTGGATCTTTGCTGGTGGCTGTGTCTCCGCCTTAGATTGCCTAGCACCTCGGAGTTTGTCCATCTCTCTGCTCAGCTGGCACACCTCGGAGCACAGGCTGTCTAACCAGTCAGGGGTCACAGCCTGCATGCTGGTCTCAGCTGCGGGGGATAAGGAAGGTACTTCTGGCAAGGAGGGGGTTTTAACCCATTGGGGCTGTAGGGTTAAGTCCGGCACTGCTGGGAGCTGCTGTCCCTTAATGGTTCGTTTTTTAGGGTAGCAAACTCAGCATCAGGGTTTTGGAGAGCCCACCAACGTGCTTGCTTGCTATAATCCGGTAACCTGAGGCCCCTTACGAAATGTTCAATAAGCATTTTATTCTCATCACGGATGTCATTGGGGATCAACTTGTTTAAGGAGTCTCAGCGTCTCCTGCAGGTGTAAGGAGTAATCTTGGACACTTTCTTGTGCCCCTGTTTGCAATGGTAAAACATCAGTCTCAATTTAGTCTCAGTATGATGGTCAAAAACTCTTTTTAACTTTTCAAATATTTGAACAACAGACACCTGATCTTCTTCAGATCTGTTACCTGTCCCATCACTACTGATGCTATCTGCTTACCGGTCATTGCATACATGTCCAGCACATTACAAATCTTCCCCTGGAATGCGTCCAGGATTCCTGGCTGGCCGTCATACTTGGGTAACCAGGCTGCATTGGGGATGTATGGCAGCGAGATCGGCATTATTGGGGCTACTGGAGCAGGTACCGGTAACAGTATTGCGCCGCCAGGTGGATTGGCAACTGCGGGCTGTCCGCTCGGGGCTCCGTTAGCGGCGGCGGGCTGGTTCACGATCGGTACCGCTGCATTGTTTGGGCCCGGTGCACTCCTTCTCGCTTCACCATAGTGAATAGCTGCCAGTCTCATAAAAATGAAAGTCAGTAGTCTGCTCGGAGGGCGGAGAGTGGAGCACCTCGGGTATTTCCGCATCCGACTGCTGCGTTTTGTGGTTCTCGTCAGAGCGTGGGGCGGGGCCTATCTTCATTCCCACTCTGTGGCACAGCAATTGTGGCCCAGATCAACAGTTCACAAACACAGTCTATATACGGCACACAGTACCCGGTTACAGCAGCCACGAGATTTGGTTCGTGACGCCAGAGTTGTCTGGGGCCACGAGGGACTGGGTACTCAGGTCTCGGGCGGTCAGTAGCGCTGGATGTCACGGGTGGTTGGTGCCCGAGCCTGTGTCCTTGGGTGACAATAAAAAGGGGAGTATTTACAGGGATTGGAGTTGTCAGTCGTGACGCCACCTGTAGGTTATGGTGATGGCATCAGCACTACTTGGGCCTCCGGGGTGATGGACGGCAGCAAGATGGAGTGGCTCCCTACAGGAGGAGCGAAGTCCCCGAGGCTATTGGAAGTAGGAATGATGGAGTAAGGCAGCACAGTCATTACTGCTCAGGGTTGGAGTAGGGGAGCGCAGTCAGTGTGGTGTGGGATGAGTTGAAAGAGGGACACGCACACATTAAAGTCTTTGGGTATCTTTACTGGTGACTGGTTGCAGGTATACACGTCCGGAGTGAAGGGAAACACCTTGGATCTCCACAGCGAGTAGGGTTGTAAGCCTCCTTATTCTGGCCTTGTTCTGAGTCTGGCATGTACGGAACCTAACCGGACCGTTACTTTTCTTGCTACACCCGTGTTGCCGCACTGAGGGCTCTCTCATGGGCCACCGCCGTCTCTCTCCCCGCGGTCCCTGGCTCTCAATTGTTGGTGCTGCGGGTGTCTGGGAAGCTAAGCCTCCTCAGGATGCTGGTATCTCTCCTGGGTCTATTTCCTCTGTCCCCTGCAGACTCGGCTCCAGTGACCAGTGCTCTGGTGGGGTGAGCCGGTATGGCTCCTCTGCCGCGTTGAAATGTTCCTCGCCTTCAATCCCTACTCTTCGGGTCCTCACACTGACTTTTCTGTGTACTGGTGCGGGCCTAGCACGGCTCCGGTACCAGTTCAGCACACTAGTCTTTGAGCTACTTTGCAGCTCTTCTAGCGTTTGCACACTGTGTATGACTCCACCCCCAGGACCTGTATTTATAGGGGGAACTGACTTAAGACAACCAGTTGGGCCCCCCTACAGGCCTGGGGTGGAAGGTGTTGGGTGCAAATGGGTTACCCGCTGTGGAACATCCTTCAGTGTCCTAAGGAAGCTTGTGGTTACCTAGTACAGGGTGCCACACATGCACCACACATGACTGACACCCCAAAAGGGCCTGAGTGCATCCTGCACAAACATAAAAAAGTGCAAGAAAATAATGAATGTTAATGTGAGGTATTGGTCATATTTTGACCAAAACACGCAAGCTCGTAACCCACGTCAATGGTCCTCATGCTTACAAGTCCCTATCACTATATTCAGAAGAAAACAAAACAACCTATAAGGACATATAATCAGAAAACTCACCATAAACAACCAAAGGTCTGATACATAATGCACTTAGCAGGACACCACATGCCCCAATGATAACACAGGTGCATAATACTGAAGCAGCAATCACTCTCAACCTACCATAATATGAGGGAGGTGATTGGTGGTATTTTCTATGCATACAGATGAATGCTCAGTGCATTGGGTATCAGATGTATGAATGTTTATGGTCAGTTTTCCTTTTTCTGCAAAACAGCATTTAGAAATAACTTTATTTTTATTGGAATATTGGAGAAATAAGTGTATTTCATCTCTAGCATGCAAAAATCTCTCACGGGAATTGCTTTCATGTTAAAACTATAAAGTGCTCGAGATATTACTAAGGAATTTATGGTCAAACATATTGTAAAAGGTTGGATGTAGGAGACGGGGTCAGACTGGCCCAACGGGGCCCCGGGAAGTCCTCCAGTGGGTCCCAGGTCCCATGGCCCCACTTAACCCATCCAGCCCCCGTGCGGAACAGAAAGAGCCCGAGCCATCCCCTCGAGCTGTGTGGTTGTGCTGGGGAGAGCACCGGATCTGGAGCGGCTGGCATGGGCTTGCCCCCGCTTATTAGTTTACTGTAGTATTCACTGCATCCTGTTGTCCATCACCTCTCATTGCTGAAGTCGGCACTAAGAGGTGAGCGGGATGTAAGTGTACTGACCCACCCATCCTGAATATGGTCCCCATGCAGCCAAACACTTAAAAATAATAAACGGTGTAACTTACCTGTTTGATGCTCCCCTCCGTATCTCCCTCTGCAGCATCGATGTCTTCCTGTCTGAGCATGCCGGCATCCAATCATGAGGCCGGCACAGCACAGTGATGTCATCACTGCACATCCCGGTCACATGATCGGATTCCGGGGACACACAGGAGGGACTGCACTGTTGCAGAGACAGAGAGAGATGGAGAGGAGCGCCGGATAGGTAAGTTAAACTGTTTATTATTTTTCCTGTGTGGCAGCATGGGGGCTATATTCAGGATAGGGGAAGGTGCAATATCCTAGGATAGGTGGTGCTACTAGGATAGGAGACTATATACCATGATGAGAGGTTATATACCAAGATGGGAATAGTTAAACAATCAGCACTCTGCTATGACAATTAGAATATAGAAATATTTAATAAGCAAAAAATTGAGACACTTAGCTTTACAAATATGGCCATATCAATAAACCACCCAGTCGCCACGTTGAGGCGTGTCTGGTTGATCGGGCCCTTAACCTCTATTTTCAGCCTCTGTCTGGGTTAAAAACCTCCTCTTCAATAGGCAATTGGAAAAGACTGATACCAGAGAACACTAGCTTAACAGGCCCAGGGTGGAGAAAGTGCACTACCGATGGTAGGAACCCATACTAATATACAATAATATCTGCGGCACTCAATCCTGTGAGTGTGTACAGGTGCACGCTAAACACAATACTTAGGCAAGGGTCACACAGAGGAATCTGCGTTTTTGTGGCTTCTGAAAAACAGATCCATTTTTTCTAGGTGCCAATAGTGTCTTCTGAGCTCCTGGACTTTTTTGTGACTTAGTCATTTTTTCCCCAAAAACGCATATGCATTAACGCATGCGTTTCCCATAGGGCCCCATGTTTAAAAAAGTATGCATTTTTAACTGCACCCAAAAACGTTGCTAGCAATGTTTTTTGGTGTCCAGGAAAACCGGATGGCTGTTTTTGAATAACGCAGGGGCACCTAAGTGCACCATCCGTCAACGGATCCATTTTTTGGATTTTTGGATAACATAGAGATTTTGTTGTGTAAAAACGGTTCCGAAGCAAAAACAGCTGGGCTGTATGACCCTGGCCATACAATAATAAAAAAAAGTGGCATTCTGCTATGACAATTAGAATTTAGGAATATTTCATTAGCAAAAAATTGAGACACTTAGCTTTTTAAATATGGCTAAACCGATAAACCACCCAGTCGTCGCATTGAGGCGTGTCTGCTTGACCGGGTCCCTAATCTCCATTTTCAGCCCCACAGAGCCCGGTGCAGAGCACCCCTTCAGAGTCAGTGCAGAGCGCCCTTACAGAGCCTTGTGCAGAGCGCCCTTACAAAGCCTGGTGCAGAGTGCCCCCACAGAGCCTAGTGGAGAGTGCTCCCAGAGAGACTGGTGCAGAGCGCCACTACAGAGCCTGGTGTAGAGCACACCTACAGAGCCTGGTGCAGACTGCACCCACAGAGCCTGGTTCAGAGTGGCTGCGACACCCACCAAGGCCAGGGGGTACTCAGTAGCCGGGCCGGTCGACTTTCTTGGGGAGGTCACGGTGGCTGTGACCCGACTCCATGGCCCTGGCCATGCAGTTAAGGGGTATTTACAAGGGAAGAATATGACACCACCTGTGATGTTCAATCAGGAATGGGCGACGCTGCAGATTAGGACTGCTGGGGCAGATGGTAGTGCAGCCAGGATGGTATCACTCCCCACAGGTAGAGCAGGTCCCCAGGGTGTATTGGGTCAGGCCCACAGAGCCTGGTGCAGAGAGACCCCACAGAGCCCGGTGCAGAGCACCACTACAGAGCCAGTGCAGAGAACTCCCACATATCCCACTGCCGAGCACCCCTACAGAGCCTGGTGCTGAGGGCCCCCACAGAGCCTGGTGTAGAGCACACCTGCAGAGCCTGGTGTAGAGCGCACCCACAGAGCCTGATGCAGAGCGCCCCCACAGAGCCTGGTGCAGAGTGGCTGCGACGCCCACCAGGTCCAGGGGGTACTCGGTAGCCGGGCCGGTCGACTTTCTTGGGGAGGTCACAGTGGCTGTGACCCGACTCCATGGCCCTGGCCATGCAGTTAAGGGGTATTTACAGGGGATGAACATGACACCACCTGTGATGTTCAACCAGGAATGGGCGACGCTGCAGATTAGGACTGCTGGGGCAGATGGTAGTGCAGCCAGGATGGTATCGCTCCCCAGAGGTAGAGCACGTCCCCAGGGTGTATTGGGTCAGCCCCACAGAGCCTGGTGCAGAGAGACCCCACAGAGCCCGGTGCAGAGCGCCTCTACAGAGTCAGTGCAGAGCGCCCTTACAGAGCCTTGTGCAGAGCGCCCTTACAGAGCCTGGTGCAGAGCGCCCCCACAGAGCCTAGTGCAGAGTGCTCCCACAGTGCCTGGTGCAGAGCGCCCCTGGAGCCTGGTGCAGAGCGCCCCCACAGAGCCTGGTGCAGAGAACCCCCACAGATCCCTCTGCAGAGCGCCCCTACAGAGCCTGGTGCTGAGGGCCCCCACAGACCCGGTGCAGACTGCACCCACAGAGCCTGATGCAGAGCGCTCCCATAGAGCCTGGTGCAGAGTGGCTGCAACACCCACCAGGAGTACTCGGTAGCGGGGCCGGTTGACTTTCTTGGGGAGGTCACGGTGGCTGTGACCCGGGTCCGTGACCCTGGCCATGCAGTTAAGGGGTATTTACAGGGGATGAACGTGACGCCACCTGTGGTGTTCGGCCAGGAATGGCTGACGCTGCAGATTAGAACTGCTGGAGCAGATGATAGTGCAGCCCGGATGGTATCACTCCCTACATGTGGAGCAGGTTCCCAGGGTGTATTGGGTCAGCTGCACAGAGCCTGGTGCAGAGAGACCCCACAGAGCCCGTTGCAGAGCACCACTACAGAGCCAGTGCAGAGAACCCCCACAGATCCCACTGCTGAGCACCCCTACAGAGCCTGGTGCTGAGGGCCCCCACAGAGCCTGATGTAGAGCACCCCAGCAGAGCCTGGTGCAGAGTGGCTGCAACGCCCACCAGGGCCAGGGGGTACTCGGTAGCCGGGCCGGTTGACTTTCTTGGGGAGGTCACGGTGGCTGTGACCCGGCTCCGTGACCCTGGCCATGCAGTTAAGGGGTATTTACAGGGGATGAACGTGACGCCACCTGTGGTGTTCGGCCAGGAATGGCTGACGCTGCAGATTAGAACTGCTGGAGCAGATGATAGTGCAGCCCGGATGGTATCACTCCCCACATGTGGAGCAGGTCCCCAGGGTGTATTGGGTCAGCTGCACAGAGCCTGGTGCAGAGAGACCCCACAGAGCCTGGTGCAGAGCACCACTACAGAGCCAGTGCAGAGAACCCCCACAGATCCCACTGCCGAGCACCCCTACAGAGCCTGGTGCTGAGGGCCCCCACAGAGCCTGATGTAGAGCACCCCAGCAGAGCCTGGTGCAGAGTGGCTGCAACGCCCACCAGGGCCAGGGGGTACTCGGTAGCCGGGCCGGTTGACTTTCTTGGGGAGGTCACGGTGGCTGTGACCCGGCTCCGTGACCCTGGCCATGCAGTTAAGGGGTATTTACAGGGGATGAACGTGACGCCACCTGTGGTGTTCGGCCAGGAATGGCTGACGCTGCAGATTAGAACTGCTGGAGCAGATGATAGTGCAGCCCGGATGGTATCACTCCCCACATGTGGAGCAGGTCCCCAGGGTGTATTGGGTCAGCTGCACAGAGCCTGGTGCAGAGAGACCCCACAGAGCCTGGTGCAGAGCACCACTACAGAGCCAGTGCAGAGAACCCCCACAGATCCCACTGCCGAGCACCCCTACAGAGCCTGGTGCTGAGGGCCCCCACAGAGCCTGATGTAGAGCACCCCAGCAGAGCCTGGTGCAGAGTGGCTGCAACGCCCACCAGGGCCAGGGGGTACTCGGTAGCCAGGCCGGTTGACTTTCTTGGGGAGGTCACGGTGGCTGTGACCCGGCTCCGTGACCCTGGCCATGCAGTTAAGGGGTATTTACAGGGGATGAACGTGACGTCACCTGTGGTGTTCGGCCAGGAATGGCTGACGCTGCAGATTAGAACTGCTGGGGCAGATGATAGTGCAGCCCGGATGGTATCACTCCCCACATGTGGAGTGGGTCCCCAGGGCTTATTGGGACAGTCTATTAAGGTGGTGGTGCTTGTTGGGGTGCAGGACAGAGGGTTCGGAAAATAAGCAGAGGACATAGAAGGGTGCAGTTTCTATTACCTTTACTTGGCAGATGATGGTGCAGTCCGGGGCACTGGTTACAGGTGGTGGAAGAGGCCCGGCCAGCCGGGAAGCATTCGGGGGTCCCACCTTGCCAGGTGGGTTTGGAGGCCTTCCTGATTCACTTTCCCTTTGGTTCCCTGCTGCCTGTAGCTACACTGCAGCCCTCTTCCTGCATGTTGGTTCTTTCCCTGTATGGCAGGCAGCACGTGCCTATCACGGGTACCACTGAACTGGTGGAGCCTGGTGCAGAGCAGCCCCACAGAGCCTGGTGGAGAGCGTCCACACAGAGCCCAGTGCAGAGCGCCCCAACAGAGATTGGTGGATAGTGGCCCCACAGAGCCTGGTGGATAATTGCCCCACAGAACCTGGTGCAGAGCGGCCCCACAGAGCCTGGTGCAGAGTTGCCCCACAGAGCCTGGTGCAGAGCGCCCCTACAGGGCCTGGTGTAGAGCAAATGTTACATGTATATGTGCCACCCCGGAGTCTGGTTACCACAATGGCATTACCTATCTGGGGGTGGGTTAGTCAGTTCGGTTCCTAGGAGGACTGTGAAGACATCCTGCAGACTGGATCTGTGCCAAGCTTGTCCGAGGATACAGACTAGAAAGCTTGAGGGACCTGTAGGAGAGGGTCTGAGGAAGGAGAGGAAAGGACCTGGGGAGTAGAGCCTGTTAACGGTTCACCCCAGAGCGGAGCACCTGAAACGGACACCAGAGTCCGAGGTTGTGAGGGTACTATAGGCCCAGCAGCCACAACTGGAGGACGGGAGATTCCAAGTCTCCCGGTCACACCAAAGCACCTGTAGGCAAAGCAGCATGGGAGAGCTCAGGGACAGTATCCAAAGGAGTGGTACCTGAGAAGGGCTCGAGCTGCCTGCCATGCTGGTGAGAGACTTACAAGCAGGAAGAAAAGATCGCAGTGTAGCTATAGGCAGCCCCAGCTTAGAGGAGCACAACAGGGAGGCCTCAGAACTTGCTGGGTGAAGAGATCCCCATCATCACCTGTGAACAGCATCTTGGTCTGAACCTGCAACTTCCAGTAAAGGCAAAGGAAACTAAGCACTGGGTCTGTCAGTCATTCCGCGCCCTCAGTCCTGCGCCTAACGGCCTACCACCGCCATAGTCTTTTCTGGTTGTCCTGGAGAACCGCTTCACCCGTGGGGAGCGATATCATCGTAGCTGCAATCCCATCATCCCAAGACGTCCCACACTGCAGTGTTGGCCATCAATATCCAAATATCACAGATGGCGTCATGACAACCAATCCCCATTCCTAATCCCAATTCCCCTTTGAACATTTATTGACACCGCCAAGGTCACGAAGCCAAGTCCCAACCCCCGTGACTCCCATAACAAGAGCAGTTGCCCGGTTCCGAGTACCCCACAGCCCTGGTAGGAGAGGGCATGCCTTATAGACAAAAAACTCAAGACCCCACACCCCCCCAAAAACAACATGTGTCGGCAGATGTCTTCCTCAAGGTGTTAACTGGCATCTTGTAAGTTCAGAATAAATACCCGCTGGTCCAAGGACACAAGAATGGAGGGATGGACTAGGAACACAGGCAGGACGGGTCAGTAATCAGGCTGGTCCCAGGACACAGGAATGGAGGGACGGACTAGGAACACAGGCAGGATGGGTCAGGAATCAGGCTGGTCCCAGGACACAGGAATGAAGGGATGGACTAGGAACACAGGTAGGATGGGTCAGGAATCATGCTGGTCCCAGGACACAGGAATGGAGGGACGGTCTAGGAACACAGGCAGGATGGGTCAGGATTAAGGCTGGTTCCAAGACACAGGAATGGAGGGACGGACTAGGAACACAGGCATGACGGGTCGAGAATCTGCCTCCGCAATACCACAGACTGCACTGCAGAAGGTAAATCCACACTGGGTCTCCTGACCATAGCCACTGTAACTGATAACTTTTATCCAGCATCACTTATAACACATTGTCTTTTAACTCTTAGATATGCACAAACAGGATCTCTCTAAGGCGGCCATCACACGGTTCAATTTCTTGAACGATATCGTTTAAGCGATCTGCTTTTTGATCGCTTAAGCAATATCGTTTGTGCATCGCTACGTGCGATCAAGCGATTTTACAATGTAAAACATCGCAGATATGAGACCCGGAGCTCAGATCAAGCGATCATCGCTTGTTCAATCTGCTTCATCGTGGTGTGTGACACCACGATGAACGATCTCCCAGCGGCAGAGCCTATGCTGGGAGATGGTATCTATGGTAAACGTCGGGTTACTAAGCGCCGCATGGCGCCTAGTAACCCGATGTGTGCCATAGTTACCAGCGATCTCGCTGGTCCACATCGCTGGTGAGTCTGCCTGTGTGACATCTCACCAGCGATGTGAGCGATATCGTTAGCGATTGCGCGTGCACGTGATCGCTTACAATATCGCTCACGAAATTGTAGCGTGTGACGGCCGCCTAAGGCTGAGGCAGCATACAAATCACCTTACTACTTTAAGGTAAGCAGTAAAAATTTCTTTCACTGCCTGCATGTTGATCTCATGCCAGTTCATTTATACAGATATATCTCTTCCAAAGACTGAGAAGTACACTGAGAGATAGCCACAGTATAAACCAGGTATGATAGGTCATTTTGCTTAACATACCTGAACAACCCCAATCAGATGGTTATTTTGATCTTTTTACCTTTATTCTCATCAGAAACTGACATTACCTGTCAAAAGGACAGCGAATTACAAGGGCAACTTTACCCTTTAACAGAGATACAGGCTGGGGTCACATTTGGCTAGGCAATTGCATTCACCGCATCCAGATCCGGATGCGGTAAACGCAATTGCCTTCACACATATTTTTAAGGAAAAATGTGTGCAGAAAACTGCAATCCGGCAACAGGATTGCTCAGGATGTGTAATCCGGAGCAATTTGGTTACCGTATACTTTGTTCATCCCTGCTGCCGCAGGGATGAACAAAGTGTTAGATGTGTATAAAAACATTAATTATTAATATTAGCTGTGGGCAACATGTCTCCAGGGGGTGCCCACCCCCTGTAAGAGACATGCTGCCCACTCCTGTGGGAATGTCAGGGGTTAATAACCCATGTACAGTAAGCCGGCTATTGTCGGCTTTGTACTAATTTATGAATGAAGCCTCGGCTCCCCTGACAGTTGGCAGATACTGTACGTAATGTACGTATAGCATATGCCGATGTCCAGGGTCCTGTAGGCATTTACAATAGATCTATGGGCAGCGCACCGCCATAGATCTACTGTAAAAGCCTACAGGACCTCGGACAGCGGCAGGTACTATACGTACATTACGTACAGTATCTGCCAACTGTCAGGGGAGCCGAGGCTTCATTGATAAAATTGTACAAAGCTGAGAATAGCCGGCTTACTGTAAATGGGTTATTAACCCCTGACATGCCCACAGGAGTGGGCAGCATGTCTCTAGGGGGGTGGGCACCCCCTAGAGACATGTTGCCTACAACTAATATTAATATTTAATATTTGAATAAACAATTAACACTTTGTTCATCCCTGTGGCAGTATACGGTAACCGCATTGCTCAAGATTACACATCCTGAGCAATGCGGTTACCGCATTGTGGGTCACAGAACCGCTCCGAAAACTGCAGGCTGCAGATCCAGATGCGGTAACCGGATTGCATGTAATGCAATCCGGTTGTTATAATGGGCTCCTATGCGCTGTGGTTCCTGATCCGGTTTTCAGCATTTTTAATGCTCAAATCCGGATCATGATCTGCATAGCCCTGCCGCAGATGTGACCCTAGCCACAGTTATTGTACCATAGAGGTGATACACGTACTCTTTCTCTATTATATTCCCTTCCTATATTTCTTTTCTCCCATAACTGTAGACATACGTGTTTTCTATTACGCAGCTCACAGCAGCGACTTATTTTATTTACCAGAAGATCCTTTAGATGTAAACTCCAGCAAAGGGTGTAGAACTGAAGAAGGGTATTCTTTTCCCCTTTTTCTCCTTCTTAATAAATACTGTAGCACGTTATAGCATACACACACTTATGGTACCTTTACACGCCGCCACAACAGGATGCATACAACCCGCTACAGGCTACGATTGTAGCTTGTCGCGCCAATATCGCCCGTAATAGCGGCGTGTGAAGACGGGACGACACAGCTGGCTACAGATACCTCTGTATCCGTGCACTGCCCATAAACAGATGGCAACAAAGCCGATTGTAGCGAGCTGTATCGGCGTGTAAAGAAGGAACAGAAGGGTTGTTCCTACACCATGCTATGTAGCTGGGGCGTGACACAGGGTCCAGGTTTCCGCGCCCCCTTCAGCGATCATTGGAGGAAGCTCCTGCGTTGCGATTGGTTGTCGCCGCACAGGGCGGCATATTTAAGGAGCTGACGAGTCACACTACACAATTGCTCGAGCGTCAAGTATTAATCTGCCTCCTGCGATGCCTGTCCAATCATGGTATTTTTGCTTTGTCCTATCAGCGTACGGACGTCTCGTAATCCACAATTGGAGCACGCCTATGTGCTGTCCCTGCTGCACCAGGTACGCCCATAGTAGCTAGTTGTAGCGGTGTGTAAATGAGCTACAGATGGCTACTTGAGACACCCGGCGATGTATCTAGCTGTAGATGTAGCGTAGCGTAGCGCACCTTGTGGCGGCGTGTAAAGAGGGTGCGTTTCCCGTTGGTAACCGTTCGGCCGTGCTCGTGCACGTGAAGTAGCCGTTGGTATCCATCCTGTTGTGGCGGCGTGTAAAGGTACCATTAGGGTACCTTTACACGCGGCTACATTTCTAGGGTGGCTACAGGTAACTTACTGGTTGCAGTGAAATCATGGAGAGATTATTCCATTTGTACACAGCAACAAGATAGAACCTTGTCTCCATGATTTCACTGCAACCAGTAAGTTACCTGTAGCCACCCTAGAAATGTAGCCGCGTGTAAAGGTACCCTAATGGCACCTTTACACGCCGCCACAACAGGATGGATACCAACGGCTACTTCACGTGCACGAGCACGGCCGAACGGTTACCAACGGGAAACGCACCCTCTTTACACGCCGCCACAAGGTGCGCTACGCTACGCTACATCTACAGCTAGATACATCACCGGGTGTCTCAAGTAGCCATCTGTAGCTCATTTACACACCGCTACAACCAGCTACTATGGGCGTACCTGGTGCAGCAGGGACAGCACATAGGCGTGCTCCAATTGTGGATTACGAGACGTCCGTACGCTGAGAGGACAAAGCAAAAATACCATGATTGGACAGGCATCGCAGGAGGCAGATTAATACTTGACGCTCGAGCAATTGTGTAGTGTGACTCGTCAGCTCCTTAAATATGCCGCCCTGTGCGGCGACAACCAATCGCAACGCAGGAGCTTCCTCCAATGATCGCTGAAGGGGGCGCGGAAACCCGGACCCTGTGTCACGCCCCAGCTACATAGCATGGTGTAGGAACAACCCTTCTGTTCCTTCTTTACACGCCGATACAGCTCGCTACAATCGGCTTTGTTGCCATCTGTTTATGGGCAGTGCACGGATACAGAGGTATCTGTAGCCGGCTGTGTCGTCCCGTCTTCACACGCCGCTATTACGGGCGATATTGGCGCGACAAGCTACAATCGTAGCCTGTAGCGGGTTGTATGCATCCTGTTGTGGCGGCGTGTAAAGGTACCATAAGGGTACCTTTACATGCGGCAACTTTTGTAGGAATTTCACTGGCAACTTACTGATTGCAGTGAAATCATGGACACATTGTTCTATGTTGTGGCTATGTACAAATGGAACAATGTGTCCATGATTTCACTGCAACCAGTAAGTTGCCAGTGAAATTCCTAGAAAAGTTGCTGCGTGTAAAGGTACCCTAATAGACAACTTGGTTTTCAGCCATAGAATCACCACCGGCCCCTTAAGACTCAAGTATTGAGCTCTCATACATACAATCACGTCATACAAGAAACGTCTGGGTATGAGAACATGGTTTATTAGTCTTTGTCGTCTTCCTTAGGCATCAAAACATTTATGTAATTTCTGATTTCTGTATGACATTTTCTGTCTATTGTGACGTAGCGATCACAGAGCGGGTCGGGGTACACTCACTTAGCAGCACAAAACCATAAACACTGCAACAGTCTCTTTCGTGTAAGTCCAGCGGGTTTATTTAAGACAGCATAAACTGCATAGTGCAATGTAAAACATGAGCCTTCCTTTGGCTTTACAACAACTCAGTCCGGTTACCTCACACACGGCCTGTAATCCGTCCACACAGGGCCTCTGAGGGACGGCTTTTCAGACTATGGATGTCTGCCTTTTCCTCACAGCTCAGGAAGCTGTAGGCTTTCCATGTCTCATAGTTGGTTTACACGTCCCGATATCGGCCCGATATCGTAGCCAACGACGCCGGAGCGCGCCTTTTGTGCGTGCTTTTCCCTGCTTCGCATCGGAGGTTTACACGGCGTGATATCGGGATGCAACGTCCGTACGATGTCTACGCCCCCCGACGCAGGAACGACCAGTTAACATTGGAGTCAATGTGTGACGTTGCCCTACACATTGGAGTTGGGCTGTCACACGGGACGATCCTGCTCCAACGTCATCCGATATCGGGCGGTCGAATAGCACGCTCATTCGACCCCCGATATCGTTTTACCATCGTTCCTGCATCGCGTTGTACATTCAAACAGTACAACACAGGTACGATATCGGGTCCAACTCGCGAACCACGTGACTTTTGGTCGGAGTTGGGTCGGAGTTGGACGCCGATATTGCGACGTGTAAACCCACCATCAGTCTCTCTCAGTACCTACAGGTCCACAGGTTTGGGATATGCTTATCCAGCCTCAACATGTGTCCTGCACCTTTGCAGGCTTCTGGAAGACTGCCTCTCACACAGGTGCAATCAGCACTTCTCACTCATGCATACCCTTAGCTGCCATTAACCTTGTGTGTACCACTAGCTCCAGCAATCACCCAGATTGCTGCAGGCCATGTGAGTCATACCAGCCACGTGCTATAGTGCTGGCATGCCTCACACTATGTTGATGTATACTTATGTTGTTCTTTTCTGTTCCGAACATAGAATTTCCCTAATGAAGGCTCCATTGAGAGAGTCAAAACGTCGGGAATATAATCCTTGTTACATGTGGCAAATAAAATTATTTTTTGCTTGGATACGATTATCTCCTATTTTCATTTCATGGTGTGTGCCAGTTCTTGACTAGGATTTGCAATAAATAGTTATCCACTGCACACTAAACATTACAAATGTCATATTGGCTAAAGAATGAATCACTATCATATAGGAAAGTAATGCAAATTAGGATGAGGAAAATTGGCATTGCAGAAACTGCTTCAAGATACAAAATGAAAAAATGAGAATCTTAGTTGATGCATTGGCCATTGCATGTAAGCCCGATAACCTGCGTCAAGGTGTTCTCATGTCTATCCTGTCCCTATCTCCCTTACCTTGTGCCTCTATCTGCGGTACAAATGCCCCCCCTCCCCCCCTTGTTTCTTTTTCTTTTACTTTCTATTTTCTAATGTTTGTACTTGTTGTTTGGAACTGTTTCCTTAATCTATTGCTTCTTAGGCAAGCCTGGAATATCAGAGCGGATTTAAGTTTGCATTACTTTATTCTTGTAATAGACTTACATTTAGTAACAAGAACCAAGAACGGTTTGTTCTGATTGTTGAAGATTGGTACATTATCATGGTGCGAACTTTATTTTTCATATCGTTTGTTATGATTCCACTATTCAAAACCGCTCATTTAAACATATCTTATTTTGTAACGCAAGTTAGGCTTGTACCCTATACGTGACAGTTATACCTTGTAATGTTTGTCATCTCTTTAATAAAAAGAATTTTGAAAAGAAAGAAAACTTGCATGTATGGGTGTGGTGGGAAGCTTGACTACAACAAGATGGTGAATTAAACATGGTAAACTAGACAAAGCTATCGGGGGAAGGGTGCTCAGTCAGAAAACTGTAACTATATTAAAGTAAGGACGACTGACACACCTACATGTGAAGGTGCTAGCAGGAAAAAGACAATATCTAATAAATAGTTATCCACTGCAATATTTAGTGTGCAGCGGGTAACTATTTATTGCATATTGTCTTTTTCCTGCTAGCACCTTCACATGTAGACTAGGATTTGGACATTTTTTTCTGAACACCACCAACATTTGGGTGTAGCATAGTACTTACCGGGTCAGGAATCAGGCTGGTTCCAGGACACAGGGCATCAGGTAACACACAGGCTTCAGGTGCAGGACACAGGCTGGTATCAAAACAGAACACAGACAGGACGAGTCCAGGAACACAGACAGTGTGGATACAAGAGTTCAGGGACCTCAGCAGGCACAGGGATGGTAGAAGGAAAGAATGGCTATGGACAACCAGAGAAATAGGCTGGATAACACACAGGGCTGGGTTAGGAAACCTAATGAGTCTCTCAGGCAACACCCAAAAGGGAAGGGGAAATTTAAAAGCTGGGGTCAACAATTCAAGATGCGCACACCACCCTGTAAGAGAGGGGGAAGTGTGTGCACACACCCTCAGCTAATAACCAGGATCCCCAGCAAGACAAGCACAGGGCCTGGGGCTTAGGGACCTCAGCAGCCAAAATACACATGGATGGCCGTACAGAGGAGCAGAGGACCAGACAGTATGTGGGCACCAATGCAGCAAAGCAGGAGACTGACGAAGCAGCCAAGAAGGTAAGGGACATCTGCGGAAGGACACACCACAGCACTGGCCCATGTAGGGACTAAAATGGCGTCGCTATGGTACCTCATATACCTTTTTCTGAAGGAACAATAGAAAAATCTCCAAAATAAAAAGGGCATTCAACCAGGCATATGCCGACTCCAGGTGGGTCAGGGAAATTCCCCTCTGTAAAAGTAGGCTCAGCAGAGTTCATGGCCTGAGCAATCTGTCACACATGCCAAGGGGCAGTGAGCATCCAGATATGTAGACCCCCTGGACCGCAGGACGAACCAGGGCCTACCCAGATTAGGGAATGGCAGCATAGGGGACTGTCACACCTGAGTGGGGCTTGGTGACAGCAGGACAGAGGGGTTGTCTAGAGTCAGACAGAGCTGGCACAGAAACACCAACAGGAACAGGACAACTACAGGTGGGTACAGTCAGAAGACACTGGGCAACAGGTAGAAGTCATCTGGCTACAACAGGTAGAAGTCATCTGGCTCCAGACAGGCAGAGGTCATCAGACACTTGACTTTGGGAAAGGCTACACACATCAGGCAGAGGTCACCAGTAGTGATGAGTGAACTTGTGAAAAAGTACAGCGATTTCAAATTTGGTACAAACCTTAGGGATTCGGGTATAGGATAGATAGATGGAGAGATAGCTAGGATAGGTAAGATAGATAAAGTAGGTGGGGCAGGAAAGGACAAGACAAGACAGATAGAGTAGGTGGGACAGGACAAGACAAGACAGATAGAGTAGGTGGGACAGGACAAGGCAAGACAAGATAGAATAGGATAGATAGAGCAGGTGGGAAAGGACAGGACAAAACAAGACAAGGGAAATAGAGTAGGTGGGACAAGACAGATAGAGTAGGTGGGACAAGACAAGACAGGACGGATAGGTAGAGTAGGTGGGACAAAAAAAGACAAGACAGATAGAGTAGGTGGGAAAGGACAAGATAAGACAGAGTAGGTGGGACAGGACAAGACAAGACAAGAAAAGAGTAGGTGGGACAGGACAAGACAGATAGAGTAGGTGGGACAGGACAAGACAAGACAGAAAGGATAGATAGAGTAGGTGGGACAAGACAAGACATGGTAGGTGGGACAGGACAGGACAAGACAAGACAGGACAGCGTAGGTGGGACAGGACAAGACAAGAAACAGAGTAGGTGGGACAGGACACGACAGGACAGGACAAGACAAGACAAGAAAAGAGTAGGTGGGACAGGACAAGACAATACAAGACAAGACAGATAGAGTAGGTGGGACAGGACAAGACAAGTCAGATAGAGTAGGTGGGACAGGACAAGACAAGACAATACAAGACAAGACAGATAGGGTAGGTGGGACATGACAAGACAAGACAGAAAGGATACATATAGTAGGTGGGACAAGACAAGACAGGACAGATAGAGTAGGTGGGAAAGAACAGGACTAGACAGATAAAGTAGGTGGGACAGGACAAGACAAGACAAGAGAAATAGAGTAGGTGGGATAAGACAAGACAGAGTAGGTGGGAAAGGACAGGACAAGACAAGACAGGACAGACAGAGTAGGTGGGACACGACAGGACAAGACAAGACAAGGCAGGACAAGACCGATAGAGTAGATGGGACATTACAGAACAAGACAAGACAGATTAGGTGGGAAAGGACAGGACAAGACAATACAAGACAAGACAGAGTAGGTGGCACAGATCAAGACAAGACATAGTAGGTGGGACAGAACAAGACAAGACAGATAGAGTAGGTGGGACAGGATAAGACAAGACAATACAAGACAAGACAGAGTAGGTGGGACAGGATAAGACAAGACAATACAAGACAAGACAGAGTAGGTGGGACAGGACGAGACAAGACAGGAAGGATAGATAATGTAGGTGGGACAGGACAAGACAAGAAATTATAGATAGAGTAGGTGAGACAGGACAAGACAAGACAAAAAAAATAGAGTAGGTGGGACAGGACAAGACAAGACAAGACAGAGTAGGTGGGACAGGACAAAACAAGACAGGACAGAGTAGATGGGACAGGACAAGACAAGACCAGAGAAATAGAGTAGGTGGGACAGGACAAGACAAGACAAGGCAGAGTAGGTGGGACAGGACAAAACAAGGTTGGAAAAAAGAAGACAAGATGGGACAAGACAAGACAAGACAGAAAGTAGTTGGGAAAGGACAGGACAAATACTAGACAAGACAGCAAGGATAGATAGAGTAGGTGGGGCAGCACAAGACAAGACAGATAGAGTAGGTGGGACAAAACTAGACAAGACAGGAAGGATAGCTAGAGAAGGTGGGACAAGACAAGACAGTAAAGGACTAGACAGATGAAGTAGCACAAGACAAGACAATACAAGACAAGACAGATAGAGTAGGTGGGACAGGACAGGACAAAGACTAGACAAGACAAGAAAGGAATGATACATAGAATAGATGGGACAGGACAAGACAAGACAAAACAAGGTGGGACAAGACAAGACAAGGTGGGACAAGACAAGACAAGACAAGGTGGGACAAGACAAGACAAGGTGGGACAAGCCAAGACAAGGTGGGGCAAGACAAGACAAGGTTGGAAAAAAGAAGACAAGATGGGACAAGACAAGACAAGACAGAAAGTAGTTGGGAAAGGACAGGACAAAGACTAGACAAGACAGCAAGGATAGATAGAGTAGGTGGGACAGCACAAGACAAGACAGATAGAGTAGGTGGGACAGAACAAAGCAAGACAAAACAAGACAGAGTTGGTGGGACTGGACAGAACAAGACGAGACAAAACAAGACAGGAAGGAGAGATAAAGTAGGTGGAACAAGATAAGACAAGGATAGAGAAGGTGGGACAGGACAAGACAAGATAGGACCGATAGAGTAAGTGCGAAAGGACAGTAGAAGACAAGATAAGACAGGAAGGATAGATATAGTAGGTGGGAAATGACAGGACAGGACAAGACAAGACAAAGCAAGAGTAGGTGGGACAGGACAAGACAAGACAAGGTGGGACAAAACAAGACAAGACAAGGTGGGACAAGACAAGACAAGGTGAAACAAGAAAAAACATGACAAGGTGGGTTAAGACAAGACAAGAAAAGGTGGGACAAGACAAGACAATACAAGAAGGGACAAGACAAGATAAGACAGGAAGGATAGATATAGTAGGTGGGAAATGACAGGACAGGACAATACAAGGCAAGAGTAGGTGGGACAGGACAAGACAAGACAAGGTGGGACAAAACAAGATAAGACAAGGTGGGACAAGACAACGCAAGGTGAAACAAGAAAAAACATGACAAGGTGGGACAAGACAAGACAAGGCGGGACAAGACAAGATAAGGTGGGAGAAGACAAGACGAGACAAGGTGAGACAAGACAAGACAAGATAAGGTGGGACAAGACAAGACAAGGTGGGACAAGACAAGACAAGGTGGGACAAGACAAGACAAGGTGGGACAAGACAAGGCAAGACAACGTGGGACAAGACCAGGTGGGACAAGACAAGGTGGGACATGACAAGACAAGACAAGGTGGGACAAGACAAGACAAGGTGGGACAAGAGAAGACAGGGTGGGACAAGACAAGGTGGGAGAAGACAAGACAAAACAAGGTGAGACAAGACAAGACAAGGTGGGACAAGACAAGACAAAGTGGGACAAGACAAGACAAGGTGGGACAAGACAAGACAGGAAAAGGTGGGACAAGACAAGAAAAGACAAGGTGGGGCAAGTCAAGACAAGACAAGGTGGGACAAAACAAGACAAGACAAGGTGGGACAAGACAAAACAAGGTGGGACAAGACAAGGTGGGACAAGACGAGACAAGGTGGGACACGACAAGACAAGGTGGGACAAGGTGGGACAAGACAAGACAAGGTGGGACAAGACAAGATGGGACAAGACAAGAAAAGGTGGGACAAGACATGACAAGGTGGGACAAGACAAGACAAGGTGGGACAAGACAAGACAAAGTGGGACAAGACAAGACAATACAAGGTGGGACAAAACAAGACAAGGTAGGAGAAGAGAAGACAAGACAAGGTGGGACAAGACAAGACAAGGTAGGACAAGACAAGACAAGGTGGGACAAGACAAGACAAGTAGGGACACGTCAGGACGAGGTGGGATAAGACAAGACAAAACAAGGTGGGACAAAACAAGACAAGGTAGGAGAAGAGAAGACAAGACAAGTTGGAACAAGACAAGACAAGGTGGGACAAGACAGGACGAGACAAGGTGGGACAAGACAAGGTGGGACAAGACAAGGTGGGACAAGACAAGACGGGACAAGACAAGAAAAGGTGGGACAAGACAAGACAAGGTGGGACAAGACAAGGCAAGACAAGACATGGTGGGACAAGACAAGACAAGACAAAGGGAACAAGACAAGATAAGGTGGGACAAAAAAAGACATGGTAGGACAAGAGAAGACAAGACAAGGTGGGACAAGACAAGACAAGGAGGGACAAGACAAGACAAGGTGGGACAAGACGAGATGACACAAGGTGGGACAAGACGGGACAAGACAAAACAAGGTGGGACAAGACAAGTCAAGGTGGGACAAGACAAGACAATGTAGGACAAGAGAAGCCAAGACAAGGTGGGACAAGACGAGACAAGACAAGGTGGGACAACAAGAGACAAGGTTGGACAAGACAAGACAAGACAAGGTGAGACAAGACAAGACAAGGTGGGACAAGACAAGACAAGGCGGGACAAGATAAGACAAGGTGGGACAAGACAAGACAAGGTGGGACAAGGCAAGACGGGACAAGACAAGACAAGACAAAACAAGGTGAAACAAGACAAGACAAGGTGGGACAAGACAAGACAATGTGGGACAAGACAAGGTGGGAAAAGACAAGACAAGGGGGGACAAGAGAGGGTGGGACAAGACAAGACAAGGTGGGACAAGACAAGACAAGGTGGAACAAGACAAGACAAGGTGGGACAAGACAAGAGAAGGTGGGAAAAGACAGACAAGGTGGGACAAGACAAGGCGAGACAAGACAAGATAAGGCGGTACAAGACAAGACGAGACAAGGTGGGACAAGACAAAACAAGATGAGGTGGAACAAGACAAGACAAGGTGGGACAAGACAAGGAGGGACAAGACAAGATAGGACAACACAAGATGGGACAAGACAAGGTGGGAAAAGACAAGGGAGGACAAGAAAAGTCAAGGTGGGACAAGAGAAGGTGGGACAAGACTAGACAAGAAAAGGTGGGACAAGACAAGACAAAGTGGGACAAGACAAGACAAGGCGGGACAAGACAAGACAAGGTGGGAGAAGACAAGACGAGACAAGGTGGGACAAGACAAGACAAGATAAGGTGGGATAAGACAAGACAAGGTGGGACAAGACAAGACAAGGTGGGACAAGAGAAGGCAAAGGACAAGACAAGACAAGGAAGGACAAGACAGGTAGACAAACAAGGATGGGACAAGACAAAACAAGGTGGACAGACAAGACAAGGTGGGACAAGACAAGGAAGACAAGGTGGGACAAGACAAGACAAAAGGTGGGACAAAGGTGGGACAAGACAAGAGGCAAAGACAAGGTGGACAAGACAAGAAGTGGACAAGACAAAAAGGTGGGACAAGACAGACAAGGGGGACAAGACAAGACAAGGTGGGACAAAGACAAGACAACAAGTGGGACAAGACAAGACAAGATGACAAACAAGGTGGGACAAGACAAGACAAGGTGGACAAAGACAAGACAAGACAAGGTGGGAGACAAGACAAGACAAGGTAGGACAAACAAGACAAGACAAGGTGGGACAAGACAAGACAAGAAGGGAAAGACAAAAGTGGGACAAGACAGGTGGGACAAGACAAGACAACAAGGTGGGACAGAAGACAAGGGGAAAGGTGGACAAGAAGACAAGACAAGGTGGGACAAGACAAGGACAAGCAAAAGTGGGCAGACAAAGACAAGACAAGGTGGAAAGACAAGACAAGACAAGGGAGGACAAGACAAGTGGACAAGACAAGACAGTGGACAAGACAAGACAAGGTGGGACAAGACAAGACAAGGGCAAGGGACAAGACAAAAGACAAGGGGACAAGACAAACAAGGTGGGGACAAGACAAGACAAGGTGGGACAAAAGGCAAGACAAGGACATGGGACAAGACAAGACAAGTGGGGCAAGACAAGACAAGTGGGACAAGACAAAGATAAGGTGGGACAGACAAGAAAAGACAGTGAGACAAGGGAAGACAAGACAAGGTGGGACAAACAAGACAAGACAAAAGGTGGGACAAGACAAGACAAGGTGGGACAAGAAGAAGAGAAGACAAGGACAAGTGGACAAGACAAGACAAGGGGGACAAGACAAACAAGGTGGGACAAGACAAGACAAGAGGACAAGTGACAAGACAAGACAAGGTGGGACAAGACAGAAAGACAAGGTGGGACAACAAGACAGACAAGGTGGACAAGACAGAAGACAAGGTGGAGACAAGAAAGACAAGGTGGGACAAGACAAGACAAGGGGACAAGAAAGAAGGGGACAGACAAGACAAGACAAGGTGGACAAGCAAGGAGGGACAGCAAACAAAAAGACAAAAAGGTGAAGACAAGACAAGACAAGGGGAAAGACAACAAGACAAGACAAGGTGGACAACAAGAAGAGTGGACAAGACAGACAAGGTGGACAAGACAAGAAGGTGGACGACAAGACAAGGACAAGACAGAAGTGGAAGACAAGACAAGTGGACAAGGAGACAAGAAGGTGGACAAGACAGGACAAGTGGGACAAGACAAACAAGTGGACAACAAGACAAGGTGGAAACAAGAGGAGACAAGAAAAAAGTGGACAAGACAAGGTGGGAAGACAGGGGAAGCAAACAGTGGACAAGACAAGAAAGGTGGACAAGAAAGACAAAGTGGACAAGACAAGACAAGGGGAAGACAGACAAGGGAAAGACAAAAAGTGGGACAAGAAACAAAGGGAAAGACAAGAAAAAAAAAAAAGGTGACAAGAAACAAGGGGCAAACGGGAAACAGACAGAGTGAAAGAAGAAAGACAACAGAAGAAAACAGGAAAGGTGGATAAGACAAGACAGAACAAGACAGACAGGTGGGACAAGACAAGACAAACAAGGACAAGACAGAGAAGGTGGGACAGACAAGACAAAGATGGACAAGACAAGAAAGGTGAAGACAAGAAAGATGGGCAGGCAAGACAAAACAAGAACAAGGTGGAACAAAACAAGACAAGGTGGGACAAGACAAGACAAGACAAGGTGGGACAAGACAAGACAAGGTGGGCAAGACAAGACAAGGTGGAAACAAGAAGACAAGGTGGACAAGACAAGACAAGTACAAGGTGGGACAAGAAAGGGCAAACAGGACAAGGTGGGACAAGAAAGACAAGGGGGACAAGCAAGACAAGGTGGAAACAAGACAAGCAAGACAAGGTGGGACAAGACAAGACAAGGTGGGACAGAAAGACAAGGTGGGACAAAGACAAGACAAGGTGGGACAAGACAAGACAGACAAGGTGGGACAAGACAAGACAAGGTGGGACAAGAAGACACAAGGTGGGAAAGAAGACAGACAAGCAGGGACAAGAAAGCAAAAAAGACAAGGTGGGAACAAGACAAGACAAGGTGGACAAAGTGACGGCGGGACAAGAACAAGACAAGTGGGACAAAACAAGACAAGACGAGACAAGGTGGGACACGACAAGACAAGGTGGGACAAGAGAAGACAAGACAAAGGTGGGACAAGACAAGACGGGACAAGACAATAAAAGGTGGGACAAGACAAGACAAGGTGGGAAAAGACAAGACAAGATAGGACAAGAGAAGACAAGACAAAGGTGGGACAAGACAAGACAAAGTGGGACAAGACAAGCAGACAAGAAAGGTGGGAAAAAAGACAAGGTGGGAGACAAGACAGGGGGACAAGACAAGACAAGGTGGGACAAGACAAGACAAGGTGGGACAAGACAAGACAAAGACAAGGGGGAAAGACAAGACAAGGTGGACAAACAAGACAAGGTGGGAAGAGCAAGACAATGACAAGACAAGTGGGACAGAAAGACAAGGTGGGACAAGACAAGACAAGGTGGGACAAGACAAGACAAGGTGGGACAAGACAAGACAAGGTGGGACAGACAAGACAAGACAAGGGGACAACAAGACAAGACAAGGTGGGACAAGACAAGACAGGTGGGACAAGACAAAGACAAGACAAGGTGGGACAAGACAAGACAAGGTGGGACAAGACAAGACAAGGTGGGACAAGACAAGACAGAAGACAAGGTGGGACAAGACAAGACAAGTGGGACAAGACAAGACAAGACAAGGTGAAGACAAGACAAGACAGTGGGACAAGACAAGAAAATGTGGGACAAGACAATGACAAAGTGGGACAAGACAAGGTGGGACAAGACAAGACAAGGTGGGACAAGAAAGACAAACAAGGTGGGACAAGACAAGGTGGGGAAGACAAGACAAGATAAGGGGATAAGACAAGCAGGTAGACAAGACAAGACAAGACAAGGTGGGACAACAAGGACACGACAAGGTGGACAAGAAAGACAAGGTGGGACAAGACAAGACAAGGTGGGACAAACAAGACAAGGTGGGGAGAACACAAGACAAGACAA